>VXBX01004892.1:637789-688129 GCA_013400415.1 Scytalopus superciliaris | reverse complement strand
TTTTTTTTTTTTTTCCTTTGGCACAAGAAAGGCTGATTTTAAAACATGGGCTACAGGACTGCTAGTTCAACTGTAAATTATGGAGAAGCATGTTAAGGCATGATATTGTTGCACAGTTAACGATCATTCTTTTTTGGCTTGTTGCCTCTTGAGATGTACTAAAAATGGGAGAAGGGGGTGAAGCAAGCAATTTAGAGCTTATATTAAATAAATACTGATAGGTTTAAAAAAACAAAAACAAACTCAAAAACCAACAAACATTGTCCTCCAGGAACTCCTCAGCCCCTGGAAATCTATGGCAAAAATACTCCCAAATGCTGTTCCCTATCAGATAGTTGTGCCTGCCAGACGTGGGGACATGTGAAGTGCCAGACGTGCCATCTGTCACGCAGCCATTTGGGCGATGGCACTGCCAGGAATGTCTGCACAGCCCAGAGAGGGTACAGCAAGGGCTGGGGCAGTGCTACCATGGATTCATGCTTACTTGAAACTTGTTTTTCCTGGGAGAAATAAATGGAGTTTGTATGTATATATATATATTTGGGGAGAAGATAATATGTATTTTATCTTAGGAAGTTCTCAACTGAAGAAAGAGAATTAGCTTTGTAGGTTTTTTTTTTTTCTTTCTTCTTGGGCAGGCTTTGGGCTTATGTATGAGATGAACATCAGAGCAAAAAACAAACCGCAGTTTGAACTTCTACTTCCAGTATTTTTAAAAGTTAGTTGTAAAAAATGTTCATCCTCTCTGTAATGAGCACTGTAAATGTCCATTCGTTTGAATATTGAAGAATCTGATATTTAACTTCTGGCTGATGTTTAAGTGGTATACAAAAGTGAATGAACTGGGCAAGCATCTAGTATTTTTGGTACTTTTTCCCCCCTCCTTGCTTTAATTATGAGAGTATCCCTTGAAGCAATAGGCTAGCGGAAGAGAGATTTCCTTTCCTCCCTGTGTGCCGTTTTTCCCACCAACCTCCCAGCTCTTCCTTCTGACTCCTTTCTATTAGAACCTTTCCCTGCCTTCCCCACCCACACACATACTTGGATCTGCAGTCGAATCCATCCTTGCTCCCGTGCACATGAAATGTTCTGTTACCACTTCCAACTCCTCTTTCCCACAGACCTCCAGAAGCCTGTTGAGGATCCTTTCCCTCATCTCTCCCTTTGCCGTGTGGCGCTGTCCGTGCCCACTCTGCTTCCTGCTGCTGGTACAGCAACACTGAATTTTGCCACCCCTGGTTCAGGCTGCAAACTGAAGTTCTGTCCATGTTAACATGAGTCACGTTCCAGGTGGAGCACAAATCACCTCAGCTCCACTTTGATATTGATGTAATTTGATGTCCATGAAGTCGAAACATCCTTATTGGAAAGCCGCAATACAAAGAGACCCCAGTGAGCCAATCCTCAGTTCACAGACAAGGAATTAGAGATTTTCAGGGCTTCAGATGAAGCCAAATATGAGGCAGTTTTATCTGAAGGATTTTAATGAGATGATGAAGTGCTAACTAAAGTGATGGATGCTGTAATACTATATTATCTAAAACTTTTTTTTCTTGATGATGTTCCCACACTTACGGAGTTTTAAACATTTTAGCTTTAACGTTTTCTAAATAAGCTTGTCATGATTGATATTCTAGCATCTAAAAAAAGATGGAAAAAATTTGAGAACCCAGTATAAACTAGATTATTAACTAAATGGTGTTGTGAGCTTTTTTTACACTTTGATACTGAACTTGTCATCTTGGATTGCACCACTGGCAGTCCTTGCAGATGACTGAGCCAACTCACTTTCTCAGAGTGTCTTAAAAATAGAGTATCTTTCTACTACCATCTTCTGATTAGAAAGTATTGTTTTACAGCTGTAAAGAAAAAGGAAATGTTTAAAATTCAGATTGAAAACACATGTTCAGCTGGAGAGAATACTGGGATAAGCTCAGCTGCTGTGGATTTGCTATATATTTAGGTCTATCGCCATAAAAACCTCAAGTAGTATTTCTGGCTTCTTTTCTTTTTTTGGTTGTTTTTTTGGTGGTGATTTATTTTGTTTTATTCCTTGTAGATAAGTAGATTTTAATAAAAGATTTTGTTTGAGGTTTTTTATTTTCCCTCTTTACAGCACTAATGATGAACATAACACGCTAACAGGAGTACTGGTTGCAATGCACAAGCTGGCAAGAGAGGCCTAGGCCAGGAGTCAAACATTCCACATCAGTCTTCAAAATTAAAATGTTTGTAGTTTAGCATTTTACACGGTTTTTATTGGAGCCTATCCAGATATTTGCATGCAAAGAATTATTGCTCAATGACAAATTGTGTTGATACAATCTAGTATGTTGGGAAATTTCCACTCCAGTATGGTCATGTGCCAAGTATGATACCTCTTGGGAATAATTAAATAAATGATGTATTTTTGCCTCAAAAGATCAGTGGACAGCAAAACCAATTTTCTATAATTTGAAAACATCCCAGTTTCTGTGTCCCTAATCAGAATCAATTATCACTTTTGCTAGTTGGTACTAAGATTGGAATACAGAAAGCTGAAACCCTAAACAGTCTTGCAGGGTTTGGAAAATGCTTCTCTCCTTAGGAAAGGGGAGTCTCTGCATACAACATTCCAGGGCTACCTATACTCCAGAGTGGGATTCTGCAAACGTGCTGACTAGCACCTTCTTTCTGAGCAGTTCAGGTACCACTGGGAGGTTGTCTTTGTGGATGTTGTCTGCAAGATTGGGGTCTGGCTGCATAGCAAGTCCAGTGTAAAAGCTAAGAAGTGGATTGTTATACCACATCCATCCTCTGTGTATGCTGGAAGCAGTTTCTTTTCAGAGCAGGGAGCTGCTTTTTCCTTAAAGGAAAAAAGGTTCCTGCTCAGGAGCTGTGTGCACACAGTTGCTCCTCAGCTGCAAACCAAGTACCTGCTGGTTTACAGGGTATTTCCAAAAGTATTCTAGCACAGTGTTGTGGTGTTCAGAGCTGCACTGAATCAGAGTAGCTCATTTGATAACTAACTGGAGCCAGCATTAGCTGACAAGAGAAAATGACTGTTACACAGGAGCTGGTTGTGCTCTGGTAGCAGATTGCATTTTAAATCTGCTCTTCTCCCCTTTATCTTGCATGTTTTCTACTGTATGAATATATTTTGGAGCTTGTCAGTGGACACTGGTTTCTCAGTCTCGCTCACCTCCCAGAGCTCTGTGCAGCAGAGCTCTTGCTTCTCATCCTGACAAAGCTACTGAAACCTCTGGGTGACAGTGACCCACTCCTGCAGTAAGCGCAGCGTGTCTGGTGCTACAGAGATATGGTTCCATAAATCATCTTCTAAACCTTTGGGAAGCTCCAACACTGTAAGGAACAATCTGATGCTGAAGGGCAACTGCAGAAATGTTCTGCTTGAACATTGCTGAACTTGCTGGGTTGATGTTGATAAGAAATATTTGAAGGAATGCAGGCTGACTCAAAGACTGGTGCAGCCATACAAACCCATTTCAAGCGCAGGGAATGCTGGATGAGACCTCTTCACTTAAGTCCTCCCTGCCTCTGAGGTTCTCCAGACAAGGCAGGTGCTCCAGCACATGCACTGTGGGCAGTGAGAGCTACAAGAAATTACTGTGTTCTGGATTTTAGCACCAGGTGCCGAAAATAAGTCATGCAAGATCAGTCAGAAAGTTTTAGCATGATATACTTAAGAGGTCCTCAATGAGCTGGTCTTAGAGGTTGTGGTTATAGCTTTCCTACAGTTTGTGTCTAACAGCCTTAGCAGCTAAGCTAAGAAACTAAGCCTGAAAGAGAGGTGTGAAAATTAAGCACATTTGTTGTATATTTATCAAAATAAAGTGTATTTTTGTGTAACAGTAACATTCTTCTGCCTTTTTAATAATCAAAACATAGCAATGACATAAAAATCTTAATTTTTAAGCTGAATGTCTAAGAGAAGAAATTTCACACTTTCCAAATCCAGTTTTGAGGCTGAAAATTCCTTCTTCAGTGGATAGATGTCTGGAACTTCAGTGCTAATTGATTCAGTACTTCTTTGATTCATTTGTACTCTATGTGAATGTTTTTTTATTTGGCAGTAAAAACATTGTAGGAACAAGGATTAGCTTGTGTGTTTTGTGAAGAGATTACACTTAGCTTTTATCACATTTCGTGTTTCTGTTGGAATATCACTGACATCATGAAGTAAGTTGAAGAGGCTTAACTTTTAAAATGACAGCTGAAGACTTAACACCGAAATCTCTTTGATGATTAGAAGAAAATGTTTTGTGTTGAGAAAGAGCGATATGGGAAAAGAAGAAGGTGCTAGCGGGATTTAGGTCTCTGTCAACGCTGTAATTGCACAGCTCGTGGGTTTTAGTCACTCTGCTTAATCTTGCTTTGTGCAAAGCTTCTGTTTACTTCCGTTATGTTATCGTGGAGCTGCTACTCACTGATCACTGGGCAGGTCACACTAACGGGGTAAACAGTGAGGTTAGCACTGCTTAAAAAGAGCAGGGTTTGTGGGGTTTGTTTTGCTCTTGGTTTGATGTTTGAGGGGAGGCTTATGGGGTTTTTTAAGGCACAGTGAAGGGAAAAGTTTTCAAGGCAACTTCCTAGTAGTTGGCAGGTAGAGGATTATAAATGTTTTGCGAAGTCCTGTGTAAGCTTTCACTCTGTGGATTCTCTTGCCATGTGATGAGTTTTATTCTGTGTACCAGTTTGGATGGTGATAGGTCTTATGTGATTTGTTCACTTAAAATACTGGCTCACATGCCTTGTGAAGCAAAGATAAGTCTTCTTGGTTTCAAGGGTTGGTTCTGTTTGTATGGAGTCAGTAATAACACTTTCAACCTGTTCAATGCTTTTCTTAAAATGACCCATCAGGATACAGGTAGACTCTCTACCTGCCATGAACCATTTTGGCTGCTGTAAAAATCACAGAAACAATTAAAGAATCTCTTAGGACTCTGTTTTTAAGTGAGAGTAATATATATAAACATAAATATGTACAATCCTGTCTGCTGCATCTTGCACTTCTGAAAGGCTGGAAATAACCACTTTTAAACTCAGTAAATACATTGCTAGTATAAGTAAAAATACAGTTTCAGTAGCTTTCTAACCGTATTCAGTATTTACATACTAAACTCCACAAACAATTTTATCTATGTATAAACATGATGTGAAGATGCTGCTACAGAAATATCTGAGAGTGATGGGAACTGGTCAACACTCGGAAGAAAATAAGAACAATGGTGTTTTATTTTCTTGAGTACGCTGGAGGAGTCAGTCAATCTTGTCA
This sequence comes from Scytalopus superciliaris, assembly GCA_013400415.1. Taxonomy (NCBI): domain Eukaryota; kingdom Metazoa; phylum Chordata; class Aves; order Passeriformes; family Rhinocryptidae; genus Scytalopus; species Scytalopus superciliaris. The sequence goes on along the minus strand of VXBX01004892.1, from coordinate 682,854 downwards.
TTGTAATGACTTGGGCACAGACTACCTGGACTCGTCCAGTGCACAGTGCATTTTCTAATTCATATTGTCATTTGAACTGTGTATTTCTTTCTTGATTTGCATTGCTTTTCCCCCTCTGTTGTGTCTTAATTCTCAGTGTTTTCCCCCCAGATCTTTCTGCCCCATTCTTTCCTCCCCAGTGATTCTTTTCACTTGCCACTCCTCTGTTTTTATTTCACATACTAGAAGTGCCGCTAGAGTGATGTAGGTTTCCTACAAAATAAGGGCCAACTTCTGTCAGAGGCTTTTTCCTGCAAAGTAACTGTAGTAAGAGTTCTGAAGTTTGCTTTAAGGAGGGAGAGTATACCAAGTCATGAGGACCAGGAGATCAGGATGTCTTTAATTTAGTTTTCTGTCATTACCAGTATGAAGAAATACAACATACAACCTCCTTGGTCTATAGATGGCATCACACAGTGCTGGCACCAGCAGGGATATCTCCATGTAATATTATTTCATAGACTTTGCTGCAGGTTATTTCAATAAGAGGGATAATAACTGGTTTGGGATGACTGTTTTAATATTTATTTTTGTTATGGACTGAACAACCAGCTACAATTTTCTGTAATTGTCTGTAGTTTCCCTTGGACTTATGCAAGCTCTAGTCAATTAGATCGTTTTCTGAAGAATTTTCAGGAAACAAACCCCTTTATATGCAAGGAGAACAAGAAGCCAGATCTATGAGGAACTGAAACCCAAAGAAATTCAGCACACTCTCACCATAAAACAGCAATAACCCAACATTCTGGGTAGTGCAGAACACTGCTGCTGCCATTTTTACGAAATAGCATGAAAGGATGCTGGCAGGGGTACATAAATCAAATCTGGTTATTTTTCAATAGCAGATCTCATAGTTATTTTTCTTGGAAGTCATGTATTTTTCTTGGAAATTATACTCATTTTCCTCCTTCAGATTATCTTTTTTTGTCTTGAGATAAATACCTTTGCTGCTTCAGCATACAGTTACTTCTTTAGTGGGCTCTCCTAATATGACCTAGCATTTCTTGCTGCAGAAGTTGGTAACACTACCAAAAACTTTCCTCAGTCACCTGCTCTTATGAAAAAGCATTGCTCTGCTTTCTTCCTACTTTGAGGTTTTTGTGATTCATTTCTCTTTGGAGGTATTATTGGGTTTGATCTCATCCTTAATTTGCTCTGCATTTCTCATAAGCTCTCAGCATGCTGGTTTCAGAAAGGTGCCAGTGTTCATTTTTCATTTCAATTGGTTGCTGTTTACGAGCCAAATGCTGACAGATGTGGTTATTGGAGCCTCACTGTTGTCTTTTTGCAAAGCATGTTGATTTTTCTGGTGGTGTTTATGGCTATGTGGGTATAGTGATACCAGACCTACGTGTATGCACAGCAGAGGTTACACAAGTGATGCAGGACAAGACCTTCATGGAATTCCAAGACCTTTTCAGAAAGGCTTCCAGCTCCTTTCAGGCCTTGATGAAGTTGGTTACTGGTAAAGCTTTCACAAGTGGAAACTTGTTGTAAGGAAAGCAGATCCAGGTGGCTGTTGTGTAAATGCAGGGAGACCTTGTCTGAAAGGTTGTTAAAGGGAGAGAAAATTAGAAGAGGGTAAGTAATGTTTTAGCTTGTCTGCAGTTCTGGGGCTGTTTGTACGTATATGAGAGAGCTCTCTGTGAGAAATTGAATACTGAGATAATTTCACACTTGTGACTAAATAAATTTAATTAAAGCTATTTATCCCTCTTTCTCCCACAAACACTTACTCAGTATCTTTATTTGTCTGTTAAAGGGTCATTAGAGTAGAAAAGAAAGCATATGCTTTATTCCCCTTTATCCTTTTACTAGAATTAATGAAAATGCCAGGTTCCAGATGTGCTCCAAACCACTGGGGACATGTAAGTGATCACCGATGGAGAAATGGTTTCAACTCGGAATTATCTGTTGACTAGAGCAGTTTTTTGCTTCGTTTCTATCATAGATGTTTTGAAGAAACTTTTTCTTATTACTGCACTCTTTTTTTAGGATTTTTTTGAGAGATGATGTTTGTTTTTTTGGTTTTTTTTTGTTTTGTTTAAGAGCTACTCAACTTCACCGCCCATTAAGATTCTTTTCCACCTGGGTGATTGTAGTTTCAATTTGAGCAAAATATGGGTTGCTACTTTGACCTATTCGAGAAAGTGTCACCTCAGTCAGACACTTCATTCTAAAAGAAATTTAGCTGAATTTTGTATTTATTTGATTTTGAGTTGATGAAAATTCATAAGTAAATGAAAAACATATAAGAAGTAACATTTAATAATAGACTGCTGAATATATCCAAAGGTATTAATGAGTTGATTTTACCTAATTTTGGCTTTATATAGTGAACTAACAGTGAGAGAACATCTGAAAGTTTACCTTGTTCTCTTTTTAAGACATACACATTCTGATAGCAGAGTTTAGTCTATGTCACTTAGTAGCAAAGTAGCTTTGCCTTTTCTCCGTGTCCTTGTGCTTGGACTGTGGAATAGCTGTGCACAGCAAATGCCACGTTGCCATTCTCCGGTTTGAGTTAAAACAGTACCCTCCTTTCACAGGTCTGATCTCCCTCTTTGCTCCTGCTTATCTGGCATGTTTTGTACAGGGCAAGTGGTTGGGAAAAGGAGGAACAGCTTAAAGTTTGCCCAGTACCTATTGAATTAAAAAAAATTACCCTTATCATTTAGAGGAATTCTAGTTTCAGGTCAATAACCTTGCCTCTGTACAGTAGATCAGAATTTCAATGCATACCATTTCATTAGCCCTTGGTAAGCTGAAACCAATATGGGCTCTTGCACTTTTAAGCAATATACTGTGTAAGAAACCATGCAAGGGGATCTCCTGGGGGGCTCCTGTTTTGTTATCACTTGAATGATACGTAATGTGAACCACAGGAAAAAAAAAAACCAGCTTTTCAAAGAACATATTCACTGAAGTTCTTGGTGTGTTTCAGCATCGCCTGAGAGGCCGGGGCAGAAAATATCTTAGAAGTACAGGGGGCAAGAGGGAGTTACACAGAAGCATGATTGTACCTGGCCATTTGAGACAAATGTCAACAGGTTCATGCTCCATAAGCCAGGTATTTATGTCACAATGCTTACATTAGTGAAAAATAAGTGTTTTCTCTCAGGAGGAAGAAGTATACAAGGTATAGAGGGATTAAATCACTGGCTACAGTTACCATTAAAAAATAAACACAAGTATGACAAGATGAAGCACTAGCTGCATTATCTTATTGTTTGTATCCCATGGACACAAGTACTTCTATCTGTTGATGTTCAAGGTTGAACTTGCTGATCCTGGAGGTCTTTTCCAACCTAAATGTTTCTATAATTCTTGTTAAAATGAATCATGTAATTCAATTCATAGACACAAAGTGAATTTAAACAAAAACATTTGCGGTCTTGGGGAGGTACAAATTCATTAACAGCAAGTAGAAAAGAGTGCTCTGATAATTCTGTTCTAGCCTTGCTCTAGCAAACTTGGACACTCTCACTTGAGCGGAGAAATAGAGACAGTTTTTATAACTCTGAAAGGGTGTTTTACTATAGTAGTAACTATTGCACCATATAATTTTAATTTTTTTATGAGAGTGATTTCGAACCTTTTTTGTTTGTTGTATTTCCAGCTGTGTTCATGCTCTGCCCTTTGGATGGTTATTCTCCAACAGACAAATGCATGGCTTGCATGTCTGAAGCAACTGAGAATTTTTTTGCAACAAAGCTGCTTTTCTTGCATGAAGGGAATGATTATTTTCAAGCAATGGCTTGCTCTTAAAGAAAAGTGGTGTGATGGAGTGCTCTGTACATTCATTTGCTTCTGGGCAACTGGTGGCTCCCCAGTGTGCATTAGGTATGGAGTTGTGGGAGTGTCCCTGCAGTTGTGCACTGGGACAGGTGGGGTTTGGGTGCCTTCACAGCAGTAATTTCAATAAAATACATGTGTTCTGAATACGGGATTTAAAGGGAAGGGAATGCTGATGTGAGTCTGCAGGTGATTCCTTATCCAAAGTCACTGTCCTGTTGCTGCCATTTGTTTCCACATTTTACTCTCCTGAGAAAATGCTTTTCCAGAGTTAATGTATCACATCAAATCTGAAATAGGCAGTACATTTTAGTCAGTAAAATGTCACTTGATATTTCAAAACTTAAGTCTGGGGATTTAGAGAATAAAAAAAATGTCATTTGAATGTACTGATTTTCTTCTGTGAAATACTGAAAGGCCATATGTGGAAGGCCATACTGTCCTTGTTGGAAGACCCCTGTGATTTTTGTCATGTTAAGACTTTGACTTGTTTCCAGAAATCTTTTTCTATTTCTCATATATGGAAATATTTTAATCTACTCTTTTGTATCTTTTTAAAATTATGTTGGTTCACTATCATCTTTTTCCCTGGAGGCTACATATTTTAGTTCTTCCCAACTAGTAAATGATGTCTGTACAGATATTCAGATCATGGTTTCTCCTGTTTGTCAATGTATGGGAAAAATATGGGGTCTGTAAGTTGATAATTGAGAATAATCTTAGATTTTGGAAAGCAGGGAGTGATGAACTTCATTTCCCTTGTGAAACTTGTCAGTTTTGTGATGCAAATGCTTTCCTTGAGTTACTCATACTGCTTTGAAAAGAAGGATCAAGGAGGGACTTGGAAGGAGATTCAGTTGAGACTTCAGTGGCAGAAACACCTTCCATAAGTGTAAACAAAGCCAAATTTTGGTAATAAGATATTCAATAGGACAATTAAATGCCATTAATTGCAAAAGCCATTGATCATAAAGTATAACTACAAGTCAATAATTTGAATTAATATTTATGAATAGCTTATAAAAATACAGAAGGACATTCTGATATTTCAGTTATTTCAGTTGTGAAAGTGAGATGAATTATTTACTAATGTGCTCTTTAGGAGAAAGAAGGCTTTTGATGATAATTCAAATCTCACTGCTTTGAAAGGAATCAAGATTGTGTTGCTTATGTCATGCTCTTCTTCCATGTACTTTTTTGGGGTTAGATTTTCCTCACTATTTTATCTGTTTAGCATTTCCTAATAGTAAGTGTTTTTCACAAATTGGGTTCTGTAATGCAATGTGAAATATTATATTCTATATTGGAATTCCATGAAATAGCATATGTGTTTTCCAAGTGCCTTCCAGTGCAATTTCCCTTCTCGTTGCGCTCAGCAAACTTCAGACTGGTTTTTCATTGTGGTCTTGAAGTAATAAAATCATGAATTCTCATAGCCATTTACTGTTAATAATCTTCAGTGAAGGTATATTATGAAAAAAACTTCTTTGCTAGGTGATAGTAGGGCAAAAACTCCGAGGAGTTCAAAATCAGCTGAAGTGTATTGAAATATAGGTTAATTTTTGGGGGAAAAAAAGATACATTTTGGAGAGGTTGCAAAATAAAAGGCGATGTGTGTTCATGGTGCATCTTCTGGATTTTTGTTTGGCTTTTTTTTCCCTCTCATTCATCACAGACTCTGAATCTGAGCATTAGTTATGTTTATCCTTTAATCCTACTGTCTGGGTTTGTTTATGTAAGATTTATTATATAGGCTGGGTAGGTAGTTAAAATAAAAACAGAACTGACCCTCAGCCAGTGCAAGAACACCTACAGATTACTCTCTGTAGACCAGTTAAATTTATTCCCAATTAATTATGTAAGAGTGGGGTTTCCACCTTTGCTGAGCCACCAAGAGACAAAAATTACAGCCAGTTGTATCTGCTTTTTTTGATACCAGAAACGCAGGGCTTGGGTGAACAGGCATGAAAACCATAACATTGTTAGTGCTCCCACTTTTTAAAATTATTTTTATACAAGCCCAATTTCAGTAGATGTAAATTATATTAGGGATTAAATGCATTTACCTTAAAATACTTGATGTTACAGCTTGTTCTGTTAGGACACTGTAGTTGGAGGCTGGACTCCTGGTGCTTGCAAGCTTGTTTTTTTCCTCTGTTTGATGAATGTGCTGAAGCAGACTGGAAATAACTAGACTGCCTAGTTGTCTGGACAGTGACTGAATTAATAGTTGTGGAAGTCACAGATGTTTTCACTCTGTACATTTTGTGTTCTGTACTCATAGGGCATGGACAGAGAAACTGTGGTGGGCTTGTCCTGATGTGCTGCCAGGAACTACAGATTAAATTCATCCTGGTTTAAAAGACCTACATGAGGTTTATTAATCTTTAAAATCCCACTTAAATCCTGTTTTAACGTCTGAAGTAGGATTTAAATGATGTTTAGTAAGGCCCTTTGTAGGGAGGGGGAAAGAAGTGACATTACAGGTTACTGGAAACAATAGTTTGCAATTTCATCAAGCCATATGTAACAAGATTTCAGGGCCTCTGATGGACTGACCTTTTGTGAAATTTGAACTGCATATTCTCTGAGTAAATATATAATTTCTGCTTAATCAAAACCTCAGGGGAATTCTAATGATTGAATGACATAGCTTAGGCTTTTAAACAATGTATATTGCCAGCTCCAAATATTTGACTACTCCCTATGGCTTCCTACACATTTATTTAATTTTAAAATGTTTTGGATTTGTTTAAAATAATGTTTTGGGACACTTCTTGTTCTTTGGTTGTTTTTATTGCTGCTTGTGAAACACCCATACAAGCAAAAGGCAAAGTAAATTGAATTCAGCATCTCTCCTACAGTGATTTTTAAAGTTGTACAAAGTGACTTGTGTAAGAAAACTAAAGTGGTGAATCCCTCCCTGGCCCCAGCTCCCTTGCTTTCATGACTATCATTGCATACTCATGTCATTCATGAACAATCTGGGTGGAAACATCAGTTTTCAACTACAGCGTCTTCAACAGGGATTCAAAGAGGTTAAGAAGTCCAGTGAAGACTGTAAATCTGAGAGCAAGAATGAAAAGGAGCTTTACAGTTGTTCCAGGCTGTGGCATTAGCCATGTAGAAAGACACAACATCACCTTTACCCTGGAAATACATTTTGATTGCAGTCCTGTTCCTTCGCCCTGATTGCAGCAGGTTTGTGGGCTGGTGTGGGCGTGTGGTCCTGTGCTTAGAGCAGGAGAGCACAAGCACTGCAGGAGCTCGGACTCTGCACCAGCTCTGCCTGTAACTCCCTGGGCAAACCACAAAACTCTGCTGCTCCTTCCACTCACTGGCACTGCAAAAAGTGCTGATTTTCAGAATGGGCCAGGAACCTTACTGAGCAGGTATTTTATATGCTTGAGATTCTCAGAGAAGAGATGGTCTGGAAGTTTTAAAAATACATATAATTACTCACCTAGGCTACAAAGTTTTGCTGATACCCCAGCATAGCTGTACAGTGAAACACAATGCATTCCCTTCCTGTAGGTAGTTTTGTCTTTCAAAGGCCAGGGTAGTGTTTAATTTGCAGTTTTAAAGGATTAAATACTAAATCACCTGTCTGTATAATGTATTATTATTATTACAGGTAACATTTAATATTGAGTATTTTTTGTCAGCTTACAGTTGGCTCATTACAAAGTAGGTCTAATTCATTGCTGTCACACACTCTAAGGTGTGGTATGTGCAGGTTTTGTTTCATTTCCCCTCATTGACAAGAATTTTACTTAATTATGTGTAGTTTTTCCATTTTTTTGCTCACCATGTTGTGAGCACTAACAAATTGGGACATATGTTTGCCAGAAGAAGCATGAAGTGACAGAAGAACAAATCAGTGGGTGGGAGCATGCAGGAAATGTTCTTCTGAGGCTTTGTATGCAGAGAGATTTGAATTGCAAGTCCAACTTTCTGCAGCTGAAACCATTCCTGAAGTGCTGAATCAAGGCTGAGGCATAACTTCAGGGAGGGTGATTTTGACACAGTGCAACAGGCCTACTAGGATTTGAGGGTCTCCAACATAAAAATGTGTCAGAGAATTTTTGCTCTATGAACTGTTCTGCTGAAATTAAAAGATATGCATTTAACCAAATGCTCATTAAGGTGATACTTTGGTCAAAGCATAAATAAGGGGGAAATGAATACATTACATCAGCAGAGAGCGGGTTAAATTTATTTAGTCTTTTCTAAATAGAGATATGTGCAGGGGGAAAGGGTTTCTGACTCAGGCTTAAAATGGGATGGTAATACTTGTACTCTCCATGACTGCCTCTGTTTACTACTAAAGAGGAAAGTGTGCTGTTGATTGTCTTTTAAATTTGGGCTCTAAGTCATTAAAGTTTTAAATTCACAGGAAGTCTGTCTCCTCTACGGGCTACCATTTCTAAGGTCTCTGTTTATACCATGTGTAGCAATTGGAAGCAATTTGGGTTTAGAAGGATTGCCCTCCATTGCCTCTGTGACAACAGGAACCTACAGCTTCAATTAGTGGCCAGGCCACTGTAGGAGGCACAGCACATTATTGTCAGTAAACACAGGATAAAGTGCGTTGTCTTTGGCTTGAGGAGCTTAAAGCTGAAAGATGGACTGACAAACCACAGGCAAGATAACAAGGCAGTAGGCTGATATAAAATGCAGATGTGTTTGCAAGAATAAAGTTGGTTTATTTTCTGTTTTCTTTATCTTTTCAAGGGCAGTCATTCTGGTGACACTGGAGAGTTCCAGACCAGGATAAGAAGAGGAAGATGTGAGCAGGGATGTCAGGAAACACGAATTTTGAGAAGGGTAAGCATTTCATGAGCTCCTGTTACCTGACCTAGATGGCAGAGCCTTTTGCACTGCCCACTCTGAATTAGTTAGGCCAATACCAGTTCTTTGAAAGATCTGATAGCAGTATTAGGGTAAGAGGAGATCTGTGATTATCCAGACAGTTATGTCCAAAACTAGTAATTTGAAACCAGCTTGACTTTCTCTGGGAAAATGTAGCAGGTGGCATGGATAAGAGATCCACTCAATGCCAGGTAAGGTTTTTCATACCATCTCTGCATGTTTATCAGCAGCATCTCATTTGTTACGTGAACTTGCTGGGATGATTCTGAAATGCATATACTAGCTGGCTGGTAAAGCACATTCCAGAAATTGCTGTCAGGGATCATCTGTCAAATGAGAAAGGGTTTTTTAATTGCATTTATCCAGGATTTACCTTGTGGGTCAAGTATAGTTCCATTCTTTCCTTGATGATAGTGTTGGTAACATAGAAAGGGTGCATATTGAATTGAGAGGTGGCACTATGCTATAAGCAATTGGGAAAATGGCAATAGCTTAGAAAACCATGTAGTAAAATACCATCGAGGAAAACAAAAGAAAATTATTAAGAATGTGTCAAATCATGAACTTAGGAGTAGCTGGATGCTTATTCTGAAGAAAAAAATGCATTAAAAATTGCTAGGGCTTCTGGTGGACCGAGATTCCAATAGTGGGTTTTGTAAATATTGATTTATTTTCATTGATACATGATTTTAATTTTTTTTTTTTTGTAAAAATTAAAGTGAGGCTGTTTAATTAGATGTATCATTTGTAGCAGATGTAAAGTAATCCTCCACTCCATTAAATGCTCTTAGTGTTTCATCTGAACTACTGTTTTGTGATATTAGCCTTAAGCAGCTCAGACAGTAACAGGTTAAACCTAAGGAAAGGTTTTTGTTGATGCTAAGAGCAGTATGGTGCTGGGATGATTGCCAGGTTGTCGAGCTTCCACTGGGGATCTCCAGGAGCTTTTTAAATCTTCACTTGTCAGGTGTGAGTCGACTGCACCTGAAAAGGAAGGGTGGGGGCAGCCCAACTGAACTCTTAAACCTCTTTCATCCTTTATTTTATTCTGATTCTGTAAATCATTCATGCACATGTATGAAAACCCTGCTGTTGAGTTCTCTTACTATGCATTGTGCCTGCTTAGCCCAGAGACTGGTGAATTTAGCTGGACATAAAGTGGGAATCCTGCATGTATTGCCAGAAGTCACTGATACTTTGACACTTTCGTTCAGTAACATTGCCTGAGAATCATTTGAGGAATGAAATAACTACACATCTTGGAGAGCACATAAATTTGCTGACTCTGCATTGCACCAGCTGGATGTATTCAGTGCATAGCTCAGTTCATTGTGGTACACGATGTTCTTCTATAGGCTCTGTGACATCTTGCTAAGGGGCTCCTCCATGGCTCCTGTCCACAGTCCCAGCTTTGCTGGGATGTGATGCTTGTTTGGGAGAAGTTGGTAATGAGACCAAATCAAGTCTTAAGTTGGGATTTTCTTATTACAGTGAAATACATTCCAGATAAGTAATACTTACTATATTTTGAGGAGGGAACAGTTTTATATCTAATTCCTGTGGAAAAGGAAAGTTTTCCTGTATTTTTGCAGTCTCAAGGATAAATTTTCAGGTGTTTGAACAAAGCAGTGCTGGAGAAAGGGACTTGGGGGTCCTGGTCTATGGCCAGTTGAATGTGAGTCAGCAGAGCCCTGGCAGCCAGGAGGGACATCCCTGTCCTGGGGGGCATCAGGCACAGCATTGCCAGCCGGGCAAGGGAGGGGATTGTCCCGCTCTGCTCTGCACTGGGGCAGCCTCGCCTGAAATACTGTGGGCAGTTTTGGGTGTCTCGTTATAAGAAGGATACAAAGCCATTGGAGAGTGTGCGAAGGAGGGCCATAAGGATGGTGAAGGGTCTGGAGGGAATGCAAGGAATGGCTGAGGGCACTTGGCTTGTTCAGCCTGGAGAGGAGGAGACTGAGGGGAGACCTTATTGTGGTCTTCAACAACCTCATGAGGAGAAGAGGAGGGGCAGGCACTGATCTCTGCTCTGTGGTGACCGGTCACAGGATCTGAGGGAAAGGCCTGAACTTGGGTCAGGGAAGGTTTAGGTTGGGTATTAGAAAAAGGTTCTTCACCAAGAGGGTGGTTGGGCACTGAACAGGCTCCCCAGGGCAGTGGTAACAGCATCAAGCCTGACAGAGTTTGAGAAGTGTTTGAACAATGTTCTCAGGTACATGGTGTGATTCTTGGGGCTATTCTGTGCAGAGCCCAGGAGCTGGACTTTGGTGATCCTTGTGGGTCCCTTCCAACTCAGGCTGTTTTGATTGAAGATCTCTTCCAGCATTGAGGATTCTGTGAAATACCATCAAATAAGTAGTAGCTTTAAACTGCATTTTCATGTCTTCTGGATAATCCTGGGAAAGGGATGCAATTTCAAAGAGCTACTTAAACAGTAGGAAGCTTCTGAGGTGTTTTCACAGGGTATCTCTAAGATCAACCAACAAACTCAAGCAAAGATCCTTGTAAAGGAAGAATGCAAGGAAGGCCAAAATATGAAAAACTGGCTGGATGAGAGCTGACCTGCCAGAGCTGTCTCCAGAGCTCTGTCTTGTGCCAGGGAAGGGTAACTGCTAAGAAATCATATTTAACAAGAAGGCAAAAATTCTTCTCTAGCTGTGCGTCAGATTTTTAGGTGGAGTTGCATGAACTAGTTCATCATTGGGTCCCTACTGTGTTCTCCCAACCTTCTCTGTAATCCAGGCTATGAATTCTAGATTATTTCATAGCCATTGTTTCAAAGAACTGCTTATCCCCTAAGAATTACCTGCAGACATGCTGATACATATAGAGCTCTAAAAAAACCTGTGCATCTGTATGACCTGAAGAAAGCAGACCTTTTGACTGCTTTCATTCAGGTTACATAAGGTAATATTTTGCTGCATTATGTCAATTGTTAGGAAGCTTAGGATGACACCATTTCCTAGGGTTTAAATGATTAATTAGAAGCTTGGGTTGAGATATAAAATTAAATACTTGTATGATCAGCTTTACTTTTGCGTACTGAAACAATAATGAACTGCTATGTAAGGCCAGACATTTCCTCTAGCAAAAGTGGAAATTCAACTGGTATGCAGCTCTTTGGCAAGAGATAAAACAAAGCCTAATTGCTGAAATTATGCTTAAGTTATATTTGCAAAATATTTCTAAACCACTGGACTGTTTCCCTTCTCACATTTGCTATAAAACTTTAAGATTTTTGAGTGGGATTTTTTTGTTCCTCTTATCCATTTACTTTTATAATTTCTAATACATATTTAAAATGTCAAATTTCATCTTTATCACCATTGAAACTTTGGTAGAACTGAGTAAATTAGCATACTGTGAACAAAGCTACCTTTTGATTCAAGTTATCCATAGCTGTGTCTCCTGGATGTTAACAAAAATAAATTAAATTTGCAGACATGCTAGATATTGTCAGACTTTCCTATTGTTGCCCAAAAAAATTAATAGGTAAAAGCACCTCCAAACTGATTTCCCACTCCTTCAGTTCTGGGTCCAGCATGAGGTTGGTTGGATCAGCGTTGTGTTATTGCTCACTTGTCACAGCCTGTGATGGTTCCTGGGCACCTGTGGGTGGTTGGTGATAGGAGGAACTATCAAGGCTGTTCCCTTCTCATGCTTATCTGTGCTTTGTGGTCTCACCATAGAGAAGGACACTTGTGTGGGGCCCCAAATCTCAGCCTGGCAGTATTCTTGTTTGTGATTTAATTTAGTTTGTTCCCCCACTAGATTGCAGGAGGTTTGTAGACCTGTGGGGGTCCATGGGATGCTGTGGTTAAACTTGATAGCGGTCAATGGTGGCCTCAGCTTTCAGTGTGGAAAGCCAAAGAAAAGCCAATCAGGGAAAATCAACAAAGAAACTTCTCAAAGTTTACTGATGCCTATTAAAGTGTGAAAAACACAGGAGCCTTATGTTCTCTGTGGTCAGTTTCTAATGGGAAAAGCCCTACAGAAGCTGACAGACAGGGTATTTGAGTTTCTTTTCTTTAATTTTCATTTGGCCAGCAAAAACTTCTAGATCAAGTACTGTAACTTTCAAGGCAAGTATTTACAGCTTTACTTGTTTAATATACACAATGTGGTGGTTCTGGTCACGCGTTTTAGTGGTGACCCTTCCAAGCAAAACTTTGCACAAGTGAATAAGCACACTCTATGAATATGTACATGGAGAGCAACAATGAGAAGCTGGATTAGGAGAAGCAGTTTTGGGAATAAGCAGGTCTGAAGCCACAAAAGTTATAGCTGTGCTGGTGAAGTAATAGCTTACCCCCCTGAGGACATTACCTTACACTGAGAGAGGATTGTGTGCTGCTAATGACTGCTGGAAGACGAACATCCTTTACGAGAGGTGGGGCTTGGCAGAGTTCTGAAGCAAAATCTGTGATGCTGGGACCTCTCCTGTACCATCTGCTCTGCATTTCTGGTGGACTTTCTTTGGCCCTGCTCAGATCCCTGGCATTGGCAGTTTAATTTGGATGTTGTATGACCTGTCTTTGTGCTTGTGATGCTTGGAGTATTAGAAGGTGGTTCTTCCCTACAGAAGTGGGCACCGGGGGTGATGGGGAATATTCTAAGTAGTTTCTGTGACACAAAGTTCCCTTTTCCTGCCTGGTATTTTAAGTGAAATGCAACATCAAATGGGGTTAGGCAGGTAGTCTTGTCGCGCTGAGGAAAGACATCATGACTAAAAGTAAAGCACCACAATTTAGTCTCTTCCCAACAACCCCCAGCAGTGATGGCACCTAGCCAAAGGTTTTGGGGGTTTTTTAATTATTAGTATTTTTTCAATGCTAAAAACCAACTTGAGATTTCAGACAGGTCTAATTCAGATGCAATACTAAACCACACTGGAATACATGTTTCAGAGTGCACCACTACACAGTTTAACTAACCACCAAGGTAGCACACCAGAAAGTCTGCATTGCAGAAATGGTGACTTTCTGAACAAGTGGTAGTTAATTTAGATTAATAGTTTTTACCAAACTGCCCCAGAGTAATTATCACTAGCAATTAAAAAAACAATATTACAGGCTAACAAAGACATTTTCAAATATGAAAAAGTTACTTAACTATCAGTTAGGCTTCATGAAGTGATTCTTGATGAATTCATCTGCTAAATTAAACTTCATTAACTGATTCTTGCAGTATCATTCAGAAATGTTATAATTATTTCTCTTTGAAATATAGGGGAACTGAGGCAGATAATCCAGGTGGTTTGCTGATGGCCATGTACAGCATTTTTTCTATAAACAAAATTGAAGATTGGGTTCCCACATCTTTTCTCCTGGTATTAAAACCATCAGCCCTGATTTGATACCTATTTAAAAACTAAAAAACAGCCAACCACCACCCCCAAAACCATTGGGGGGAAAAAAACAAAAACAAAAAAATCCAAAACAAATATCAAAATCCAATTAAAAAAACAAACCAAAAATAAATACAGAGATACACCATGCCACAGCACACAGACAAAAACCAAATACCCCCCAACAAAAAAATTAATCAACCTTTCCTCTTGTTTTCAAAAAAACCATCAATTTGACTGTACTGGCTACTCAAAAAATGTCTGAAAATTATTCCAATTGAGTATATTTTAGAAAGAGCTTGAAACCTGATAGAAAGTAAAACAATAACCTTTTGTTTTTCAGACCAAGTTTTATTAGTTCATTTAGTTCGTCAGTTTTCCCATTGTTGACTCAATGGTGTGTGTTTTACAACTCTTTCTTAGGCTGGAAATATAACGTCTTTTCTGTCAGAAATATTTCTGTAAAGTTCTATTTTAACCTTTAACAAGTTATCAGAGTAATGCCCCAAATTTATTTCAAGATTTTCAAAATCTCTGTGGCTGGATAAAAGCACCCAGGATAGAACTCACTTCCACTGTAGCTGAATGACCTGGTACAGTAAAATTCTAATTTTGACTTCCCCTACCACCCCTTTCAGATTTCCAGCTCTCTGTAAAAGGCAACAGGACTGAACTTGTGCAGGTGGGCTGATGTCTTCGAGTGTGGCAGAGAAGCTCAGGGAAAAGGACAAATAAAGAGTTTCTCTGGTTCTTGCATAACCGCACCAGACTTGCTGGCGTGTGCTTCCTCCAGTCCCTGAGCAAACTGGGGCAGAGGAGCAAAGCTGGGATGCTCTCACTGCTCAGCCAGCAGGGTCAGTATTGCCTTCTGTATGTGACTCTGCCTTCCAGCATAAGAAATGCTCTCCTTGCTGAGGCTGTATCTAAAAGCAGTGTTTAACCCATAAATAAAGGCTAATTCTGTCCTTATCTGGAGACTAATGCAGTTCTCTGGAGCAGGGGGAGGCAGCAGCCTTTCAAAGCTGAGTCATTTGACCCCAAATTTTAATAGAAGTTTATAGGGATCAGATTCTTACTGTCATCCAGTTATTGGGTCTCAGAGGACACCACAATTGCAAGATGTTGGTGGGTTTCCTTGTTGCTGCTTAGCCGGACTGTGTGACAGGCTGCTGTGAGGACAGAGACCAGATACCTCAGTCCATGTAACAAATTATTATACATACAATTATTATTTTATGAGACAGATATTGAATACTGCTTAGAAAATAATAGCCAGTGATTGTATTGAGGCACAGAGCAAGTGGATAAATATGTGGGTGGGAGCTTACTTTATTTTTTTGACTAAGCAAGGACTGATGGTGTTTATACTCAGCTAACACATAAACACCACGGTCACAACTTTGTTTTGAAGAGCAGAAAACCAGTAGCTGGTTATTTACTTTGAGCGAACTTTCTTAAACTCTCAATCTGTTGTGCATCTTATAATACGAGGCATGGACCACTTCTGCCCTTCCCCAGTGCTTAGGTAGGTTAGACACTGCAGCTCTCGATGGCCTGAATGCTTTCCTTTCCTGAGATTCCTCCAATTCCTTTTGACAATTCCCTTCCTGCCCTACCATGTCACAAGCTGGGGACAGTTTCCTTTGCAAAGAGCCCATCTCTATATCAATATTCCAATACTTCTTGTAATGGCTGGAGTGCCAAATGCCTCTAACCTGGTGATTGACAGAGCAGCCCTTGCATGGGCAGCAGGTACAGCCCCCTGTGCCTCCGTGGGCAGGGGCAGTGGGGCTCCGCCCTTCCCTTTCTTCCCATGACTAGTGCTGCCAGCTGAGTATTCCCATGTTGCCTGAAGCCAAAGTTGTTCTTGCTTCAACTGTTTACATGTAAATAATTTATATGCTTTGTTATTAATGGAGTTGGAATGAGGGAAGGGGGGAGACATGACAAACACAAAACTTGTTTTCTTCTAAGTGGGAAAGAATTTTACTGTTCTTGAAGCCCTAGGGTGTTTTATTTGATACTTTGTAGTGTTGACATCTCCAGATTTCAACACTGACCTCTTTACCAGGATATTTGCTTCAACACTGATGAAGGTGAAATATCTGGACAAGTCTATCACTTTGCAAAAAGCTATCTAAAAGAAAATTAAATATTTATAGGATTTATAGGTAGAGTGTGGAAGGTCTTGATTGCAAAACATATGCCCCATATTTGGAATATGGGATTCTTTATACGGAGCATCTCACGTGTGCTTACTCTGAGCAGAGTTGTGCATCTCCTTTCCAATGGGGTGCTCAGGTACTGTAGCTCCTGAGCAAGCTTTTAGTATGAAAACTTGGTAGTTCATGAGACTAATTGGGTGGAAGGGAGGAGTGGGAAATGCGAGAGATCAACCTACAAGCTCTCAAATGCTGAAGCAACAGCTCTCATGCAGCCCCCTCAGCTGTCAGGAGCAGTAAGTCCTTCAGAGCTCCCAGCGGGATGATTTGTCCTGCTGTGACACCAGGCTGTGACCACCCCGGTGTCTGCCTGTCCCCAGGCTGTGGTTCCCGCACCCATCCCTGCAGCCATGCCCCCTCCTGTGGTGGCATCCCAGCCCGTGTATTCTGTCAAGTAACACATCTTGAGACTTTGCATCTTTTCTTTCATTCTGTGCTCAAACAGAATCAGAGTGGCTGCAAGCTGAGAAACAGATTCTGTATCTGAGCATCTGTGTGGGTCTTGATGACCTTGGGCCCTGATGCACACCTGCTGTGGTCCTAGTAGAGGTGCTTCTCACTCTGTCACATCTTTGTCAGTGCTTGTTTCCAAAGAAGGGAAGGGCAAGCTGAAGTACTACAGAAAAACATAAATTACTAACATCCTTTTATGTGAAGTTATTCCAGATGCAAAGCCTTTATTTTAACAAACCTTGTAAAAAGGCATTTAGTGTCCTCTGACTTGCATAGCTGAGAATGAAAACTGAGAATCCTAAAGATCTGAAGTTTCCTCACACCTGATATCAAGCATTATAATTATTATTGCAGCCAAGATGGATGCAACACTCCAATTTGAAAGGAGCAAAACGTTTACGGACACAAGTGGCAAAGTTTACGTTTCCTCAAGTGTTTTGGAATAATGCCTTATGTGTTAGGAGCCTTAATGTGCTCCTAGAAAGGCCATGCAGGCTTCAGCAACAGCGTTGTCTGGCCCAAACCAGGAATAAGGAAACTTGTAAGGGATGTCAGTGTTTTGGGAAAAATAAAATATACCACACTGCACTGGTTCAGCTCCACTAGTGCTTTAGTTGTCTGATGTTTTGAAGTATCCCAAAGAATTGCAGGTTACTAATTGTCTGTATTTCTGTTCACTGTGTTTGCACAGCGTCTGACACTTGATCTTCTAAGTCTGTTGGAAGTCAAGTGCTCTGGTGTTAGGTGAAATCTGACTGCTTTCATCTTTTGTATTTTCACCACATACGGAGATCCCTCTTACAAGGCAGTATGGTTGAAATAACTTGACTATGCTTCAACTAGAAGGTGTGGAAGGTGTTCTATAAGCTTCAAGAAGAGAGTGCTTTGTCTCTAAGAGGCAAAATGATGTGGTTTGCTGACCTTACCTTGTTATCAGAAACAGAACATCTGAATGTTAAAATGAAGTTTCAGTTGGTTTCCCTTTGCACCTTTTCCTCGAGTCAGTGGTGTACTCAGTTGATGATGTTGAGCTGTGTTGCTATGAACAAATAAGCTGCCATAGGATTGTGGAGAAATCTTGGCAGAGGTCCTAGTTCCTTTCTATTCTCTTTCTATTTTAGAAGGAACTAAACAGCTGGTATTTACCATCTGACTGAAACTAGGCTTTTATGCATGCTTTTATATAGTGCAATTTTGACTTCGTGAAAAGGGAATAAATTATTGTTGTCAATATTCTGGTTTCTGCTGTTAAAACCAGGCTTGCAGGACCAAACTGAATCAAAACAAACTTTAAATAGCTCCTTGAAAGCCAAGATTATGAAGTGGTATCATTTAAGCATCCCAGAAACACCCGGAGATATTGCAAGAGCTGATTCAGATGCCCTTAAGTCTGACAAGTTGAATTTGCTCTGTTGGAGGCCTTGAAGAAGAGCTGTCAATCCTTTAACTCTGACTGAATTGACTTGGAAGGCTGTGAAAATCACTCTTAAATGGAAGATAAGCAAAAATATATTGAGGTTGAACTCTAAGGACAAATTGCTTCAGCCAATCTAGATACAAATACAGGTTCCTTCTCCATTACTTTTGAAGATTGTAGGTCTCAGCATTTGGAGGTTAAGAGCAAAGCCTGTATTTTCCTTCTGCATAGCTGAGGGCATTTTTTCTGGCTCACATATTACATCTGAACTGCATTTCTTAATAATTTGAAAATCAAGTTGGAGGATGCCACTTGCATAGAACTGTAACTTGCCTGGCCCTCATTGCACGTTTATGGATAGGAATTCTTTCAATGCCTTAATTACTAAGAAGATACAAGTAGTTTAAATGAGGTTAATAAATGATGTCTGCTCAAAGTTTACTTCTGGTTGAATGTACATCGAAAGAAGTAAATAAGGGATTATCAAGTGCTGACTGTTGTGATCTTAAAACATGTAAAAGCAGAAGCGTGACACTGAAAAGCCCTGACTCAGAAGAGCAGGGAGGCTTTGCAGCTGGTTACACAGTGGGGTGTTGTTCTGTGCATCTCTTTAAGCACATTAGGTGGCCACTTACAAAATAATGTCACTAGGCTTCTGCCCCTGCGACTGCACGGGCTTTGTTCTCTTATTACATGACTTTTAAGGAAACAAAAGGCCAAAGAATGCGTGGAGGCCTCCCCTGTGCATCTCTAATGAGCTGCTGTAGCTTCGCTGCTGCTGAAGGACAGGCGAACAAAGGCGTCCCCTCCTGCGTTGGGCCGGGGCTCTGTTAGGAAGCCCTGGCTGCCCTCCCACCCTCGCAGAGGGACCTGCGAGTTCCAGCAGTCGAGGGGATGGAGAGGGAAAACCAGGAACATGAGTCTGGAAAACTGGTTGCTGCCATCTCTGCTGATGGGGGGGTATGCGCAAGAGTGTGTGGGACACTTCCTGTTGCAAAGTAGGCTTTGGCTTCATTGAACCTATTTTAATTACTCTTAAATATTAAAAATCCTGCTCCATAATAAGATATAAGACTAAGTAAAGTTGTTAAATAATAAAATAAAAATATTATTAATTAAAATAATTTTGCATATTTGAAGTGGTGGTGTGGGTTTGTCTATTATTTCCCCGCCTTATTGTTGATAGCACTTTTCATAAGTTTTTGATAAGAGCAGAAAGGTTTTGGTGTCTGTAAAATATCTCACCGAAGCTGGCACTTTGTATCTTTGGTCTAGTACACGGGACCAGGAGAAGGAAAACATTTGTCTCATCTTCTAAACTAATAACATATAAAAATAAGGAATGAGAATATGAAAAATGGAGGAGTCTTTTTAAGCATTTCCATTTTAATTAGCCCATGCTAAAGATATTAAAAAATATTCAAAGTTCTATTACACAACTAACATTCTGATTTGATTTTATTCTAACATGTTCTGAGTGAAGACTTGGAACATAATTTTCCTCTCCTTGTTTGTTTGCTTTTGTGTCCTGGCAAACAATTGCCATTAATTTTAGGAAAGCGTTACCAAGTTTGGTTTGTTCTTTCTCACGTAAAAATAAATGTAGGGATTGTTCTGCGGAAAACACATCTCTAGCCAGATACTGTGTTTTCAGCTCAAGATTTTGGAGGCAGTATTGTCTGCATAAGGACTGGACTATTTTGCTTGGTGTTTAAAGCATGGTTATAAATATAAAAACTGTCCTGTTTGCATGCAAAGCATTGATTTATTGTCTTTACTCAAAGCAGTTCTTCTGTTTAAATAGCTTTCCAGAAATGTTACTTATTATTCATTACTGTTCTCCAAGTGCAAATATTTCATTTATATAAGTCTTTCATGTAAAAAGATAGAAATTAGTGTGTTAGGTAGCGATTGCTCTGATTAAGTGTTTTGAGTTAATTCTAGTGAAAATAATAAAATCACAATGAGATCATTTTGAGGGTATTTTTAAACTAAGAAGGGAAAACCAGAGTCTGGCCTTAGCTTAATGAGGAATAAAACATGTAGTCATAAGTGCACTTCATGTATATAGTTTACATGAAAAAGTAATTATGAATTTTCTATGAAAATTTATCTCTTCATACCAAGAAGTCCTCTCTGTCCACGCCATTTCAGTTCTTCACCTCATTAAATTAAGTACTTGAATCATTTTCTGTGAGTTTTATTTGATTAGAGACCTGATGTGTGACCTCTGTTACCACCTTGGATTTTTTTAAAACTACACTAGAGAAAACACAGCATGACCTGAAAAACTTTGTAAGCTAGACAGTCCTCTGTTTTAATCAGATGAATTAAATGGATATATAAGTGAATATATCCTTCACATTCTAAGAGGTATGAGTTAATTTTGAAATATCTCACTTAATTTTTTTTTTAAACTTCAGCTATTACTCTAATTTCAAATCTGGCCTTTTTAATAGGGTCAATATCCCACTGTAGAGCTTGGCCTGGGACCACTTTTTATAGCCTGATGGTATGAGTGAAATGTCGCACCAAGAGGAATCAGCAAAAGCTGGCACAGTTAAGGCAACCCAGCAAACAAATATGCCTGAATTTCTTGTTTTTCCTTTACACAAAGGTGCAGGGCTTGTTGGCTGGGTGGTGTTCGTTGTATGAGGAGTGTCAGATAAAGACTGTGTATATCTTAAAAGCAATCTCTTCAAGTAGGTTGTTAGTTCATCACCACCATGGTATTCGTGCACTGCTGGGATGATAAAAACTGAACCCATCCCCACTCCTATGTGCTGCCTTCGGAGTGTTTTGTTTTGCAGCTTCTTAGAAGTTATTGTAAGTTCCTGCATCTGGGGGAGGGCTCACCAAAGGAAACCCATCTTTGGCATTTTCAAGTTTTTAGCTGGGTCTCAGCCAGTTGGTGTCTCTGTAGGAGGCAAATGGGATCTGTTCCCTCTGGAACATCTGCAGCCAGGGCAGCCTGAGATGCTGGGCAAAGGACTCTCCGGGATAA
Source organism: Scytalopus superciliaris (assembly GCA_013400415.1). Lineage (NCBI taxonomy): Eukaryota > Metazoa > Chordata > Aves > Passeriformes > Rhinocryptidae > Scytalopus > Scytalopus superciliaris. The sequence goes on along the minus strand of VXBX01004892.1, from coordinate 661,705 downwards.
TGCCAGATACCTCTCTGTCTCACTGTTCCCAGTAACAAAAGGGGGAGGAAGAATTTGGTGTGATGTCCTGAGAGCAACTGAGAATAATAATAGATTATTATTTTAATGACCTTTGGGCAGGAATGCATTTTATGTTCATCTGTCAGCAGCAGCCAAGATGTACTGAGGAGTAGCGTGGAGCAGTACTACATCCACGTGGCCTTGTGGATACTAATGTACCATAATATGTTCCAAAATATGGATAGTACTGCTGTGAAGTAACTGTTATCCTCTAGGTGCATGTTATCCTCTAGGTGCATGACCACCCAGAGAAGTAAATCAAAAGTTATCCCCCTTTCTTTCAGCTGGGTTGTGTGCTTGGCATTAACTTTTTCTCCTATGAAGTAGGGGAGCAGGTGATGCTGTATCTGCTGCTGTTCCCCCTCCACAAGCAAGTGCAGGCAGTGGTGGGGGAATTGCCTTCACAGGTCAGCAATATTGGATGGAGGCAGGTTGCAAATAGAGACACTGGGGAAAAAAAATAGAGATCTACTCTTTCTGTTATAAAATTCTGCCCTCAAGTTCATGTCTCTGGCTCTTCCTGAGTGACAGTGCTGCAGGCCCTTACCTACTGCAGAGCCAGAGGTAGGATGTTGTGTCCTTGCTTTTGGCAGTGTTACTAATAAAACACTCTGAAATGTGAAAGGCTGAAAAGACTTGCATGAGGTTTTACCAGTTTATCATCATTGTAATGTGTCATTTAAAATGACTAGCTCTAATGCTGGTGTGTAGGGCTTCAAATACTTTCTTCTGGAGACTATACAAGGAAAAGATGAATCCAGTAACACCTATTGGTTTATTTTCATTAATTTTTTTTAGGTCTGAGTTTGAAATATTTGTGGCAGAGATCTTTTTTTCCATCTTTTTCGAACCTCACTGATAAGTTATGAAAGCTACTGCCAGTAATATTTTGTTATAATTGGCAGAATCTCTGTGCCAGTTCATTACTGATCTGCATGCAAAGGTGTGCAACAGCTTCCCTTCAGCACTTGATTTCCCAAATTATACAATGTGAAATCAGCCATCCAGTTACCTGAAGAGAAGAGAATGTGTTATCCTGCTGCAGAAACGTTGACTGGAGTCTGAAGTATGTCTTTTAAACTAAAATTTGTTTGCAGATGATCAAATGTGACAAGTAGTGACCTTCCTTAGGTAGTCAACAAGCACTTCATACTACTGTTTGTTAAATCATCACCGGTCTGCAACAAATGTGCCATTCATTCTCTTGGGTTAGTCATGGTTTGCCTGACAGTGGAGGGCTTTCACTCCTGTCTGTCTGGCCATCCCTTCTGTGCAGCTGCTACACAATGGAGCACCAACTGCAGGAAATGATGGGATCGATTGATAGACTCAGAGTCACCAACAACTATATCAGTTTTAGCAAATATTACACTTAAAGTGCCATTCATTGGGCTAATGAACTCTTAACATGTTTGTGAAGTTGCTGCAAACACCATTCTTATCTCAGAGCTTCTCTTACATACTTTGAAGAAAGCTCTTTAATGTGTAAAAAGGATGCATAAATTATAGAGTTTGTTGTTGGTGTCTATAATTCAAAGTTTCCTGTTTCACACTGAGCTTTTGTTGCATCTTTGTATTCATGTGTGCCATTTAATGCTCTATTAAGCAATATTAAAATGCCAGAATCATCCAGTAATACAAATCATTCAGCAGAGGCATCTAGAGCCAAGTCAGGTTTTGCTGAAACCAAGCATTTCTCAGCTTGTTTGTTACTAGTTGTTTGTGATGCTTTCAACTTCTACAATACACCTTCTGTCATTTGTATTTGAGAACCTAAGAGAGGACCAAATTTATCATACGGATGTGGAAAATTTCAGAACAGTAGTAATTAAAACAGTCTTTCCTATCTCATTTTCAGTTTTTGAGGTGTTTGCATGTTTCTTGGTGTTTTGCTTATTGCCTTTTACCATGCTCCTCCAGATTCACAGGGTTTATTTTATACAGAACCAGTAAGATTGGAATATCAAAATCAGCCACTGTTTCTAGTTTGGTCACTATTTCTCAGGCATTGATCAAAAACCAAATGAGAGTTGTTGAAATCCAAAGGATGTTAATACTAATTATTTGAGCATTTAAGCAAAATATTTGGGACCAGTCTGTGAAAACATCTCACAGCAATTAAAATGAGTCATGGGCAAATTAAATAATTTCCTACTTCATTTTACACAGTCATGACCCTCTTAACATCTCTGACTGTGACATCTCCATTGCTATTTCCATTTAACCTCAGCCAAGAATTTGGGATGTTGGTCATAATGGAATAGCTAAAGCAGAACTTTATCTACGTGATTGTTGCCACCATCAAGTCCACTGGTGTCACGTTCCTGGTGTGCTTAGAGGCATTTGATATAAAGTGGATCTTTTGTAATAATTAGGGCAGCAGAAGAACAATATACATACTGTGGTCTTACAAAGACCTCTTTCATCAGACTGTAATGTTGTATACTTCACTATGCTTAAAGGGTTAAAAGTAGCCAGTTTCTACCCCAAAAATAAATAAGAAATTTCTAGTTCTAAAGTTATTACAGATTCATTTGAGTGTGAAAGTTCTTAAAAAAAGAACAAACTCAAACCCCCCACACTTTTTTGTTTTGTTTTTCAAATACAGTATTTTTATCAGAATTAGCAAAAATAGCAGAATGGATGTTTCAGAGTTTGCATTTGTGCTTTATATATAACAGGCCTTTTGTTTCTTTTCCACGTAACTTGGCATTGTCACTTACTCATTCCTTTTGTTTTTCCCAGTTTCTTTCATTACAGTTGCAGCCATTTGTCATCTGTTTATTTTCAGAATCTGCAGAAATTCTAGGCTAAAACGTTATCAATCATTTTTTCCCCTCCAACACCAGCATTTATACAAGCATTTATTCCTGTATATCCATTCTTCTTACACTCCAGGTGAAAAGGAGGCTTTTCCTGCTTGCTGGATTATTCTGTAGCATCAAAGCACTGCAATTGAAGAGTACAGGGGGTTGAATGTTCTGTACAGCACTGAATGAATTCATCCTGGGAGGTTTTAGCAGTCTTGTCCTGAAACTTGGGGTTGCTCTTGGAGAATGTTTCCCTTGGTTCTGGGTGGGTTTTTCACTTGTTTATTTTTGTTTTGGGGGTTTGGTTGTTTGTGGGGTTTTTATTTGTTGTTGTTCCTTTGGGAGTCTGACAAGGAACACGCCTGAAGAGAGGCGCTTTTTTCTCTGAGAGTGTACCATGTGTCTGACATTTTTCCTTAAATTATGGAACTTCCTTAATGCAAAGGGCTTTAATTAGGACAACATTTATTTCACACACCTGCTAGTGCTGCAGATGTAAATACTTGTAAGAAAGGGTTTTTACTTTGAACTGGCTTGGAAATGATTTTGTGGGAAGATACCCAGTTCCAGGGTGTGAAGGAGTTTATTCAGTACAAAGACATTGTGTGTTTTTTTCCATAGCCACAGAAAGAGTGAGTAATGAGGGAAAACCTATGGATCCAGCAAGGAATCTGGGACACTGTCTACTGGTCCTAAATTATCTCAGGTCACTCATCTCTGTTCTTCATTCTGTTTTCCCTATTGACAATGCCCTGCTCATTCAAGAAACTCTATTATGACTGCGTTGCTTCAACTTCTTGCCTCCTCTACTTCTTTTACAAGGCTTGTCTTTCCTCTTCAAGCATCTTAAATAGCTGAAAAATATGAATACAAGCAGGAGATGCCATTTGAAAGCGATCTGACATGAATGGACTTAAAATACATCAGTGTGTTTGTGCCAGTGACTTCAGAAGCATTGCAAACAAGCATTTTTGTGACAATGATGTAAATGCAAATAAATACATCCTTCAGGTTCAGAGGAGAGTTTCTGTGCAGAACGCTTTAGTTTTGCCCCTGCGGGATATCCTGCACCTTTTCCCCTGCCATTTTGGCTACATGATGTTTATGTGGCAAGGCAACTCCAAACGCAAGGAGCTGTGCAACAGGGAGCTCAGATGTGTGTGTGTGCACAGGCTGCTCTTCCTGTGGGTGTGAGTCCTTCTCCCATTCAGAAGGGGGCTGGGTTCTTAAAAATTATTTGAAAGATTTACTCTACATTTTTTAACCCCTCAAGTACAATTTGCCGTGTTTTGGGAAAAGCGGGTGTGTTAAATCTGGATGTGTAACATCTAAAATGCTTTGTAATTAATACTCAATGATATAATTATTCAAAGCAGTTTGAAAGCAAGATAAAATCAAGCACACAATGACAAAACATTGATCTCTAGATGAGAATTATTTCAAGCTCCTGGTTTTGTAAGCTTGTAAAATGGAGATGAGGAGGGAATAAATTGTCAACGCTTTGGGTTTCTTCTGGAAGTAATTTTTTTCAGGCAGGCCTGAACTACTCTGCTTTTGAATGCGAACTACTGGAAGTTGATCTTCACTACACTGCTGCTTTATTATCCAGATTATTCTAGGATTTGAATGTCAGCTCAGTGTCCTGTGCAAGACGTTTCTGTGTCTCTGTACCTGTCTCATTGTAGTAGTTGAAAGGACGGTTGTCTGTTTAAAATCCTTTCCATTGCTCCTCTATTCAGAATCATCTTGTCCTTCTGCCATGTCAGATGGTAAGATTTCAGTTCCTGGCCATTACCAAATGAAAGGTATTCAGACAAGTTGTGGACAGTTACCAAGCAGAGGAACAATGAAATATCTGTTCCCTGGGTGGGAGCAAAGGGATTCATCCTCTTTCTTTTGTCAACTGGTAGAACTGCACTAAGCTCTTGCAACTCAAATTTTCTGTTTTCTCCTTTGTTACTAATCTTTTAAGTATAGCAAGAAAGAAGCTTGGTAGAGAGTTCATCTACTGACTATGTCATTCTGACTGAGTAATAAATCTTTTGAGCCTGTTAACATATTTGTTTATGGGCATTGGGGAAAAAAAAAAAAAAGAAAGAGTACTGCAAAGTAACAAAAGCCCCTTCTAATTTCCAGAATGCAAATCCTTGAAAGGAAAAGCAGTTACTGCAAGAAATTGGGTTATATTGAGAATGAGATTTATCTTATTCAAAATGGGTTTGGTTTTTTTTTTTTGGTAGCTTTTTGTACCATTATGGGCCTGAACCTGTAGTCAGTAAAAACAATTATATTTTTCTTCTTCCCTTCAGTGGGAACATGGTTATGTAGACTTCATGGTGCTACTAAACTAAGAGAAGTTCAATCAGTGAAATATTTCTGAAATTTTCAAATGCTTGAAAAATTAAAAAATAATAGCTCATAATGCCTGTATTTTATTACGATTTTTTAGGCAGGGCTAAAGGATAAACACTGAACCTATTAGTGGTACTTAATCCTTCATCAGAATTTTTCAAAACGAATTGGAGAAAAGAAATGCAATATCACCAAAGAAAAGCTTTTCTGTTTTAAGCAGAACAATTTCTTGTTTGTGGGCTTCCTCATTGCAGTCATAATGCTTAAATAGATTATGGCTGATGTAGCACTGAACTTAGAGTAATTAGCTGTCTGTATTTTACGTTCAGCAAAGCATATTGGCACAGTGCATAATCAACCTGTGCAACTCGATGCCCTCAGAGGTGCTCCCAGCAACCTCTCGGTAACCCGAGAGATGCTTTACTTTTCCCTCTACAAGACCCGTGTAAGGTTTAATGCAATTAACTCTGTGGGCTCAGAGCCCTCCAAGGCTTGGAGCTCCAAGGCTTCTTCAGCATGTGGGCAGATCTCTTGTGGCACCTCTGCTCAGAGCCACAGGTGGTTCATACGTGCCATATGAGGCACTCTGGGCACTTGTGCCTTTCAATCCATCAGTCTTACAAATATTGTCTGTTTTCATGTGCTGCCGGTTTAGTCTTTAAGGTGTTTTGTCTTCAGAAAACCTCAGTGAGTTCATGAAGCACCATTTCCTTTTAACAGAGGGGAACTGGGGCCCAAAGAAAGGGCCGATGAGGCGAGTTGTAGAATCCCAAGGGCAGCTCTGGAGTGGAGTGCAGTGTGTGAGGGGACCTGGAGCTCAGCAAAAGAACCCACCCCATGGATCAGTCCGTGTGCCAGCCCTCAGGAAGAGCCATTAGGAAGCACTGCGTGAGGGGTGTGTGTAAAACCACACCTCAGGGCGTGTGAGTGGGAGAGCAGGAGTAGTCCCAGCTTTGAAGTCTCATCCAGAAAGCAGGTTACCCAGGTTCAGGTCCCTCCTTTGCCCAAGGGGATCCAAACCCACTGCTCCCACCTCCTTTTGGAGCTCCTTAATCTTTGTGCTATGGGCTGTTCTTGGGTGGCAGTCCCACCCTTCTTGCTGAAGCTGTGCCCACACAAGGTCCCTGTGAAAGCATCCTGACCTTTTCTGTCTCCCATACCTTCAGCAAGTACCAGAAGCTGCCCTGTGCTTCTGTTCCTTGTTGTAGGATGACCATATCCCACTGGAATGGTTAAAGCTGGCCTGACCGAGCACAGTGCCAGCCTGTGAAGAGCTGGAGCGGCTGGGCATGTACACATTGGAAAAAAACCTGCTTAATAGCAGCACAGTACTGGAGGGGTCCTTCAACCATCTTTTTTGCATTGAAAAAGATGTGAAACAGATGGAACTTCCCCCCTCTCCAAGGTCTCAAAAGGCTAAGCATTTGTTGGGAAGCATTGATGCAAACAGAGCCTTTTGATTTTTGGCATATTTGTACATATATGGATGTGGGCTGATTATTGTGTGTGCCTTGTTTTTTGAGTGGAATCCTGCAATCTAAGGATATTAATGCCAGTAGGAGAAACAAAATGCATCTAGGACTTTGTTCTGATTACAAAGTTAATGTAGGTCATCATACTGAGTTCTTTGGATGGGACACTGGATGTAACTTAAGCCAGTAGAATTTGCTAAACCATGACATTTAATTCATGTTGCAGCTGTTCTGGCAGATATTATACACTTATTAGGCTTTTTCTCTGAAGACCTAAGAGTGACAAACAGTGATTTATTTGAACTTTGCTGTGTTCTGAGACATTTCAATTTGCAGCCTTTTAAGAAATTACAATAAAGTAGATTTTTCTCTAGCAAATAGTTCAAACATCTAACTATAATGATACCATAGCAAAGTTCTGTTTTTGTTCATATTGAAAGAATCAAATATACAAAGGAAAGATGGGGATTATTTTTTTTTCCTACACAACCATCGTCTTAAAATCAGAAGTTAGCAGTTAATTGTGGAACTCCCTGTCTGATTTGTATTGGCAAGAGCCACAAATTTTTCATGCAAGGTGCATCTAATTCACTACTAGGCCTATGAACATGGATCTCAGCCTTTTCCCCAAGGAAAAGGGGAGTGGGAAAGCAGAGTAACACAATAAATTCATTAATGAAAGGAGTTGTTATGCCTTCTTGAGCTCTTCTTGCTGTTACTTCTCCCAGCTCCTAGAAACTGCTGTATGAAACTCAGAGATGTTTTGCATAGTCCTGTAAGCAGAGCCTGTTTGCATGGCTAGAGCTCATCTGTGGAGAGCAGGGATGCAAATGTTCAAAATGAAAATATGTTTTGATCATAAGATCAAAGTGTGTCTGGTGTAGAGCAACTAAAGTAGCTGGTATGCAAACTGACTGTCACATACATCTCACTAATGGCCAGAGTGATTCCCTGCCCATGGTCAGGGAGGGGAGAGGCAGGGCTTGTTTTTATAGCAAACTGTAGGGAAAGGAGAGGCTTCTTCTGACCTATTCCTTGGAGCTGAGTTTATTGATACTCTCCAGTGAGAAAAAGAGGTGTAAAAATTTCTTAACATGAATTGATAAAAATATATTAGTCTAGACTACTGTGAAAAGATTGTAACCAATAAAACTGGCTTGACTGTCCACCTGTTTTCTTTTCAACTCTTTGCTTTTCATGGGTTGCAAATAGCATGCCCTAAAAACACTAATTCAAGCTGTGGTAGGGGAAGGAAGGAAGACTGTTCCAGAGTCCAGGCTATATCCAACCACTAGCCACTTTTGTTTAAGATACATAAATATTTAATTTTAAGCTACTGTGTTGAAATCAAACCGAGTTTGAATTATAGATTGGTTTTATGGACCATAAATTCTACCTCAGATATGTCCTAGAGACTGACTGGGAATAGTGCCAGTGACAGCACTTTGCTACTGAGTTCTTTTTTTCAGGTGAATCTTCATGATTGGTCTAAGAGCTGCTACTTTTGTGTCATGTTTTATAGTAAGCCACCATTGATCATCCTGTGAAAGAAAGGTTCATAATTTTTCCATGCAGGAGGAAAAAAAAAAAGACATTTTGGCCAATGCCATAAGCTGAACATTTGGAATCATTAGAAGAGTCAATAGTAATCCTAAGCCTTACCTTTACTGGGCTGGTGTATTTGAAAAATGCTCACCACGACATAATATATCATCCTTGTAGTTTCCTGTGGTTTCTTTCTCAACCCTGGTAGGAATGAAGTCTAAGGAATGAAGGACTAAGTTGCAGACAGCACTGCTCCAGGTCTGTAGCTCAGTTAAGTGCCTGTAAATTGCTCATTTATGTGGTTCTGTTCCTGGTTTAACAGAAACAAAGTGGAGCTAAAAAGCTTCTGAATTAATAATTAACGTGCTCCCATAAATGTGGAATCTCCTAGGGGGAGAGCCTCTATGCAGAAGAAATACTGTTATGGCACTTGCACTGTGCTCTTCCAAGGCCTTGAATTCTGAAGAAACTCAGTGTTTTGATCAAAGCAGTTCACCCCCCTACTGCTCACCTTCCCTCAGGTTGCCTGCCTCCTTCTCACTGCTCCCGGTCCCCCAGGGTCACTGGCACCACAGTGGACTTTGAGCAAGAGGTGTCCCGGGGGAACTGGAGCCTTGTACTAAAGTCTGGAAAAGCAGGAGGCAAAGGCAGAAGGAGAATATCGGCAGCAGGGAGAGAGCGTGCAAAGGATTGCAGCCGTGAGGAGAAGATGCAGCCATGAGAAGCCAGGAGATGTTATCACTGCTGGCATGGGTTGGACGAGCGGATTCTGCTGTTAGGTAGAGATTAGATCTTCCAGCAATTCTCACAACTCCTGAAACATGTCAAAGTTGCCTGCAACACAGTGGATGATTTATTTAAGAGATTAATATATTTTGTTTGCCTAATAAGGGCCCTTGCCAAGATGCTGCAGCTCCTTCATGTCTTGCTTTGGCTTCCCTACTGAAGCACTATGAGGAGGAGGGTGTCTGTCACTGTAACATACTTGTGCTGAAATGGTTGGCCTGTTCGGCTGCTCCGTGCTGGGAAAGAGGAGGAAAAGTCCCTGGGCACGCTGTGTTGGACACTAGTTAGCAGCAGCTCTCTTTTGTCAGAAAAGCCAGGACTTTTTTTTCAGGCACTGGAACAATTAGCTGATGAGGTGCCTAATAGGGAAAGAATATTTTGCAACACGTTAAAACTGCTGCTGCAGATCCTGTTCTGTAATGCTTCTTTTCCACATTTCTTTCCTTGAATGCTGTCATGCAGTTGGTTGCATAGGAAGAGAACAGCAAGTGCCACAGTCACCTTTTGGCTACTTTTTGCTTTGCTGCTATTAAGACTCATTTCTCCCCCCATGGCTTTTCTTTAGGGCTTTATGGTTTCTGCAGGCTTCCCAGATTTTCTACACTCAGCCTTAGTTCTCTTCTCAGCCAGAGGGAATGAAACATAGCCTGGATTTGGGCATGTCTGCAGTGCAGTTTCACCTTGAGTTAATTGTTTGCTGTTTAGGAAGACCAGTTTGGACACTCCCTGAATGTTTTCAGGCTATAAATACTTGCTGCCATGCTGAAGAGAAGGATATATGAATTTTTGGTATATACAAAATTGACTAGTTTTTTGCATATGAATATGTGGTCTTGCCTCTTCTAACTTGCTGGCATAAACTTTTGGCTGGGTTTTTCTTTCTGCTAAATATTTTCTGAGCTAAGAAAGGTTTTTTAAATGTTTCTAGCAATCACTTCTGGCTAGAATTCCAACCAACCGTAATGACTAGGAGTCTTCTCTTGCCTTTGCCAAAAATCAGAAGAAAAAAAAAAGGGAGATTGAAATCAATGCCTTACATTTTTGTATAAGTGAATTTTTTCCCTCTAGATTAATTTACCAGCATAAGATTAATGTCAAGGCTTACTATAAGCATCTGTTTTCATGCAATTCATCTCCCTAAACATCTCAAAATATCAGTGTAGCACACCTGAGAGATGTGAGCATCTCTCCTTTCCATTTTTATGCAGTGTAGTAAAGTCAGGACAAAAGTGATGGCAGAGGGGAAAATGGCACACTACATGGCATGAATCTCCAAAGTCAGATTGCTGCTCAAGTCCACTCTTTGCAAGGATACATCTTTTATCACGGCCCCAAGTATTAAACCCTTTCAAGTCAATGGAGTTACAGGTTCCAGCTCTCTTGCTGGATAGGCTTATAGCCCAAAATAATAAATACATAATAATTTTTCATTCCTTTGGGCAATGTTTGAAGTACGAACCTCAGATGTGAATTTGGTTTAGCTTGTGTTACAGTTACTCATGGTTAAGTTTGATTCAGTGAAACCATACTTGATTAGTTTAGGCCAGTAGGGAAGGACTGGGATGAACAGCAGGACAATGACCTGTGTTAGCCTGTTGAATCAGTGTTTTTGGGTCCACCAGCAGTGGATCTGTGAGGTGGTGTCAGCAGTGTATGAGCTCTGGTAGTAGCCCTGCTTGCACCCTCTGCCCCTCTGTGTCACAGACATGGGGCTGTCATGGGGATCTGCTCGTGATCTCACTCGCTCAGGGTGGATGGATCTCCCTACGCCACAGAAGCAACTCTGTTATCAGCACTAGTATTCAGCAATGTTAATTACAGTAGGTTAAAACCATAGCAAGCCTGAATGCAAGATTGCAGTGCTGTGGTTTTTTTCCCTTGCTCAAAGACAGTGATAGGTTTCCAAAGCCAGGGAACCAGCAATCAAGTGTTAATATGCAGTGTTGCTTCTTCCTGCTACCTTTGGATATGTCTCATGTCCTTAGCATCATGGTGGAGTAGTAGAGCTAAGCTTATCCCCTTAGTAGTGACAGCTCTCAACTTGGGTTTCAGTCTGTGAAAGTACTTTGGATGCAGGAGCACCTCTTAGGAAGAGGTCTGGAGCTGTGAGAATTGTTGGGGTTTTTCCCTTCTGCAAATGTGACATTTGGTGAGCATCAGTGAAGGTGGGTAGCTGGAGTTGTGGAAATTTAGGCTTTCACAGTAAGTCTTTATGATTGTCTTGCTCAGTTACTCAGTGGACCTGCTCTGGCACTGAGATGCAGATGCTCAGCAAGAACATCACAGTGTTATGAATATGAGCCTTTAAAAAACAGTTCAATAGGACAGTGCTGAGTTAATTCACTTCCTACCCATATATTACTATGACCTAGAAAAGTTGAGCTTAAGGAAAGAGCCTAAATATTTCTGTGTTCATCCTCAGTCTGTGTTTTGATAAGAACTGGACACAGCTCTTCAGAATTGCAAGAAAGTCAGGGGTAGTAACTCTAGACAAGTTTCAGTGTATGAAATTGCAAAAGTTTTCTCCTGGTCTAAACCAATACCAATATGCTTCCCTTCTTGTTAGTTTACAGCTTTAATTATCAAAGGTAAAACATTTGAATTGTGTAGCAGGGCTACAATTTTCAAAAAGGGTCTAAGTGGTTTTTGGACAGTGTTCACACGTGATTTTCAAAAGCAACAACCTTTTGGAGGACAGGTCTCACTGGAGGCCACAGACACTTAAACCGGTACCTCTTCTGAGAGCGGGACTTGAGTTCCAAAGTCAGGAGGTGGCTTTTGGTGCCTTATCCACACCCACTCTCCCCTCAGCAAATTCTGCAAAGGAAGCCCCTGTGGGCACGTTCTGGGGTGGAGGTGATGTTTGATTTGAAGTCAATGACTGTCAGTCCTGCCAGACTGGTTGGCTTGTGCTAATCCTGTTCCAGAAACAGGGCCAAGCTTAGGCATGATACTCGAAATGACACGATGTTTGCACAGCATCAAGAACGATGGTTGAATGCGCTCGCTTGGGGACTACTGTTCTATTCTTTTTTGAAATGAGTAATTGCTTCAGAGTGGGGGGTATGGAGGATAATGCTGTTTGCTGAAAAGAAAATTAGGCATGGGTGTGCCCAAGTGACAAGTGAGCCACAGACTTCTCCAACAGCATCGGAGAATGTCTCCTTGTGGGCTTGTGTTTGTTTATGGATTGACTGCACTCAGATGTGAATGCACAGCACTCATGAATGTCATGGAAATTTTGAAGTTTGTAGCTTGGGCTGGAATTCGACCCTTACTACTCCTAGTGAAACATGCAACGTTCAGCTGCATTTCATGCCCTTAAGGATTTTTTAAAAAAAATAAAACAAGCCCCCCCAATAACTCACACAGACGAAAATACATTTTTGGCCAATGTTGCTGAACTAAAAGTCCTTTATATTTGAATGCTGACTGTAGCTGGATCTTTTAGCTTTTGCTTATACATGTTTAGGCTCGATCTGCCAGTGAACATAATAATAGATTATTTAATTAAGAGTCTTTAAACTGAAGACTGATTACACATTGCTTATAAACATTCCACACTGAAATTAACTTAATTTTTCTCCTTAGCAATTTGAATTTTTACTTGTCCTTCATTGACATACTTTTTATCTACTGATGCCTAAATGATATTCATACTTTAAATATGACATCAGGAAGAAAAATCAAATTAACCTTAGTCATCTTGTGTTTAACTGCATAGCTCATGAACATGAGTTCTGAATTTTTGCAAACATTACACAATTGAAAGAATTTGTTGAGAATTATGAGGTACTTTTGAAGCCTCTTTCTGCAATTTGAAATATATGTTGACACACAAAAATTCTTTACTTCTAAAGAAGTCTTTGACTACCTATCATATTTAAAGCACAGGATAGGAAGAAAACCTATTTTCATTGCATCTCATCTTATGATTGAGCAGGAATTTAGTTATTTTGCTCAATAATGGACTACATCATGATTAATGTGAAGAGTTATATTAATGATCATGTTCAATTAATCAACATTGAAATACATTTATTGTGTTTGTGGCTAATTTTTAATAAATAATAATTTTTAATAAATATTTTGCAAGACTCTAATCTTCAGGCAGTGTCTGACAGCTGTTAGCAGAGACACAAAGCAGTAGGAACAGGGCATATGCATGTCATATACTAAATATTAATGATGCCTTATGAAATGTTGAAATCAAATTCCAATTAGACCTTTTCCCCATGACTTTCATTATTTGTGTTTTTCCATCTAGCCAGTAACTATTCAGGGCTTGCTCTTATTAAAGCTCATAATTCAATATCTAAAATACTTTCAGACTTAGCCACTAGGTTTGGTACTTTCCATTTTTGTGTCTCATATTGTTTTGTTCATTAGCAACTTGAACAGGATGGAAATTTCTCAGGTTAATTATATGTATCACAGCTACCTTCCCACATATGAGCTTTTGGTGAGGGACCAAACTGTTTGGAACTTGTAGAGCACTAATCACAGTGGGTTTCTAGACAACAGAACCAGCCATAGTGTTCACTTGTATTACACAATAACTAGGACTTTCATCTACATAGATCAAAAGATACACAATAAAATGTTTGGAGTTGTTCCTTTTGAGCCCTAGTGAAAGATGCAATCTTTCTGAGCAGGATATATTTGTGTAATAAAGCCTTTTGTGGCAATACAGGTCTCCACAGCACTGCCCTTCAATAACCTGAAATATTCTGTTTGTGGTTTTTTTAAAGTAAAGATGAGAACCTTAGGGCTGATCTCAGTTCAAAATACTGTACTGGCAACAGACTGCCTGAAGAAAATAATCTAGTCTGAAGTGCCATGGCCACTCTTACTGATTCTGATAGTCCTCCTCACCTGAAATTGCCAAGTATAGGTGATGGAAAAGGAGAAGCTTTCATGTTGGCAGCCACATCCCAGGCAGACAGCAGTAGTTAGAGAGCCCGTCTGAGAGGAAGCCAGGCAGGTTTTGGAGTGATACCTCCCCACTGGCAGAACCACCTTTGTCACAGCCAGTCTTTGAGGAGGGAAATTAAAATACAACAGCCTTCTCTGAACTTTCTTGGTCAACTTTGTTATCCACTGTGCATCATAGGAAAATTAATTCACTTTTCACTGAGGCATATTTTAGTGCACTGGTTTGCTTGTTTTGATGTGAGTATCCAAATTTCTGATACATTGTGATAGATATCTCAAATGTTAGGCCAAAATTCTGTTTAGTGTTAGGGTTTGTGTTTCTGTGAAGCTGCTGAAGGTTTGTTGGTGTCATCTGAACTAAGTTTGGGCTTTCATGATAAACAAATTTGATATAACTCTATAGATTCATGACTTTGGTAGTTTGTAACATAAATACGGAACAGTTTTACAAAGAGAAAAAGATGAATGGTAGATCTGAAGCCTGAAGTGAAACACCACCTCTTTTTTTCTTTTAAATTAAGAGTTTCAAAACCATAGATTTGCAAATTATGTATTACTAACAATATTGGGGGGAAATTATTGGAAAATTTTATTCATGGACAGATTTTTACAGTATGTGTGGTTCTCTTTATTGCAGAAAGAAATGCAGATATCCAGGAAATGGAGAATGAAACCTATTTATAGAAATAACAATGATTTATGCTACTAACATGTAAATGGATCAAAAATCTTCCTGAAACCATGAATTCTCAGGCTATAAAACTATGGACTTGAGACTATTGAGGAGCATGGATATGAAATGCAGTCTGGTGCACTGCTTTCCTAATGCTCTTTGACCTCCTGTATTTATTCAATAGCTTGGATAAGTCTCCACACTTTACCTCATGTACAGTTCCTGTGGCAATAAGGAGTGGACATAAATTTATACCTCCTTTGTTTTCTGTACCACAGCACAGGCTGGAAGTGTGGGTCTAGCAGAGGGGGAAATGGATTGGGAATTGGGAGAGTTGGCTTCTGTTCCCATCTTTGCTACTAAACTGCTGCTCACCCAGTTCAAGTCACTGCAGCTCCTGTGCCTGTCATCTCAATTGGTGTCTGTCTTCTCTGCCTGTGCTGTGATCCCATCAGAGCAAGGGCTGCTTTGTCCTGTGTCTTTTAAAAATATGTAGTCTAGTACTTTCTATCTTGTGTGGTGCTATTGCTGTACCAATGTTAATAAATATTACTTAGCTCTAGCTGAAAATGTGCCAGTCACTGGGTTAACTGGGTACATCTTCAGGGTTTCTAACTTGCCTTGGTTTACATGCAGATTCTGATGTCCCGTGTGAAACAGTGGAGCTCGTGACCTTCTGCATAAGCTGGTTGTCTTACCCATCTTTAACTAGGAAAACATCCATTCTTCCCATTCTCCAGTTTTACAAGTAAAATAAATCCCAGAATACTGGTGTGACAACAACTTGGCTGGAATTACTGTGACTTAGCAGTTATAAGCCTTGAGCTGAAAGTGTGTGGTAGACAATTTCTGAGCATGCTGGCATCCCTCAGTCGTGTTATTTGCAAAGATGAAACCCAGTTGCTAATGACTGGAGGGAAAGAAAAAGGCTTGGAAATTCTGTGGGAAAAAGTATTGGAGGGAGGGGAAATTAAAGAGAAGTTAATAATGAAATAAATGTTCTGTAAAGGTAAACTGTTCCTTTAGGCATATAAATATATAGGAGCTGATAATTACGGAGGTGGTTATGAAGGTAAAATGCAGAAAGGACTATAAACGCAGGTCCAATTAATATTGTCAAAAATGGTAATTGTGTTCATTAACTAGATTAAATGATCTACATGTGAATCACTTTAGTGATACATGATGAGAGACTTTAAACAACTGAAATTTAAATCTGGCTCAGCTGGCTTGTTTTACACAAACTGGTTTGCAAAACATACTTAGAAAGGCCATTGCACATGTTTTGCAGTCTTAGAACTTGACTTGTGTAAACTGGAGTAATAGGTCTGGATTTGCCTTTTTCCTTAAACTTGCCTCTTAAACTAAGCTCAAATACTCCATTTACATTGTGCCATTGCTTTTTGGCAAATCATGTAAGCAAACAAGATTACAGCAACATGACAGTGTCCCAGACTATAAAAACGGCAGCTAAGCCTTAATATTCTAGGAAACGAGTGTATTGCAGAGAAACTGATGCTGTAAACTACATATCATCTAGGAAAACACTTTTCTCCATATTTACCAAGTGTAAGTTGAAAGTAAGGCTAAAACAATACTCGTGGATCACATTTCATCCTCAAACTCTGTGCACACTTGCCTGTTGCAAATTCTGCAGTCACTGGCCTTTACACGTGGGTTAGCAAAGCCCCAGGGAAAGATTTTCAGTGGTCTTTCCTCCCCTTCCCCTGGCTACAGTGTCGATGTGCTGTGAAGATACTGTGGCCAGAGCTCCTGCCCCTCCCAGGCAGCCTTTGCGAGGTGGTTGCAGTGGAACATCTTGAGAACCACAAGGTGTGTGGTGGTTATCACAGGCTGTTTCCTCCCTTATTGCTGTGGGAGAGTTGATTCCTGCTGCCTGCTACTTTCCTGTTGCCCAAGCTTCTTGCTGGGTTTTTTTTTTTGTCCCTTTTTGTTTGTTCCCTTCAGCTCCCTCCTCTCCAGTTTCTATTTCTTGGGCTCAGTTCCCTTCTCTTCTGACACAGTTTCATTCTCCATGCTCTTGTCCCTGTCCATCCAACTTCATTTAGACAGTGTAGAGGCAGAAGAGTTTTCCTTCCCCACCAGAACAGAAAGCAGCAAGTTCTGTGCTCATTACTACCCTGACTGCTTTATAAATCCCTCTAAGCCAAAATGCCATTTTCTTTCCGAACTGTATGTCTGACAGGTAGGGAGCAGGAGATACTCTTTTCAAAAATCCACACCCTGAAGTCAGGAAATATGTCCAAATTAATTCAAAATACTCAGATTATTAGGTTACTTTATTTCACATTGAAATCTTCTGTTGAAGATCATTAGTCACTCCTGTCAGGGCTAAGAATAAGTGATTTACGATACAGTGGCTTCAAACCTGTCTTTTCCTGTATTAGCTGAAGAAAGACATTTCTCATCAGCTCGCTCCTGTGGAGGGCACAGCTCTATGTACTGTTCTGTGTGTTACAGATACAGGACACCTGGAGCTCTGTGTGCTGCATCTTCCTTTGAAGAAGGGCAAAATTTGAGTGCCTGACCCTCTGTTATCTGGTCAGGGTAATATTTTTTGAAAGCAAGGACAAAAAACAGGCGACACAGAAAATGTGCAGGGACAGAATTAAAATAATAATCATAATTACAACTCTGACTTTCAACTTTTAACCTACTGGTGATTCATGAATCATTGGTCACTCCAAAAAGGAAACTTGTCATAGAATTATGGAGAGGCTTTTCAGTCAGAAAGTTAAGAGCAACCGTGAAAGAAAGGGAAACAAAAATGTCATACATCTGCAGCTGAAAGTAAATAATTTGCTTCCATGCTAGTGGTAGGAAGAACAAGCACCAACATTTTCAAAAGGTGATCCACATCTCTCTTAATTTCCAAAGTCACTTTTCATCTGTTCTTAAGGTATGTCTATCAAGTGGAGATTCAGTGGAAGGAAGGGGAAAAAAAATTAGGCTACACTGATAATTAAATGCATAAACTAATAGCCTGATTACATGTTAAAAAAATACACTGTAAGAGATTAAAACAAGGGGATTACATTAAATTGAAACAAGGATTAAATATTTTTCCTAAAGGCTTTTAACACATTTTCCAAAGACTTTCTTATGAGCACAATTTGCCTGATGAAAAGAATTTCTTGTGGAGATAATAGACTAAATAATCACATAATTAAGCCATGTGAAGTGCAGTGCTAGTAAGCTGATGATAGTATGTTTCAGATATGTAAGAGCTCTTTCTATGAGTCACAGATATTTTTTGTTTGTTTTTTCTTGTTTTGTTTCTTTTTCCACGGTAAACTCTATAAAATCCCAAGACTGGCTTAGCAGGACTGTGTTCTGATATCACTCTGCAGAGGTTTCACTGAGCCGGTAAATGGGAAACACTATTTGTAACCATTCAGAAAAGAAGAGCACACTCAGTCCAGTACTGGGGGAACTGAGGCACCCAAGAGTGAAATATTTTTGTTTTCATTGTAACAGTACCTAGGGGGCCTTGAGTAGGTCAGGGCTCCTTCTGCCCAATGGTGGAAGTGTCTTCACAGTAAATGTCTTCATCAAAAGCTTATGCTCCAGGGGAAATAAGATACCACTCATTACTCAAGTTATTCTTCAAACCAGGAACACAAACTGTATCTCCCTTTCCCTATTGCCCCACAGCAATGTTCCCCCGAGATCAACATCTGAGATGTGCTTCCTCCTCATGTGAAAAGTGTTTGCCTCAAAGTAGAAGGGGAAAAATTCAGAAGGTAGCTTGGAAACATGTTAGAATTAATAAAAAGAGGGGGAAGTGGGGCAAGAGAGTTGAGCAACAGCAGCATCAAACAGCTTGTTTGATGTCCTTGATCCATATGGCATGCCATTACATTAAGAACCACTAAAAGACTGCTGAGATTGCCATGAGTTACACAAATATGGAGTTTTTGCCAAGACATAGAAAGACACTTTCTTTCTTCAGGTTTCTTACCAAGTAGAATCTTAATACTGAAACTGTGGAATCTCACCAATTTGAACAGGGCTAATCATGAAATTCAGAGCAGATGTTGATGGAGAGAGGAGGAGCAGGTTGGCAGGGAAGAGGAAAAAGGTTATTGGCAGTGGAAACTACTTTTTCATGGAACATCAGGGAGTTTCTAGAATATTTTCAAAGCTGAGGGAAGGGGATTGTAATAAAACTTTCCAAATAAACCTTGAAGTGTAAACAAGCTGATATGTGGGTGTGTAAAGCCTGCAGAAGTTGTATTTTAAGGAATACACTCTGATGCCCTCACAGAGTTAGTACTATAACACTCTAAGAAATCCATGGCCAGCTGGGTAGTGCTATTCAGTGAATGAAAGGGTGTGACAATCCACCCTGCACGGAAGGTTCTGCTCTGATGCATTTACACAAGTAATGCATTAAATTAGGCAAGCAGTATTTTTTTTTAAATACTATTTTACAATTCTTCTTGAAGATAGCTGGCTGATTTGCATATAGAGCCAAACTTTGCTCTGAGTTCATTAAATTTCCCCTTTCTGTTAAGCTTCCAAGTACATTTAGCAACGAGAGTTTGTATAAAGGGAGTAACAGCCACGTAGGCTCCCTGCACTTTGCGATGCTCATTTCTTGAAACTTTGTGTGCCAGCTCAGGAGCAATAATATCAAGTGACTTCAAAGGACAACTGCTCCCAACAATCCACAGTGGCTTGTATTTCAACTCGTTAACCAGCATAGCTCACCAGACCTGTTATTTTATTTCAAGGCCTCTGCTGCTCTTTTCATGTATTGAGCTACAGTCCCAGCTCAGTGCAAATGAAAGGAGGGGCAAAAAAGCAAAGTTGTGTAGAATTTGGGAGGGAGGTCGATCCCTGCACATGTGTCTCCAGACATAGACACACAGACTACTTTTAAAGTAAACCTGGAACATATGTTTCATGCAAGCAGTCAATAATAAGGCTTGATGACATGTTTTCCTTCTCTCACACCCACTTAACTTGCTTCCCTCCTTGGAGTATATCTTGTCTGAAACCAAGACTGTAGGTTCTTTGGAAAAGGATCTGTCACTGTAAATCAACCAGACTCTGATTTGGCTGCCTACATGCTGTTTGAGAATATATATGGCAATAATTAATAGGTCATTCATTTTGCACGTCAGTGGTATTCATTACAGTAAATGTATTTGCCTCCCCTCTTCTCTCTCCATCCAAGGCATCAAATGATATCCCTACAAAGTGCTTATTCAAACTGGCAGATCTCTTATATGTGCTAAGAACTAGAAATATATCAAATTCGACACAGAGTTTTCATTCTGATAATATTGCTTGATAGCGGGTTTCTGAAACAAGGTCAAGGCTAAAAGCTGGACTATTTGACTTATTTTGGGTTTAATATAAGTGAGTGTAATTGATGTCAAAGAAGTTTCAGCTCCAGCCTTACTTTTCTACTCTTCAGCATTCTTCTAGACTGTGAGGGGGGGGATATTTGCAGCCTGAATGAAGCTTTTGCCAGCATGTAAGTCAGCATAAAAGAGTGCCCATTGCTGAAAGAATCAGTTCCACCTTTCCAAGGGCCTTCCATTTCTCACTTTTACCACTGTACCTTGTCATTGACAGAAGTATTTGTGTGACTGGACATTGAGGGGCTCACCTAAATTAAAGCTCATCAGCTTTTTTTCTGACCTGGTTCACTGTCGACTCCTGCAGACTCCTGTACAGGCACAAAAGAAAGTGCCATGCAGGATCAGAAAAAATGTGGCCAAAGGCAGCAACAGATAGTACATGTGTAGTAGTGCTTGGTAATGCTTGTGTAAAGGGTGCCTGAAACTAAGCCTGATGCTACTCTGATTATATCTCCTGGACAAACCTCTTTGATTTCTACGTATTGTGTCTGAGAAAGGCCTGGTGACCTCAGTCCTTGATGGTTCCTTTGAGAAGCAGTTAAGGTGTTGAATAAATAGGGCAACCCGGTACTATACACAGATTTATATAAATAGTTCATAATGGTGTTAGGTTTTTATTTAATCCATGGCTGTGTGTATCTGTCTGTTCTTAGAATGAGAGAAAGATTAGACTGGAGTTGACTCTGAAAGATAGAAAACAATGACATTTTTTTTAAAAGAAAAAAGAGTCAGTGTTTGTTGGAGCTTTCACCTCTCTCTTGGTGGTGCCGGAAGGTAGACTTCTGTCATGAGGTTGGTCAGGTTTTTTTGTGCTGCTATCTCTCTCTTCCATTCTCTCAGAACTGGAAAGAAGATAAAAATCCTGCCCTTCTACCTGTGATTCTGAATCAGCTTTCCTAACCCTTGGCTATGTGCCCAGCCAAATCCCAGAGCCAAATTCCCTGTCAAAGCCAAGCATCCTGTGGCTTGTCTCTAAGTGAGGATATACAAGCCCAGAAGAAGGGAAGGGAGAAGTACCTGATCCAATGCAAACAGTGATTTCCTCTTCTATACTAATGTTTTAATAATGGTTTGAGAGCAACAGGGATTTGTGAAGATGTTTGAATTCAGTGTGTGAACCTGTTGCAATTGCATTTGTCACTGCTTAAATGTCAGATAAATTTACCCAATTTCACCTGCTCAGTATAGGAACACAATCAAATATGTGCTCCTAGGAATTCACTGCAGCTCCCACCAAAACCTTGAGACTGCAGTGCCACCTGCAGCGTTCTCACCACTGTCCTCATGGGACAGGGGCCAACAGCACAGCAGGGTCATGATCTACTGCATCTAATTTGGGGTACCGAGAAGCCAAGAGCAAGCATTGCATGGTGCCCTACAAGTGTGGCCCTCAGCAGCCTAGAGAAAAAGTGGGTTTGTCCTGGGTTTAAGGCTTTTCCTAGCCAAGGATTAGTAGGCAGGCTTTGCTTTGCAACTTTGAATTTTCTGGCTTCCTTCACCTCATGCTTCATGAAATACCTGACGCCTCTATCAGCAGTCTAATGATGTACGGCCTGTTGCAGCTTACTTCTATAATGTGCTTACTTTTTATTTGCTTGGTGTGGCTAATGGGAGAGCTTACGTCAAGCAAATCCAGGTTTATTGCTCACATCACTCCCTGGGGAAGCTGTCACCAGGTACTTGCATCACCCACCCGTTACATCCACACTGATTAACTTAATGCAGGGCAACAATGTGACTGCTGCACCCCCCAACTTATTCTGCAGCTCTCCTCCCATAAAAAAGTGAAATTCTTCACTCTGGGCATGCGTCAGTGCTTGTAAATCCCACACTACCCTTGCAGTGACTACATGTGAGGGCTGTGCACTGCTACTTGTACCTGAGGGAGCCCTTCATGCCACCAGAAAGTGAGGGCACAAATGCTGCCATGAAACAGACTGGAGAGATCAGACTCCGTCTATCTTTCTATTTTCTTTTCTTTGCACACAAGACAACACAACACAATCCCAGTCCTAATAGACTGGGGTTTTTTTTTTAAATCACACTCAATTGGGAAAACTTGTTTAATCTTATCAAGTGTTTTATTAGCTCTAAAAATAGGTTCTTAAATATTTTCCAAGGTTGACTAAAATATGAAAAACAATTATATAATCAGTGTTTAAAATAAACCACAGTTTGTTATAACTGAGACCCATTCAGTGGAATAATATTTATCAAGAATCATAGCATGTAGAAAATTGTACAGCCTCTGCAAATCCCCAGACAGCATTTCTCCAATTGCTTTCAAATTGAATCATTGCTGAGTCTAGTTTTCTGATGTCCATCAGAATCCCTACCAGCAACAACACTGCAAAAGTGGAACACAGTCTTGGGTGAGCAGGCTGCAAGGTTTGTAATGAAAATAAAGAATTGGTCTATTGGTGTACCCCTTTTTTATACTTTCTTATTGTTAAATGAAAACTTATTTATAAATAACCTCACATAAATAATAACCTCAGAAGTTTTAAAAAGTTCACGCCATCAGTCAGACCCGACTCAACATTCTCTGGTCTCTCACTGCTTAAACTGTTTCTGCAATTACTCTGGAATATAAGAATCCTTAATGTCTCTTATTGTAAGAGCACATCATATATTTTCGGCAAGAGTTAAGCTGCAGAGGAAGATTTGGCAGTTAAGTGAAATGCATGTTACAGCTGATACTGCCTTTTTTTTTTTTATTGGAATAACTGAAAAGATTAAGCTGTAGTGCAGGTAGGGCTTGAGTCATGCTTTTATCGTTGCATCTCTTGGCCTGATATGAACTATATTATTAAAAATGGTAGCTCAAGCTGATTCTGTACTTTGTTTATCTACAACCAAGCTCAGCCAAAGATCAGCTAGCCTAGTGAGAAAATGTAGTTGAAGGCTGTGTACATACAGGCACTGCTAATTACTTTCAATGACTATCAAATGAACATTGATACTAACAGATTTCTTAGTATGCCTTTAAACAAAGCACTCTTATCTATGCATAAGAAAAAGCACTACACAGAGCAGAGTTAATACAACATGTTAACCTATATTTTGATTTAGTTTGTTCTTTAAAAAAAAAAAAAAAAAAGGAAGTGATTTATCACCCCTTTCTGTAGCCAAAAGGAACTGCAGTACCTTCCAAAAGCTTGCGCCCTGGGAGATCCCAGTGTCAGTAGTACTGACACCTCTTTTCCTCCGTAGTGTTTAAATGATCAGCAGCTTTAGTCTCAGTGACTTTTTGCCTGTAGAGGAGCCGGGTGTATTTGCAAATGACAGCCCGTATAACCCACCATGTGCCTCTGCACTACCAAGAACCTGTTCGGGAAATACTTATTCCCGCTCTGGAGCTCACGTCCTGGCCTTTTGCTCGTGGAGAGCTTACCCGGAGCAGCCTGTTTTACAGTGGGGAGATCGTGGGGAGCCCTAGAATTAAAAGGCCCGGCAAGAAAAGCTTCGGAGGGAAGCAAGCATCAGGATTTAAGGAGCGAGCAATCCCAGACGTGAATGAAACACAAACACGCTGTGGGTTTCTCTTCCTCGGATAAAAGTACCGGCGAGCCAGCCTAAACGCTGCCCGCGGACGACTAGTCAGAACAAGTCCAAACTCCAGAGCCCAAATTAAAATGTTTCCTCTGTGCGACTGCCTCCTGCGCCGGGAGTTTCCTCGCCTCCCCCACGCCTGCCCGCAGCCCCTACACCGCTGCCGCTACGGTGGAGCGGGGCGGCCGGGCGGGCGCTACACGAGGGACTCGCAGACGGGCACCGAGTCCGAGTCCTGGCTGTGCATGGAGCTCAGCCCCGTGTCCGAGTCCTCGTCGTTGTCGGCGCGGTCCTTGCGCAGCGCCCGTGCCTGCTCCACCCAGCCGCCCCCCGCCGCC
>VXBX01004892.1:495532-636348 GCA_013400415.1 Scytalopus superciliaris | reverse complement strand
GATACCGGCGGGGGCCCGCCGGGGGCGGGGGGGGCCGGCCCGGTGCTGTGGGACCCGCCGCGGGCCCGTCCAGGTGCTGCCGCTGCTGCCGCCGCCGGGATTCCCTCTCCCCACGTGGGCGCCCCCGCGGATCACGCCCCGCAAACTCGGGAGCAGGTCACCGCCGCCTCTCACCGTGCCTTCTCTCTCCGCGCCCCGCCGCTGCCGCGAACCGAGCGAGCGGCGTCGGGGAGCTTCCAAACTGCCGAGGGACAGGAGCGAATCCTGGAGCTTCAAAGGGAAAGCCAGAACTAGTGAGGAATTTCCAGTTTTAGTAAATCATCCGCCTGTAATTAGGAAATTCATGTTTGTAAAGCACTTCGCAGATGAAATATGCAAAGGACGGGAATGTCTAAGTGTTATTAAAATACTAGCTGAGCCAGATTTTAATGGGAGCTTGCTGTGTACTTTGATGGGAACAGGATCGGTCTCCGAGTGCAGATTAAAATGAGGAGATGTAAAAACTGGTAATAAAACACAGGGTTGTGGCACTGATTTTCATGGTGCGATTGCATTGCAGGGTTCACGGCTTTTCTACATGGCTACAAATGTGTTATAGTGGGGAAAGGGAGAAAACTCTCTCAAGCCTGAAGGCTGATCTGTACCTTCTGGGGGAGTTTTAGACCCAATAAAATTGGCGTGCTGTATGGAGACGGTTTTTGTTCCAGTCACGGGAACAGAACGGTGTTGTGGCATTGCAGCCTAACCACTGTAATTCTGCTGTTTGAAACAGTGATGCTGAAGCACACAAAGTAGCGACTTAACAGTTATGCAGCCTAACGTCCCCTTTTCCCCTAAAGTAACAGGCTCGGTGTGGGCAGCTGCTGCGCTGGCTTCTCCCGTGTTTACATGGAAAGACTAGTCCTGGGGAAAGAAGCCTGCCTTCTGCTCTGGCTGCGTAAGGCAGCTAATTATGATGGTGGTTTCTGACGTGCAGCCTCCTGTCCCGTGAGGAAGTGGGCTGAGGGACCACCAAATGGCAGCATTCCTGGAGCTGAAGATCACAAGGATCCTGTGCCTGCCGCTAACCTCCCTTTCCTGTATTATCGCAGGTTAAATGGTTCCAAACCCAGGTGGCCACTGCGTGTTGCGATAAGGGCACACAAGACAGGAGTGTTGGTAACAGGCTGGATTGTGCTTCCTGACCGCAGCCACCTTCCGTTAAAGTTGTGTATTCCTGTCCAGTGGTGATCTGGCACTGCCAATTCCAGAGGCAAGGCATTTTGCTCTCATGATGTATCAGAAGTGCTAGATTGCTGTGCTTCGTATGGAGAAAATGTTTGCTGATGGATGCTTATTCCTGAGGTGTGCAGGGTTTTTGTTCAGTGCATTGGTTATGCCTACAAGTATCATTTACTCCAGGGTAGAGGAAGGTGGGCCCAGCAATGGCAGTGCTGTGAAAGAACAAAATGACTTTATCAAAGGAGGTCTTCAGGACTCTGGGACAAACCTGACAGCTCACACTGCTCCAGAATGACAGCGTGGTGAACAGGAATGGGATGTGAAATGGCACTATATGATTCAGCTTTGCCTCTGGAAGGTTCAAGATTTAAAAAAACCCAAAACTTCAGAGAAGTTGGAAAAGAATAACCTTGTTGCTCCATCAGGCTGGTAGAAACTTGGAAATTCAGACCATTTCTTGTTGTCTTTTGCAGAATCAGGTGCAGCACAAGGGTTAATGAGGCAGTGAGAAAATGTACAACAGCTTTACTGATCTTTCCTTGCCTTTCCCATTTAGTTTTGATCTGTTTTACATGTGTTTCCTATGAGAATGTCTGTACCTGCTTTCTTCTGGCAAAGAACAGTACAGGAAGAGCAGGGTGTGATGTGAAGAAACATCTTATGCTCCCCACAGGTCAAGCTGCTCCAACTTGTCTGACTGCCTATATCTATCCAGCATCCAAGCCTGGCTTTGTGCAATGAAATTGGAAGATGATCGTTCCATCTTTCCTTGACCACATCTCTGTGTATGGAAAATTGATTCTGCTTTCCCAGTGAAGCCCCCAAGGCAGCATTGCCAGAGAGAGAATGAAGGTGTTGGCAGTTTGGTCTGAGGCAGTAATTGTAAGATTAAGATTAAGGGAACAAACACTTGATTTTGGTAGGTAGGATATGTCTACTAGATGAGTGTATATAATCCATGGTTAAGATGGCATTAGAAATTCACATTGTCAGGTCTCAGGTGTAACCCTCAGGAATTTTGTTTTAGTCCCTCTACAGACTCAGGAAACTGCCAGCAAACTTCAAAAGTTTGAAATGCTTGTGTGCTTAAGCTCCATCTGAAGCAAAGTTTGGGCCCTGCTATGCTGAACCCCAAAAGGCAATCCTTTGCTTTTCCTCCCAGGATCTTAAAGCATCCTACAGAGGAAGGTGGTGCTATTGTTTTAAGGACAAGAATGCTATGGCATAAAGGAATCAAGTGTCTTGCCTAAGGTTATACAGTGAGGCAGTAGCAGTGTCACAAAGCAAATCGGGTTCCTTCACTCTGGTACCATTAGTCACTGAACTCAACTGCTTAGTGCTCCGCCTCCATCCTCTCCTCTCCTTCCTTTAATTATTCCATGAGAAAGGGAGATGGGGAAGAATACATTAGTTCAACAACTGCAGATGGTGATAAAATGAAAGTGCAAACTCAGCAGACAATATGAATCTCTGGTGAAGCAAGAGGAGGCAGTGGCATACAGGCTTCTTCAGATGTCTCCTCCCTGGTGAAGGCAAATCTCCTACAGCTGATTGTGCCTGCAGACCCGCAAGCCTCAAGTGATGTGCAGAGTGGGTGTCATTAAAATATCAAACTGGAGGGAAGGACAGCTGTTCATTCCTCTCTTCACTCCCTTCTCCACAGAGCAGTGATGTATGAGGTTTCCAATAATCTCTGAAACAAGCGTCTCACATAATTTAAAGCTTAAAATGTAGTAAATAAGGTCTCCTGTAATGCAGAGGCTGTTTGTACACTGCCGTATCAATACACAGCCGACAGCACGTTCTTTTTCTGAGGCACAGGCTTTCTTGACAGAATGCTTATCCAAAAATTATTGCATGGCCTATATTTCTTTGGTTTGTTTTATAAAATGCAAAAATACAAAGTTGATGATACTCCTAACAGCTGCCTAAGCCCCAAAAGGAGATTTATGAGCTTAGTATTTTAGGCTGTATTGAAAAGTTCAAGCCCAGGTATAGACTAGTTTATTTTTATCTACTGCAGGAGAATTACAAGGCCTAGTGATGGGAAATCAGATATATTTTCTCTTCCTCCTTTTTCATTGAGGTGTGCAAATAAATTACCAAATCTTTTGTGATAAGAACAGCATTCCTATTACAGGGTTGGATAGTGAGGTGTCTCTATTTTTTTCTTTTGTGTGCTTGGTTGGTTTTGGGTTTTTTTGAGCTGAATTACCAGAATTAAATTGCAACCCTGATATTTTTAATAAATAAAATTATACAAGTCTTTATCTTAAATCCTTTGAACCTAAACCAAATAAATACAAATGTATTTTCTGCTTCCATACTTCATATAGCAGGAATGTGGAGGAAGTCTTAGAACACTGTATTTGAGACAGAGAATTAATTTCTTTTAAATCCATTTAAATGGAAAAAGTGTACAGATTTGGATTCAGGGTGGGTTGGTTGTTTTTTTTTCCACAGTGAAGTTGCTTTTACTTTTTAGATCACTCTCAGGACAATTTACTTATTTTTCCTGAGGTTACAGTTCAAAAGAATACAGCCTAGGTGAGATGAGTAAAGGCAGGCTGCAACTGGTAATGTATTGAGCCATCACTGTCTGGAGAGGTTACTCTTTGTTGTGATGCTGAACAGCAACGCTGCTTTCCCAGCTCCTCTTCCTATGTTCCTGTTAATCTTATTTTGTGAGGTTTAGCTCTTGGTCTCTTATACTTGTTGCTTTCTAACATTTTGCCTCAACAAATTTGGATGAAGTCTTGGGACATAATTTGCATGGTAGTGTTACAGAGTTCTGCAGTGGTTGCTTTCCTTTACAGATCAATGAATAGGGAAGGGGCTACTTGTGCTTACAGGTCACTCTCTCACGGGTACTTTTTTCTTTTGTACCTAGTTTTTCCTGATAGTATAAAGCTGAATAACCAAATCATGGTGGAATAATCATCCCTAGTTAGCATGCATAGAATGAAGCACTTCAAAAACTGCCTCTCTATTAGCAGCAGTATGCAGACTTTAGTCAAAACAGTTTGTAGTCTTAGACTTTAATTTGAAAGAAAGTTGTGCAGTTGGTTGCTGAGCAGTTTTGGACATGAGACACACTTTCAGGTGTTCTGTTCAAGCCACTGAAGGAACTGGCACTTCTGATACAGACAACTTGTAAGAAACAAAATGAACTCTTGAACTGCTTCTGTAAGCAATAAGGTCTGTGAACTCTTGATCCATTTCCTTCAGTCTGTTGCATCTGATGGGTACTGTCTTGCTTTTGAATGTCACCTGTGCAACCAGTATGGTTGGCATATGTGGAAATCTGGAGTAATTCTTTTCTTCACATTTCACATGATACTTACGTGCTTATGTGATCCATTTGGGAAGGCTGTGGTGTGGTCTGTTTGCATAATAGCTGCCAATACTGGGTTATACTGCTTTGACTACTTCATCCAACTTCTTCTTTTTTAATGTGCACACACCCAGACTACAAACAGGTATGTCAGGAGGAAACTTCCAGTGAAATCAGTGGGGGCTGCATGGGTAAATCCCTCTGCAGTGCTTTCAAAGTGCAGGTATGTCTATAGACTGCTATTAAAGAAAATTATGAAGACATATATTTATATTTAAGTACAGCCTGGAAGTCTTGATGTGCTAGATGTAATGTAAATGCATGGGAAGAGACTATCTCTGCTTTGAAGGCTTAACCAATGCCATGCAGCAGGTTAGGGGCACAGCAAACATCATTGCTAAGAATACAGACTTCTAGCTTTTCATCATTGAACTGAATCTTTAACAATTTGGTTTTCTTTGTTATGTGCCTCGACTCTTAGAATGGAAAAGAATCCCTCTGCCTTTACACCTTATGTTTCAGATTTTCTTTTCTTACTGAATGCTTTTAGTATAAATGAAGAAGAGCAGAAATAGGCAAACAAAGCAGAATTCAACTTTTCTCTTTATCGTGCATAATAGATATACAAACTTTTGATTCTAAGCAAGTCAGCAGAGTTGCACTACTAAGCTTTGGGGGAAAATACAAGAAAGAGCAGACTCAAATGATGGCTATAACCTTCCTTCTCCAAAAAATGTTGAATGTACTCTATTAGCTTAGTCTTGACTTGAATACTTAGTCCTCATCGATCAAAAAAGGGATCAAGAGTTAGGTATAGTGACATTCCTTTCCTCTAGAGAGGAATGCTGCTTACTGGGGACTCATATCAGGGTGTCATCAAGCAACTGCCAAGCCTCATCCATCATGCTTCATGTGGGCCCCAGTGATCCAGCCAGGAGCAATCCCAGCAGCGTCCAAAAGGATTACACTGCCCTGGAAGTGGTGTTAAGGGACTCTGGGAAGGGGGTTGAAAGGGCCAGTCCAATCTGGCAAATCAACAAATGGTTACAGGACTGGTGCCACACCAGGGGTTCGGCAGCTTTGAGACACCTGGTCTGTTGCTGGGGTGCTGGTGGGTCCATCTGTCAGAGAAAGGGAGGAGCATCTTCCCTCACAGGCTTGCCCAAGCTGGTGACCAGGGCTTTAAACTAAAGTTGCTGGGGAGGGGAAACTCAATCCATTGCACTCCTGCCAGTTTTATGCCAGGGTCAGCAATAGATGTCCAGTGCCTGGAGAGGGAGCACACGTAAGCATGAGATGTGAAGAGCAGCACACAGGAATTCCAGCCACTTCCACTAGTCAGTTGGCCTTCAGGAAAATGCCCATAGCATAGAGAGAAAACAAGAGGAGTTAGAGACGTGTGCATGCCTGCAGGGATACAACACTGACATCGCTGAGACGTGGTGGGGTGGACACCATGACTGGAGTGTTGGAATGGAAGGATACAGGCTCTTTAGGAAGGACAGGAAGGGGAGATGAGGAGGGGGGTCACCTCTATATCAATGATCAACAGGAGAGCACGGTGCTCTGCCTGAGAGTGAATGAGGAGCTGATCGAGAGCTTGTGGGCCACGATTAAAGGGAGGGCAGGAACAGGTGACACCTGACCAGGAAGACTGAGTGGATGAGACCCTCTACAGACAGGTAAGAGCAGCCTCACGTTCACAAGCCCTGGTCCTCATGGGAGACTTCTACCACCCTGATATTTATTGGAGGGATGACACAGCAGAGTGTAAGCAATCCAGGAGGTTCCTGGAATGCCTTGACAATACCTTCCTTCTCTAAGTGACAGAGGAGTCAGTGAGGGATGGTGCTATGCGGGACCTTGTTCTCACCAAACAGGGAGGTGCTGGTGGGGAATATGAAGCTCAAGGGCAGCCTTGGCTGCAATGATCATTAAATGGGTATTGTGTCCACTTCTGGGCTCTTCAGTATAACAAAGACAAGGAGCTGCTGGAGAGGGTCCAATGGAGGGTCACAAAGGTGACTGGGGGTGTGGAGCATCTCTCTTATGAGGAGAAACTGTGGGAGCTTGGTCTGTTCAGTCTGGAGAAGACTGAGAGAGGGTCTCATTAATGCATATAAACACCTCAAAGGGGTGTCAAGAGGATGGTGCCAGACTCTTTTCAGTGGTGCCCAGTGAGAGGACAAGGAGCAATGACCATAAACTAAAACACAAGAAGTTTCACCTCAACATGAAGAAGAATTTCTTTATGTCAGGGGTGGCACTAGAATAGCCTGCCCAGGGAAGTTGTGGAGTCTCCCTCTCTGGAGACATTCAAAACTCACTTGGCTGCATTCCTGTCACCTGGTGTGGGTGACCCTGCTTTTGCAGGGGGGTTGGACTGGGGGATCTGCAGAGGTCGCTTCCAACCCTGATTATGCTGTGATTCTCTGAAATGGTGAAAGGCAGTGAAAAGGGTGTGCAGCAGGTTCACAGACCTGGATTTCAGGGGAGCAGACTGTCCTTTTCAGGGATCTGATGGTAAAGTACCATGGGATGAAGCCCTGGAGCGAAGAAGGGCCCAGGAAAGAGGTCAATATTGAAGGATCACCTCCTCCAAGCTCAGGAGTGATGCATCTCAACCAATTGTCAGGCAAAAATACCAGCACACCTGCATGGATGAACAAATCACTCCTGGACAAACTCAAACACCAAAGGGAAGTGTACAGAGGGCAGAAATGAGGACAGATTGTCTCTTAGGAATACAGAGAGATGGTCCAAACATTTAGGGATCAGGTTAGGAAAGCTAAAGCCCTGATAGAATTAAATCTGGTCAAGGATGTCAAGAACAACAAGGAACACTTCTATAGTTACATCAGTGATAAAAGGAAGGGTGCTCTCCATAAGGAGAAAAGACACCTGGTTACCCAGAGCATGGAGAAGGCTGAGGTAGTCAATGATACTTTTTTGCCTTGGTCTTCACCAAGAAGTCCTCCAGCCACATCTCCTGAGGTGCAAAAGGCAAAGACAGGGACTGAGAGAGTGTAGAACTTCCCACTGTAGCAGATGAGGTCAAGACCATCTAAGGAACCTGAAAGTGCACAAGTCCACAGGACCTGATGAGACACATCTGCAAGTCCTGAGAGAACTGCCAGATGAAGTTGCTAATCTACCATCCATCATATTTGAGAACAACTTGGTGTTCTCAATATGGTTAGTCTGGTGAAGTTCCCACTGGAAAAGGGAAAATACAGCCCCTATATTTTGCCACAAATCATGCCTGGCAAATTTGGTGGCCTTCTGCAATGGAGTTCCAGCAGTTGTGGATGAGGGAAGAGTGACTGACATAATCTACCTGGGCTTGTGCAAACCATCTGACACTGTCCCACACAACACCATCATCTCTAAAGGGTCTTCTCTGAGCCTTCTCCTCTCCAGGCTAAACAACCCCAGCTCCCTCAGCTGCTCCTCATAGGACTTGCGCTCCAGATCCTTCACCAACCTCATTGCCCTTCTCTGGACCCACTCCAGCACTTCAACATCCTTTCTAAGCTGAGGGGCCCAGAATTGGACACAGCACTCGAGGTGCAGCCTCACCAGTGCCAAGTACAGGTGGACAACCACTGCCCTGGTCCTGCTGGCCACACTATTGCTGATACAGGCCAGGATGCCATTGGCCTCCTTGGCCACCTGGGCACACGCTGGCTCACGTTCAGCCATTGTCAGTCAGTACCCCCACGCCCCCTTCTGCCTGTCTGCTGTCCATCCACTCTTCCCTGACCTGTAGTGCTGCATGGGAGACCTTACAGCACCTTCCAGTACCTAAAGGGGCTACAAGAGAGCTGGAGAGGGACTTACTACAAGGTCAGAATTCTGTGACTCTGTGATTCATGCAGTGGTAGGACAAGGGGTACAATGGCTAGGATATGGACAGTGGCTTTATGTCCTATCCTATGGATATCCTTTAATGCCTTATGTTATGGATAGGACAACGGCTTTAAACTTAAAGAAGGGAGATTTAGATAATAGGAAGAGATTCTTCACTGTAACAGTAGTGAGGCTCTGGAACAGGTTGCTCAGAGAAACTGTGGGTCCCCTATCCCTGTGTTCAAAGCCAAGGGTGGATGCGACTCTAAGCAGCCTGGTCTAGTGGAAGGTGCCCTTGCCCATGGCAGAGGGGTTGGAATTAGATGATCTTTCAGGTCCTTTCCAACCCAAAACATTCTACAATTCTATAATCTCCTGTGCAGATAGGATAATTTTAATTACTTAGCACTTCTTTGCTTTTACATTTAACAGTTCTCTTATCCCTTGAGAACGTTTGAGGGTCTCACAGTGATTGTTTCTTCAGTTTTGACAATTAAGCTCAACACAAATGTACTAGGTCATTCATTATCTTCTTGACATTTATCACGAAGGGTTTTAACAACTTCAGATATTCTTGCTGATTTCCCCTTTCCCCAGCCCAACTTGTAAATACCCTTTAGAATATACTTTTTCTTCTTTGTAAGTAAGCACTGTGGCCCCAGTAACACAAAGGATACAGAATTTCCCATATAAATACTCAGATGACCTCATTTTCAGGTCAGTTTTGCATGCAGGGCAGGGACTGGAACTTTCTGGCCATAATGGAGGTGATGGTTCTCGTGTTATTTTGTCTGTACAGGGCAGATAGAGAAACTGCTCTCTGTCTGCTGGGATCAGTGACAAAACTCTTGATAGGCTTTGCTGGGAGCTGGCCCTGGAGTGTTGATAGTGGGAAGCATTAGTTAGGCATGGAGCAAACATCTGTTTTCATGCTGGCAATGTGAGTAATATGGGTCCTCAACATAAGTGCTGTGAAGAAAGAGATCAACCTTGGCATTAGGTTTTGGCAAACATGTGTGACTCGTGTGTGCTCACAGGCAGACTGCGTGCACTGCATTTCTGCAAGGCAGTTCCTGCAGGTACAAAGGGAGGGTTTGAATTTAATTAGACACTGTTTGAGCTGGAGAAAAGTTAGTGATGTGCATTCCTGTCTGTGAATATGAAGTGTGTACTCTCGTTCTACCACCCTACAAACACATTCACTCGGAAATTTGTAAGAATCAAAAGTTTTGTGTGCAAACATAGGCAAGGTCCATATATTGTGTTTAGATTAGTGACATCCTTTCCTCCAGTGAAGTACATCACAGGGAGCTTTATAAAAGTGTCAGAAACCGCTCTGAATTGAGAGATGACAAAATCAGGATGTATTATTGCAGTACAATGTTTTGGCAGATTAAAATGATGACAAATGAATTCTCAGTGTTTGAATGAACAGAGCTTTCATTATTTCCAGTATTACCATGAAATTGTTTGATTTTGAAGTCTGTCCCATAAATGTACTGACCAGGCAATCTTTTCTACCTGGTGTTTTTGTAGGATCAATAGTTGATTTTAGCTTTTATAGCACAGACTTGCATTCTGATAAGGTTTAAGTACGTAGCTATGAATCCATATGTAAGAGGTGTAATTTACTTTTCAAGTATAAATTAAATCCTTACTGAATTAAGACTATGAGGTTATTGTATTCTCCAGCCTCATTCTGTCCAGTTGTGATCTTCTTACTCTTTGCAGAAAACATTCCCAAAGCCTTTCGTCTGAACTGTTGTTTTATTTCCTCAAGACATTTGTCTCTTTGACCCATTTCTCAACATTTTTCTTCTGTATTCTCAGTATATTATCATAATACTGGCCTAATTTGGATCAAGCCTGTGTGAGGAGTTCAAGTGAGTAAATAAAATTCATAGATGAATAAATAAGGATGCTTGAAAAATTATTTCAACAAAAGATAATGAAAAGGACTTAAACAGAACTGGATATAGGCAGTGTATATTCATGTGACCCCTGGCCACATTCTGACACTAATAGTGGCAACAGGATTAGGTCCAGAGACCAGAAGTCTCTTTAGCAAGCAAGATTTCAGTGATGCTGCTCTTTCCCTTGAGCTAATATGTCCTGGATGGCAGAAAATAAAATGAGGTGCAACTTAAGCTGATGGGAAAATGTGAGTGGAAATACGCAGTGTGAGAAAGGAACCGAAGTTAAAGTAATATGGAAAAAGCCCTGGAGTTGGGTGCATGCAGCAAGGAAATAGGGTGTGTTATTCTTTGAAGCAAGGCTTTCCTGAGAGCCCCACAGAGATGGTGTGATCTAAGGAAATGGTGGGTTTCCATCAGGATGGCTCAGCACAGGTCTGAAAAATAACATTGTGGGAGACACTTGAATTGTTTAGCACTCGTTACATTGCTATTTTAAGAAAAATATTTTGCTTTATCGCTTTCCTCAGCTTAATAAGACAGCGTGAACTCGAGCTAAGGCATAAGTATGAAATTGTAATGAAAACAATAGGGAGATGACAGCAAGTGTAGTGCAAGGAAAATAAAGAGAAAAATCAGGGGATGTCAAGAAAATCAGTCTGATCTGACAGTTTCTAGAACTTTGTTTTAAAGAAAGTGACAGCAACATTGATATAAACAAGAATTGACACAGTACAGTAAAATATAGTGAACTATCTTGGCAGAAATGGGGACAACATCTATAGCCTGAGTCTCTGTAGCAGCAACCAAGTTATTACAACACCTAAATCCTCACAAAACCATGCAGGTATTGCATGCAACAAGTGAAAAGACTGATTATTAATGTGCCTGCTGTGCTTTTTGCACAAGGGATTTTTCAGGATAGCTTACGAATTGACGGCTGCATTAAAAGTAAGATTGTGTCTGCCTCACTTCCTTGTCACTGGGAAAGAATGATACTCCATCCATCACCAGCTCCTTGTGCTGCAGTGGCCGCTGCATTGTAATTCTCTTGTTATTGTAAAGAGTCTCCAGTCTTATCCTTTGCTTTATAAACAATTCCCAGGGAGTCCCATTGGGCTTCTGAGGTGGGTGTAGATTCTGCTGGCAGAATCTCTGGATGCCTTGCATGCATTTCTACTGAGTGCTTATAAAGTCAGTTGTCAAAAGCTGACTCTTCAGTGGGAAAAATAGCCCCAGAAGGCCACATTTAGTGTTTCCTGTTGACTGGCCATTAATGACAGAAGAGTCATAATTTTTTAATGATTTAATATTTACCATCTGCAAAGGCTGCTGTTATAATGGCACATATATATTTTACATCTAGTGTGGACTTGAGACTTATGTGTCACTAATTAGTACATAAAATAATAAATAAAGTTAATTCGGGTGTGTTTTATATGCAGAAAACAAATGAGTCTGTTACTTCTACTAGGAATATTCATCATAAATCAGATTTTTAGTAGTTTAATTAGCTTCTTAAAGCTATGATGATTTACACCAGAGAAAGCTTTGGTCCAGACACTGTTTTGAAGCTGTGTTACCTACAGTTTCTTATTGTAATTCATGGTAACCTTTGAAATCCTATGTACTTTGTTTTAGCAAGAAAACAACTTGATTTCATTTATCATGAGAAAATGCACCTTTAACTCCAAAACTTGGTCAGCTAATTGTTCTTAAGTAGCAGGCACTGTAGAAACTCATACTAATTGAACTAAAAAAAAAACAACCTACAAAATTTAACTCCCCCATTGTTATGACAAGTCCTCTATTCTTTTCAGTCTTTTATTCCTACATTTCATTTCTGTCCTCCTTGTACCCGCATCAGTCATTGGTTTTGGCAGTGTTTCTTAACCTTTGAGCATGAAAAATTAAGTGTCTCTTCTCCATCCTAGAGTTTTAGCACTCTTGACAGCTTGAGGTCTGTTTTTCCGAAGGAACTTGTCAGGATTCAATGTAGTGCTCAGACACACAGCCTCAGACTTGTCAAGTTGCTTACTGCTTAGAGCTCTGTGCTTTGGGTATCCAGTCTCCCAACATGCTGCTTGGCCACTGCTGTGCATGATCTGTCTCCACTGCAGCACTCCTGCTGTGGACTATGAAAGATGCTATGTGAAAATAACAAAGCAGACCAATCAATTAAAAAAAAACCAAAAAACCAAAAACAAACAAAAAACCCCAAAACAAACAAAAATAAACAACAACAACAACAACAACAACAACAACAACAACAAAAAAAAAAACCAAACAAAAACCCACCAAGCCAACCCCCCCAAAAAACCCGAGTTCATCACTGTGAGGTTTGGGCTTTTGAAAAGCAAAAAAAGGATAAAAAGAGGGAAGCCTCACATATTTGGCAGAAACCCTAACATTAATAGCATAGAAGCAGTGTCAGGAATGAAAAATAGATCTTATTGAAAATCCCAGGAGAATTACGTTCTGAGTGAGTGAAGGCTTGATCTTGGGTTGCTGCCACAGGCTTCAAGGAAAGCTGGAGATGCTCAGAGCTATATGGCACAATCCTCCAGTCTTCATAGCCTAGGAGAAGTCTCGTCTTTCTCTTATTAGAATACCTGCTTACTCATACTGCAGCCCAAGTCAGTGATATGAGGCCTTTTGGCTGGAAGTTGAAAGGAAGTTGAAACCCTGTATCAGTGTGTTTGACAGTGAGGGTCTTAGAATACAGCAGATTAAATCCTGAGAAGTGGAGCCTGCCTGCAGCTAGTTGGTGTGATTCAAATGTCTAGATATCTGCAAAGCTCCCACCATCTTTAATTAGAGTGGATTTGTATGAGAACTTTTAATCCAAGGATTGAAATGAAACCTGAGTGCAGAATTTGCTCATATCCTAAACTTTCTGTTATATAGTGCTTTCTTTATTCATAGGGCTAATTGTGGTTTCCAAATGGCGGGTTGGAGGTCTTCGGGTAAATAATTAACAGGGTCCTGTCAGGTGGCTATAGATGTATGTCCTTTGGGAGTGGGACTAATTAAAGGCATGCTGGGGAAGAGAGCAACTGCACTTCTTCTGTTTTACAGGGAGAGAATGAGGATGCAAAAATAGAGCAGGTATGTTTTAGAGTGGACTGTCTCTGGATTTCCAAGCCTCCCTTGTGCCTTTGAAAACCAGTTTTCCAGTGGTAGACTTGCCCAAGTTGGGGGGTGTTGAGTGGGTAGCGCCAGCCCAGGGCACACAGAACAGCTTCGTGCCCTGAAGCCAGAGGTGCCATCACCTTCCCCACTGCTGCCCTCACTGCAGCACAGCCAGCCTGGCCAAGCTGGTGCTGGCCAGCTGGCAGTGAGGTAGTGACTCACTGCTGTTCCTGTGGGGCCTATTGTCCTTCAGTGGCCTCTTTCCATGAGGCTGCAGAATTTTCCGTAGCTGGTGTCCAGCATGGAGCCAGGTGTGGCTGAATGTGTTTGAAACCCGAGTCTGTTTGATGGGTGGAGGGTGGTGTGAGCAGGATGAAGGATGAATATGGTTGTGTAATGGAATTGACTTGAATTCTCTCTAGCATTATTTGGCTCCTGCCTCCCTTTTCCTTTTCAATCAGTACAGTAGAAAATTTGTTTGAAGGGAGATAGTTTTACAAAGTGCTGAGTTCAGTGTTCCAGAGCCTCTGGCATTCAGCAGGAGACTTGCATGCTTTTTATCTATCTCCTGTGTTCCTATATTAAAGGAAACGTTTTCAAAGTGATTTGAGTAAGTTACTTGTGTGAAACCTGTTAACAAATAATAGATATACGTGTGTAACAGTTATTTCCCTTTCAAAGTGTGCCCTTAGGAGCAGAGGAGCAGAGAAGATTTCTCATTGCTAGAAATACTTATTTTTCTTCAAAAAAAAAAAAAAAAAAAAAAGGAAAAAAAAAAAAAGAAAGAAAAGAAAGGTTCTTGTATGTGATTTTTCATTGCTGTGTCTTCTGCTGGCTTTAATCATGAAAACCTCCCACCAAGGTCAAGGGGAGTTCTGGCTGATTTAGAGACTACAGGAACTGGAAAGTTGATGCAGATGTAATCACTGTTTCCATAGGACCAAGGGAGACAGTGGAGGCAAGAAGCAAATCTCAAACCCAGGGACCATCTCAACTATTTCCCCTTCACCAATGTTTCACTCCTCGAGGGAGCAGATCCCCACTCATTTGAAGGGAAAATTTTGTAAGAGGTCCTGCCCACAAGATTGCAGCATTTTCCTGTCAAAGAGTGGATCTTATAACCGTGGGTTGGAGAATGCTGAAGTGATTAAGTCCCACAGGTAGTTTGCCAGGCTGTAGCTGAGGTGAAAAGTGTATCACAAGTATGAGTGTATGATGTTACTTCTCACAATTTCATGTTTGGGGGAAAAAAAAATAAAATATTTCTTCAACATTTTATATAAACTGTAAATAGACAAAATGGCAGCTATGACAAACTG
The DNA here is from genome assembly GCA_013400415.1 of Scytalopus superciliaris. Lineage (NCBI taxonomy): Eukaryota > Metazoa > Chordata > Aves > Passeriformes > Rhinocryptidae > Scytalopus > Scytalopus superciliaris. The sequence continues at coordinate 621,580 of VXBX01004892.1, read as the reverse complement.
TAAGACAGCTGTGCAACAGGGTCTGTCCACATGGTGTGTGGTGGCAAACCCAAGATTACCTCTCCCACAGAGAGGTTAGTCACCTCCTATTACTGAAGATCAGGTGACAGGCACTGACTTGTTCCAATGGGAAGCAGCTGTTGCCAACTTCCATGGCCTGCAGCGTCCAAGGCAACGCTTAGAACCTGCATTTCCAGGTGGGAATGCAGGACATGAGTAGGCCAGGGTATCTGGGAGAGGAAATAGCAAAATGGGCTGGGAGTCCTGTGGGCAGTATGAATTTTGAGAGGAAAGGATTCCTGACTTGGAGTATTAGGTGAAGTGAGAAGCATAAGGATCCTGGTCTGTTGAGTGAGGTAAGAAGTAAGAAAATGTGGGAAGGTAGTGCACAGCGAGTGGCTGCCATGAGTGGTGGAGAGTAGAGGATAGTGATGGGACAGTCATGGAGCTGCATCCTTATTTATATCCATGAAAAGAATGGCTCACCAGCAGACCACTACAATAAAACATATAATTATTGGGTTTATTTGTTGTTAGTTCCCATCCGGTGTAATTGAGCAGTCTCAAGAGTCAGCATCTTGAGCTGACATCTGTTGTGAACCAAGTAACTGCAGCATGGTATTTGTAGCACCAGTTTTCTGTGCTCATCCAACACATTATTTAGAGAATGAGTGCCTGGGAAATGTGTATGCAGTTGTAGCTTTGAGCTAAGACTTTGCTGATATCCTGTACTTAGGATCTTGTTTGTACTGTATAGTGTAACTGCAGAACTATAGCCAATCTTCAAGCACTGTGATGGTGAGTCCTCTTTAATTTCCTTAAGGTGGTGGAAACCTCTCATGAGATCCAGTGTCAGGGAGCAACAGTGATCAAGTGGGGCACAGAGGGTGTTTGCTATTCTGCCTTGTCCTTCTGTTCTCAGAAACTCCCTCTGCTGCCCTTACCTGTCTGTACTTAGCAGTGTGCTCCCCTCTGGGCTTGTCTCACGGTACAGCAAGAAGACTGAGGTCAGATTTGGCTGTGTGAAGAGCAATGTGACAAAAGCCTAGGAGAGCTGTGTGTGTGAAAGAGCTGGCCATTCAGGGAATGAGCAGTTTGCTGTCTGCTCAGCACAGTCTGATGCTGTTTCTGTGATTTTGGTATAATCATAAGACAAAAGTGAAGAATCCACAAAGAGAAAAAAATGGGAGAGAAAGGGATATTGCTAATAACATTACTCCTTGGAAACAATCTTTTGCTGAGTATGCACTGTTGTTTCACTACTTTTGCGTGGGTTACTTGACTTTTCCAGTTAGTTTTGCCCAAGTGCATGTGTATAGAAATAAACCATGGCAATATAACTTAGCAGTCCTTCCTCCTGGAAAGAGAATCTCACTTCTGATTTTCTTATTTCACATTCCATCAAGGACCTCTGCTGCCACTGTTTCGTGTAGAAGCAATTTTTCTGCAGGCTTCTTTCATCAATAGAGCTACATCTAATTTGAACAGCTCCCACTGGTTGGGCTAAGATTTAGGCCTACAGTAATAGAATCCCCTTCCTAACAGATACTGGGAGGGATTTCTCCCCTCTTCCACTTGTTTGACCTGGCACCTTTGTCCCACCTAATTCTGCATTGTTTAGCTCCTTCTGCAATATGCTGATGCCCCTCCTGTTGTCTTACTGACGTTCTTTCACACTGGCTTAGTATAGGTTAAAGACAGGCAGTGATCTGTTCCATTCTAGGTGTCAGAACAAGTTCACTCAGTGTCAGAGAGAATGGTGTCACTCCATGACTTCTAGATGATGTTGACTTCTTCCAAGCCTCCTCCAAAACCCAGTGTGGTCACTGGGAGTCTGGTGGTGGTTGGGTCCAATCCATTATCCTCCTGTCATTATGGAATTAACACATCAACTCTGAGGTTTGTGTCTCAAAGTATATGAAATGTTTTTTAACTGCATATTATAAACTATGCTGGAATGACTCCACATGTACCTTACTCCCACTAATTTCCTACTTGTCTCCCAGCCAGGCCTAGGGCAAGCCCCTACCCAGCCCCACATCAGAGCGAGTGGCCAGTCTCCCTCCAGGGCAGAAGGCAGCAGTTCTGGTTGCCAGAACTCTGGCCACTTCTAACGCCACCAGCCAAGAGGTACTTCTGACTTTCTGCTCAGAGGGAATTTCCCTCTTTTGTTGACATATATTCCTCGCAGATGTGTGTGGGAGCTGCTTTCCCAGGAGATGTGGGAGCTTTAGCTCGGTCACTGATGTCTTGAGCAGTGCCTGCCGTAGGAGGCTGGATGCAGCACTGCATCTCTCCTGCCAGAGCTTTGTGCCTCCCGCCTGCAGCCGCCCCGCCAGGCTCCCGTGCGGTCACTGGCTATGCCTGCGATCCTTATGGCCACCACCGCGCTCCTCAGCGGCGGCAGGGACAGATTAAATACCGGGGGGACATTCTTTGCTGTCGCTGTGGGAGGCACCGGCCCGGCGTGCCCAGAGAAGCTGTGGCTGCCCCATGCCCGGCGGTGTTAGAGGGTCCAGCGGGAGGTGTCCCTGCACTGGGTGATGTGCCGGCTGCCGGCGGCGCACCAGTCGCGACAGAGCGCGTGTCGCGACAGCCGCGATCGCGGAGCCGCCCCGGGGCCGGGCCGGGCGGTCTCTGCCGCCCCCTGCCGGCGGGCTGGGGCAGCGACCGCCGCGGCGCGACTGCCACTGGAGCGGCAAAAGCCGGGCAGCCCCCCTAAAAGCGCATCTTCCTATTACTGAAAATAAACCATATCGACCTTCTGGAGTCAGAAAGCCGTTTGCGAGGTAGAACAAGCGTTAACTAAAAGAGCACCGTCCGCACATTTGGATCTGAACTCGTCCCTGTTTACCAAAGAAGTATTTTGAGGTCTTGTGGCTGGGTTCTGGCTACGGGGCTGCGGGTGGCCGGGAAAGGTGAGGACACTCATCCCAGCACCGGAGCCCAGCGGTGCCACATCCCAGCGCCAGGGCCCGCCCAAACCCAGCTACACCTGCAGGGTCCCACAGCTCCATCACACACACGCACGCTGGCAGTGGAGACGTTTGCATAGATTTTACTGGTAACGAGATTAAATTGAATGGAATGTAAAAAGAGGAAAAGTAATTAAGTGCGGTAAATATGATTGCGAGAAAGAATTTATTCATGAAAGTGAGAAGTGAGGCAAATTCATTTCTCGTTTACAGTAATTTTCCTTGTGTTTTGCTGTAAGATTGATTAGTTCAGTTGCAGACTGCTTGGACAGTAAGCTGGTTCTCACTGAGCTGTCACCTGTAAATCAAAGTAGGCTCTTGAAAGTAGTGAATTACTTATTTAAAATTAAGGATTTGGTCAAATATTTTGACAGGAAGACAATTTTTATGGTTTTCTGTTCAGCATCAGTGGGTGTTTTCTATGTGTTGAAAGTGAACGCCATGCTTCTTAGAGCTCATGATGATTAAAGAAAGTGGTTTTACTCTTCTAATCAGAATTTCTGCTGAAGGTGGTGTGATGATTTCTCTGTGCTAGCCATCTAAACCATTTGTACCAAGAGCTGCATGATAAGAGTCATCTTGCAGTCAACACTCACATTTTGGAAAGGAGGAATACCTGAAGAGGTATTCAAATGGCGTGGGCAGAGGGTTCAGAAAGTGTTTTTCACAATAATACTTGCACTTGCTGGTTTTTGCACAAGCAGCCTCCACCTGCTGGGTTTTCTCCCCTCTGCAGTCACATCTCAAGTCCTGTGCTCAGTTTTGGGCCCTTCACTGCAAGAAAGACAGTGAACTGCTAGAGAGTGTCCAGAGAAGGGCAACAGAGCTGGTGAAGGGTCTGGAGCACAAGTCCTGTAAAGAGCAGCTGAGGGAGCTGGGGGTGTTTAGTCTGGAGGCTCAGGGGAGACCTTATCCCTCTCTACAACTACCAAAAGGAGGCTGTAGCAAGATGGGTATTGGTCTGTCTTCACAAGTAGTGAGAGATAGCACAAGGAGAAATGGCCTCAGATTGTGTCAGAGGAGGGTTAGATTGGATATTAGGAAAATTTCTTCACTGAAAGGGTTGTAAAACATTGGAACAGGCTGGCCAGGGAAGTGGTGTCACTGTCCCAAGAGGTATTTAAAAGACATGTAAATGTGGTGCTTAAGGACATGGCTTAGTGGTGGGCTCGGCAATGCTGGGTCAGCAGTTGAATTTATTGATCTTAGAGGTCTTTTCCAAAGTAAATAGTTCTATGATTAAGGCCAGAGATGAACTTTAGATACAGTGGTAAAGAACAACCCTAACATCAGAGTGTCAAGGAATGCTATTATTCATACTTCTTAGCCTGTCTGACATCTAGCTAGGGACAATAATTTTTATGTAGCTCCAAGTTTGGTGACCCTAGGGAGTCCTACATAATTAGATTCAAAAGATTTTTTAAGATTTCTCCCTGTTACAGTATAACTGTGTAAAAGCTGGGTATGGCAAAGTGATGATAGGATGCTTCTGTTTAATGGAGAAGAATTAGAAAAATATTTCTTCTGTTACAGAACAAGTGAGGTTTTCTACCATTCCTTACTCCTTCAAATCAAACACAACTTTCTAAATACCCCTATTAGGGTCCTAACTCAGAAAATGACAGGTATTGATATCTGCAAAATGTGTCATGTGACTTACTGTCTGCAGTCAAACATTTATACTCTAGTACCTCTCCCAAATACTGGCAATTTTCTGACACATTCATTATCTGTAGTGTAGATTATTTCCCTCAGGCACACAGACTTTCATCTGTCTCCAAATCCATCTTGTTTTGTGGCAGTATATAAGACTTGACAGTGGACTCATCATCATGTAAAATTTACACCCGATGTTCCATATGTTGTGGAGAAACATAGAACTGAGCAAATTTTCTGGTAATTGTTTAGATGTAGTACTCCACATGGCCAGGGAGGGCCCCTTCCTTTAACTGGCCCTTTTCCTGCTTTGACTTCTATTAATTTTATTTAGATTTTCTAAATGAGACAGGCTCTAGCAGTCCCTGAGGTGCTCCATTAGACTCTCACCTCCTCTAACACTTCACTGATGATCATTATTCTTTGTCTATAGACCTTCTGCCAACTTTCCATCCTGTGACTGCTTATGTCTGAGGCAGTTTGAACTGAGTACAACAGGGAGCTGCTGCGGTAAATGCTTTAATAAAATCCCCAAAGCAAAATCCTGTCGTACTCTTTGCATCCGCTAATGTTGCAGTCCAGCACTACTGAAGTTTGTGCAACAATATTTCTTCACAATTGCATGTTGTTTATTGCTGGAAGCATTCTCTATTAGAGGATTTGTGAATTTTAGCTCTAGGTATTGGTAATGTCTTACAGGTGTCTGAAACAATTGCTGGTGCTGTACTTGTTTTTTTCCTCTGTGGCAGGTACTGTAGTGAAGGTAATTTCTTTAGTGATGTTCCAATGAGATTCACAGTGATGTACTTCAGTGTGTCCTACTGGTGGAGTTTTTAGGGACTGACACTCATGTGAGGTCAGAATTTAATCCCTTGGTGCATGAGTGTTTATTTCCTGTGTATTTTACAGTATGTTTGACCTGAAATAGCTTTGTACTTGAGGTAGAACTCCCACGCTCATGCCTACAGCCTTATCAACAGTTCTTATTCACTGGGTTTGGCGGTTACTCTGTTGGCTGGTTTTCCATGATGTTCACAAATAGTCAGATATAAGAAAAGCAAGCTTAAAAGTCAGACACACAGACCACAAAAATCCCTACTGTTACTCCACGATCCCCCCACTTGAAGAGCTTCAATTAATTAATAGTATTTAAGCTCATGTACTGCTTTTCATCTGAAAGCACTTTATAAACATCAATTCCTATTACTGATAAGCATTCTAATTTTTTTCTATTCTCAATCCATTCTTCTCTCCACCCGCCAAGACACAGGCATCAATCTCTAGACAATTCACTAGAAGAGGAGCTGCAGTGATTAAGCAGTCAAAATATTTTCATGACAGGTTTACCAGTCTGCTCTGCCAAAAAAGCCACCCACCCTTTTGTTGGTATTCAAGGCACAAAGGTTACAAGACTAAGTATAAGTTACACTGGCTTGGTGTCGCCTGAGAAAAGTTCTAATAAGCACAGCCCTTGAGGGTTGGTTCTCTCTAATAACAAAGAAGCAAAAGATTTCAACATGAGTTTTGGAAGTTACATCGGCAATTAAGAATGTGTATGTTTTAAAATGTTAAAAAATTATATTCATCAAGAATGTGCATGGGAGCACCTTGTTGTCTTCTGCTAGACTGATTTGGTTGGTTATGGTGTTTGTTTTGGGAAGACTTTGTTACTTTGAATGTACTCTATCCCTTTGTCAAATACACCTGTGTGAAATACACAGGTGAATCAACTCTTCACTCTCCCTGCATTAGGAGTACAAAGGCAGAGCTTTTGGAAGCAGCTCCTTCTTTGATTTCAGCTCAGATAACAAAGACTGGCAGTAGGAGCAGCAAGAGAAGGAGGAAGATGAGAACTGATTGAGGGTGCAGCCTCCAGGTACCAGCTGGGCATCTTTGGTCTCAATGTAGTGTTTGTTCACAGGATCCCATTAAATATAGACATATAGGTGAGAATACCAGCATATAGAGCACAGCAGGGTACTAAGAACTGAATAGTGCTATGCATGTCTGTGTGTGTATTTTTGTTACGCACTGTGTATTTGTTCATACTGAGTAAATTATATATAGAAAGTAGAAGTAGAATGGGCATTATTTTGCATTAAAAAACCCCGTGAAATGTTGATTTAAGAAACAAATTCTGCCTTCATGCAGGCAATCATAATTCTATGGAAGTGAGTGGCTCAGGTATCTTAAGGCAAATGCAGTTTCACTGTGGCTGAATTGGTACTGCTACACATCAATGTAGAATTCCTTTTTCTGTTTTGTTGAGGGGTCTTTTTAAGTAGAAATTTGGTATTGCTAAATTAAACCTGTATTTTAAAAAAAATGTTAATTTTGTCAAAAAGACCTAATTATCCTAAAGGAAAAATAATTCCTACATGTTTGTTCTGACATTGTACCTTATCAGAGCTGGAGTTGGGGATTCCTGGTTCCTGCTCTCTCTGTCAGATGACATAAACAAGGGATGCCTGTGAGGCACCTGCTCCTATGCATTGTGAGCAGGCACCTGGGTAGTGGAAGGTAGGAAAGAGAGTGGGACCACCATTCCTAGGAGATGTGATGGAAATATTTCCAAGCTGGAATATCTTAGAATTATAGTGTGGTTTTTTTCCTCCACAAGGTCGTACAAGCTAACCTTTTTCCACAGTGACAACATTTGTCTAAAAATCCTGTGAAAACCCCAAATTCAAGCTCAGTACTGCAGTGGTATTTTTGCATGATACTTGCTGTATATGAGGAAGCATTTGGTGCCTAAAATGTGAGCAGCTGTCTGCTGTATTGTGGTTATCACCTGTACTGTGCAAGGCCAGAAGTAACTCAGTGTCAAGACTGAAATAAGACATCCTCCCCTGTCACCTGCCATGCAGTGCCAGTATGTTTGACAGTGGTGGGATTTTATGCCATGTAAACCTTCAGGACAGCAGTGAGGAGCAATCAACTGGTCCTCACCTAAGTCTTGTTGCAAAGCCCAGCAGTGGCTGGAGTGTGGCTTTTGCCACCAGAAAGGAGTCAAACAGAGCAGTGTCAGTTGTGCTCCAGCCATGTCCTCTTCAGGGACAGCACTCAGGGTCCCCATGTCAGCCAGAGGAAGGATGACAGCCCGCTAGAAGGGAAGGAGGGATTTCAGTTGTTCCTTCAGCAGTATCCCATTGTGGGTGTGAAAAGCCATGAGAGATGTGAGCCTTTTATCCTTTCATTCAGAACACACAGCAAAAGATGCTGAAGAGGCTGTCCAAGCCGAATATTGGCAAAAATTATAGTTTGTGGGGCTTTTTTTCTTTCTCTGATTTTTTTTTCTTTTTGGGGAGGGGGAGGGGGTGTTTTAGCAAAATCTCAATGGTTTAAACTGAAATTTTGGAGACTCGCTTTGTCCACTTTTATAAAACATAGTGGAATTAAGAAAGGAGGGTTCAATCCCAAGCCAAATTACAAAAAGGCTGTGTTCATAGATCAAACTGGAAGAGACAATTCTAACCATAGATTTCAGGTTCCCATTTAAGCAGATCATCAGAGCCCAAAATCTTAATTCATTTGAACTGAAGCATCTCTCTTAGAAAATGCAGCTGATCTTACATTTAAAATTTGTAATGAGGTAAAATCATAAATCCTAGTATGCTTTTCCAAAGATTTAGACTTCTTTTAGGAAACTGTAACATGTTTGCAGTGCGAAAGAAATATGTAGCAGCTTGTATTTAACTAATCGCACATCACACCCCACGTAATTTTCAGTTCTGTAGCTTCTTAGAATGAAATCTACTGTCTGTAACACTTGGACTCAACCAGTAAAATGCCTGGGTGGTATAACCATGTTCTAACACCTAACATTAAGTTAGATTCACTTCTGAGCCAAATTTTTCTCTGTAATACCTCAGGTATGCTGGCTGTGAAGTGTTTAGAAGCTCTGGGTGAAATGCCTCTACAGTCCCAGGCAGGCAAATCACTCGGGAACAGGTCACCTGTGCAGAGTTGTGTGGATGAGCCAAAAGCCCAAGACACACATACCTGAGCACTCTGTGCACTTTATCCCTGCATATGTGTGTTTGTGCCAGGTGCCTGGCAGGCCAGGAAACTGAATATCCACAAAAGGAGGCAATTGCAGTGAAATAGAAAGAAGAATGTGTCCTGTTTGACCTTTATGGTCAGATTTAGGATTTCCACATTAGAGTAAGAAAATGCAATGTCATGTGAGGTGTATGATAAACCACACGCTGGGTCATACACTCGTTTTAAACTCAGGGTCCAGAGTGTGGGAGTGTGCACGTTGTGCTCGCTGCTTCATGCTACTGACAGTCATCTTCCCCACCTCAGGAAAAAATAGAACTGCATCACAGTCGTTAAGCAAGGACTCCTTCTGAAGTGGCTTTTGCTGTTAATTCCAAGAACAGAGCAATGACTAGCTATAGATTCTTTCAACGCCCCCACTCAAGCAGGAATCATTTCCATTTTGGACACAAAGCCACTGAGGTAGATAGGCAGGCTGCAGCATGTCAGAGGATCCTGCCCAGTGAAAAGCAACAGCATGCCAGGGTAGGTTCTTTTAACCCTTCTCTGTGTGCTCACCCAGTCAAGACAGAGTATTTACCACGAGGCCCAAATCTGAGGATTTAATTGCACCTAAGCAGACATATGGAATGAATAGGCTGAATTGCGTTGTTGAGAGTTCTGAGTGGGCAGCAGTGGGAGCAGCCTCAGTCATGCAGGACCAAACACAGTGTTGTGCAGACCTCCCATAGTATTTTAGTAGGGTTTTTCTTCCCAACTCAGTTGATTCCTGTGTGCATAAACAGTGGGAGGACAGACAGACCTCAGGCATTTGGAGAGTTTAGTAAAGTAAATTCTNTTTTTTTTTTTTTTTAACATTAGGCATATCTGTTAATGTGGGAGTTGGTAGCTTTTCATGACTTCTTAGCTTCATTGAAGTTTGCTGTGTTGGTACATTTGGTCAGCTCAGAGAACTCGCTGCCTTTCAGCACAGAGAAAAAAAGTGGAAAACTCTTCTCTGAAAAAAAACATTAAAACACTATCTTTGATGGTGCCTTCATAAAGTCTTGAAGTAACTATGGGCTCGGATCAGTTCCCCTAACTGTCCCTTCCTGTATGTGGTAAGGTCTTCACAGCCTCTACTGGAAGAGTTACTGGAGGTGGGAGGGAAGAACTCTCAGTTCCAGCACTTTGACTGAAGAGCCTCCAAAGAGTTTTCAGAGGGTGACAGTGAGTAGGCCAAACTTTGAACCCAAATGCAGACGTTTACCACACGGTTCCTGCTGAGTACAGACTCTGGAATTTGGCATTGCTGCCTTGGGCTCTCCAGGATTTCAACAGATGTAGTGCATTGATTTAATGTTTAAAAGGGAACCCTGCTGTGGCTTCCACAGCTTGTTTCATCGCTTTAGAAATCAAGCAGTAACATACAAACAATACAAGCAATTTTGTGTTATAAACAACATCCAATGTTTAGGGAATTGGGATTAAAATAAATTGTCTTCAGGACTCTTGGCATTCCCTTGTCCTCCATCTGGAGATTGTTTTCTTTTTCCAGACTCTTCCCACTTTTGTCTATTTCTGAATTTTCAGTATTTTCCTTGTAACATGGAAATATCTCCGATTAGCAAATTTTTTTTTTAACCACACTAACCTTGACAGGGCTTGTTGTTTGCCCCAAATGATTCAGAACTAATAAAAAGGCTAGCTTCACACATATGAAAGAGCAGTGTTTGTGCAATGCACACTCTGCAACACTCACTATACAATATTCATATGCAATAAGGCAGCCCACAATAAGATCATTTCTATGTTGACATCCACTCTTTTGTTTATACACTCTTGGGACCCAAAGCTTATACAAGTTATACCAGTTTGTATGTGGTATGGAGAGGAGGTCATGTGCTTCTGAAAACACTCCTATAAATATACAAGCAAAAAAGCATAAAATCTTTTGCCATTTGATTTCAAGGAGTTGCTTTCAGAAGCATTCAAATGAATTTGAAAAAATAAATCCCAGTTCCTTTACCTCTACTGCTGTGTTATTGACATGATTACCCCTCCAAAGAAAAAAACTGTAGAGCCAGAAAAGAGAAAAACAGATAGGGTAGTAAAAGATATGGGGCCCCTTCTGTGTTGAGCACGACATGAGGTTTTGTTGAGCATCATATGAGATTTTTACCTTAGGAAAAAACAACTGAGTGGGGATGAGGTAGAATAGTATAAAAATCATGTGTGGAGTGGAGAGTGTGATGAGAAAAGCATAATTTACCTTCTCATATTTCAAGAAATAGGTGGCAGATCTGAAAGAAATTAAGATACACTTCTTCAAATACAATGTAGGTACACCATGAGCTTTACTGCCAGAGGGTGTCATCAGTGCTGAAAGTTTTTTGTCTTACGCTGTTTGTATCACTCTCTTCAGTTTTTCCATCTATCAAGCCACGTTCTTTCCACTTTACCTCTGGTATTTTCTACTTTCTCTAGATCCTCTTCAAAGATTGTTTGCCTTCCAGCAGATCTTTACTATGAGACCTAAAAAAGAGTTTAGCAGCTTGACACTCATCTGCATTTTCTAGTTACCAGTGATCTGGGGGGACTAAGAATGAAGTACCACAAAGAGCAGTTGAAGTACTCACTCCTTGATAAAGTAGGTTTGTTTAAGGATTTTCCTATCTGCTTACTAAAGAATGGTAATATGCAAGAATTTTGTTGTTACTACTGTTTTACTTGTTCAATTGTTATGCTTGTTAAATTTTTATGCCTTTGGCTGAGGGGAGATTTTTAAAAAGCGAGGTGTTGTGCCTTCAATATTGGGCACAGCAGGGGGTCATGAAAAATGCCAGATGGAACAAAATTATTCTGATTTTTGATCCACAAAGAGCCTAACTGTCAGTCATGCTGAGCATCCAGCAGCTCCCATTGAAATCAGTGGCCCCAGGCCAATCCTGCTAGAACTGTTTAGTTTAGTTCACTGCATTGACATTACTGCCGAACCTACCTCACACCACAGCTGAGCTTTAAGAATACAGAAAGAGATGATACTGTCAATAAAATCAGGAGATGCAAAGAAGCCCTGGGGAAAGGCAAGAGATTGATGCCCTACTGTTCCCTCCTTTTTCTTTTGAAGCTCTTTTGCATTTTTCATTCAAGTGCTGCATGTCTCTTCTGTTTACTGTGGGTCTACTCTGTCAGCTCTATTTTGATTTAGTAGGACCTGGCAGGAAACTGATTTGGAAATATAAATTTGCATATCAGGTCACAGTCTGAAGTCATACTTGCTGAATCTTTTCTCTGTTTTGTAGCATATTCTTATGACATATTATGGGTAAAAAAATCCTTGTGATCATACTTGCTTGTGGTACACAGAAGGGCGTAGCTAAAATGAGCAGAACAGTTCCTAAAAATACACTTAGGATTCACTCATAAGGTTTATTCAGGGGATTGTTTAGTGTCCTTGTTTGTTTGGGAGTGTTTTCCAGCCAGCAGTTCAGTTTTATTTTGAAATATATCAAAATTCCAAATCAAAACACACCTGAAATTGAAATAGAAAACTTCAGACCTAAAAGTAAGATTCATTTGGATGTTTGTGTTCATGTCTGGATTTAGCCCACTCTTAGAACAGTAGAGCTGTGGTGCACATTTGAAGCCAAATTTAATGATTTTATTTGACTCTATGTCTGTATTAAACTAGTAAAACTGTTATTGATACATTTAGAAGAATAGGTGTACATTGTCTGTTAGAGGTGGTCTGCTGTTCTGTCTGCATGAAGATAAATTATTTGCAGAACAGGAGAGGCCCTTCGAAAGAGTCACAAGCAATAGAGCATACATAAACTTCAAAGAATGAGGTTGGGATAATAAGGAAGGAGGAAATAATGAAAATGACAAAAGACCTGAAAACTTCTGTCACTGCTTCTACTGTATATAACTCTACTTCATGGATGCACTCCAAAGTTCAGATCCCTGTTAGCAGAAAATGTAACCCTATGCTCACTTGTGAGCAGGAAGGACATAAATCTACAATTCAGTGTACGGAATGCTTTCTTTGGAAAGCAACGTTTTAGTATAAACTGGTTTGAATTCTGCTGTCTATATGGTCAAGCCCTTACCTCAGATGATTCCATCATTTCATGGAACTTTTGCAAAAGCATTAGAGTGATAGATTATTTTTTCATAGCATTAGATTATGCCTTTTCATATTTAAATTGCTTATAAACATACTGCTTAAGTGTCCAGCAACACCCTTCTGTCTGGACCACAATGCACTTAAGTTGTGATGTATAAATTTCCTATTTTGTGTTGCATAGAATGCTGATAGCCAGGAGGAAAGGTAAATGATAGCAGGAGTGGGAAGCTAGAAGTGAGTGACAGGAGCATTGCCGGTGTTTTCCCATGTGGAGTTTATCAGCCTGCAGAAGAGGCCAAGGCTGTTAATAATGACTGTGGATAGTTAATTATTGTCAAAGCCTGCAATTAAGCTGCTCGAACTGCCCAGCATCTCACCCCATATACACAGTGCTGGAGGTCCAAGCAGTTTTGCACCACACCCACGAAAGTCAGTTCTGAGCCTCCCACAGTGTGGCAGAGCCGTGTGCTGGAGCTGCCTGGAGTCACAAACTCTTGCCAGCCCAGGTGCGTGTTCCCTGCGTGCTGGAGACGAGGCTGTTGTGGCAGGACAAGGCTGCCCATTGAAGGCAGCAGATGGGTCTGTCCCTGGAGCAAATCAAGCAATGGAGCCAGTTGGCTGAGAATTCCCAGCTGGCCACCTGTAGCTAGAGATGGCCTGTCTGGAGGAGCCAAACTTGCAGCTTGATCCCTAAGTTTTTGGAGGCTCATATGCAGCTCCACAAAAGACAAAAGGGAAAAGAAATGGGAATTAGCATGATAGCAGGCTTATATTTTGCCAGACTGTTTGCTTTATTTTTTGATGTCATAGAACATTATGAACAGTTTCTCCAGATGGTCAGGCATCCTTCCAACTGTCCTTTGAAGGTGGACTATAGGAGAATGGGATCTTCTGGCAAGTAGTTGCAACATAGGAAGCCTATATTGGAATCTTCTAACTGTCCATTTGCAGGGTTATTTTGAGTTTACTTGTACCGATTTGCAGCTTGGTGGCCAAATTCAACGTGGTCTTTATCCTTCCTACAGCCTCCCTCTGTACCTGGAAAAGGTAGCCTGTGCAAGCTGTTATTGTCACAAGGTTGGTAAAGAGCTTTTACTCCAGTGGGAGGCACTGAAAAGGTGTGTTTTCACCTGGCTTTAATTAAGGCATCTACAGATGAAACACAGATAAGAGGTGTGTTGCTTAAGCCAATTTACAGTAGATAAAGAGGTGACATGTTCAGGACAAGTCTTTATATTATACCAGTTTGGATTTTATTTTTCCACAGCAGACAAGCAATTTATGCTACCAGGCAGTCTTTTCCCTTTGTGAGGACATAATGCACCTTTTCACGTTGTGGACAGTGTTTTGAACATTCAGAACAACTACTCAGGTTTTCTTCTGACTCTTAGCTAGCTAAAGATTTCTGTATATAATAACTACCCATTCCTCCAGCTTCCAGGAGTGGCTATTGAAATAGCCAGACACAAATCCTGAAGAGAGTAAACAAAGAAAAAACAAGCTCTCTTAGTGTATGCATAGATGAGCCCTGAACTCTTCACACAGCCAAGTAAATGTGCTATCTCCTTTTTAAATGTTCTGGCTCTACTAGTTGCATTCACATACTCTCACTGTTGCTCTGGGCTGATGGTTGTTGGGGCTCTCAGCATCGACTCTAGAGCTTGGAAGAGGCACTCGCCAATAAACTGGCTGCTGTCCAGCAAAGAACGGGGGTTATTTGTGTCTGCCTGCATGGGGTTATTTGTCTCCATAAATGTGCTCTCTATTCAGTGCTGACAATTCCCACAGTTTTATGATATGGCTCAATATTTAGCACTGGCCTAAAAGCCAGACCCAGGGCATTGTGTGAGATGTTTAGAGGTCCTATGATTATAAATATAAAATGTGATGTTTTCCATTTTCTTGAGTGCAGCAGGTTGGAAACACCAAGTAAAATCCAAGTTTTCCTTGAAATTGCTCTTTTTAAAAATTCTATCAGATGTTTTTTGGGTGCGTGAGAGGGTTTTCTGGCTGGCTGAAGTTGACAATACTGCACTCATCTGTTTCCAGTGAAACCATGGTAAAGTCAGAGTCTGCCTTGGCAGCGCCTGCAGCTCTGAGCAACTCTGGGCGCTGATGCAGCACAGATTTAGCGGCACAATGTCACTTGGTGGTGCTTTGGGCTTGCTGCCTTGGCAAATGGCTTGCACTGACCCCATCACGGAGCGGCTGCAGCTCCGGATCATCACAGATGACGCTGCGGGACGCGGTGGCTTTGGGGGCAGAAAGGCACAGGGAGGTGACTCCCGCCTGCCGAGCTGGCGGACGGAGCACAGCGCACTCGCAGGGAGTTTGTTAAGTACCTCTCGCAGCTCTGTAATTTGTGCCAGGCACACGAGAGCTGAGGAAGGTGGCCAGCGGGTATGGTGTCTTGTGTAATAAAGATAGCGAGCACTTAAAAACAGGTCTTTAAGCCACGCAGAGAGGTTTTTACTCTAACGAGGGGAGATAGAGAAGCTATTAACCTGCCACCGGATTCACAGGTTTAAGCCCTGTAGCGTCCACAGTGATAATCTAATCTGATTTCCTGTATAATATAAATTGTGAAATTTCCCTGGCTTAATTCCTGCTTCGTGCTCACCCCTATGCCAGCGAGAACACTCTTATTAGAGATGTGTCTGGTTGCAATTTCCACCCTTCCAGTGGCGGCAGCTCCCTTGGCAGTCGTGTGCAGGGCGAGGAGTCGGCACGGGGCGGAGAAGCCCTCCAGGCTCTCCAAGGGCGAGGGAAGGAGCCGGGAGTGGCCCCTCCTGCCCTGGGCATCCCGGGCCGGGGTGCGGGTTCCCGCCGCGGGGCCGCGCGGTGTCGCTGCGCGGCTGCGAGCGCTCCGCTCCGCTCTCCCCCGTCACCACCATGGAGAACCCACTACCGGGGAGGGGTTTGCCCGCTGGAGGCAACAAATGTGAAGGGAATGTGAAGAGAATTTTCACGGTCCGTTGTTTGGTGGGGTTTTTTTTTTTGTTGTTTTTTGTTTGTTTGTTTGTTGGTTGGTTTTTAGAGCCAGATTCTGGTCTCCGTTATTCCAGAAAATTCAGAAATTGCCTTTTTGTTTACCACCTTATCAGAAGCTTTTGATGTGACATTTCTTCCAGTGGTGTAATTTTAACTTGAAAGTCCATCTGCTCTTCAGTCTGGATCACTGGGGCAGTTATCCCTCATCCCTGTGATATTGTAAAGCATAACACAAGCTAATAACCTGATGAGGATGGGGAGCACAGATTTCCCACGCCTAGTCCCTTCACTCCCAGATGGTTTTTCCAGCCATGAGTAGCAGTTAAACAAATGTCCAAAACGACGTGCCATGTTGTGGGTGCTGAGAATCAGGCTGCAGAGGGAGCTAGTCTCAAGGTAAAACTCTTCCTCCGTACACCCTTTCCCTGTCAGTCCATGCGATCCCTTCAGGTTGTTCTCAGTGTCACAGAGATAGGACTAGTGAACATTCAGTTTTACCTGAATGTATCTTGTGTTGTCCCACAGCGGGACTGTTTTCCAGGCCAAATTTGAGGACAAGGCTGTTTGTCTGGGGTTTTGTTAAAAAAGTGTGAGTGAAACAGCAGTTTTGAGTGACAGGCCAGTCAGATAGACGTATTGGCACAGTTCTGCCAATGAGGGCACCAACACCACAGTGCAGGTCCAGAGGGTCTGGTGCAGCCTTGATTGTATTGGACAGTTGCTGCACAGATGGTTGGTGCTTGCAGAGTAAATATGATGCAGTCAGAACAACTCTGACCTATGTGCTCGTACTTCTGCATGGAAATACAGCAACTTGGAGATCCAGTAAGGACCACAGTGACATATCGGTTTAAGGATGACAGTCTCATCATGGCTCAGCCCTCTGGTGATCTCTGCACAGGCTGGGTATGGCAGAGATTTGCAGTTGGAAAGCCAGTTGTAGTCAAAGTGCTCTCAGCACTTATGGTTTCTGCTTTGCCTCTTGCTTCTACAACACAGTAGCAGCAACTTACTTTGTGTCCCTTGAGAGTATTGCTACTCCACAGCCCCAGTCCAAAGCAATGCATTTGATTTACTAGCTCTTAAAAAGCTAAGGAAACATGTAAAAGAAAGCTGCTCTCAGCTGGGCAGCTCTCAAGCTGCTCTTTTAGGAAAGGTGGTGGTGACTGCCAGCTCAGTGTCCTAGTCTGGTTCTGCATTTTGGGGTCTGATCAAGCAGAAATCTGTAAAGGACAAGAGTCTGTATCAGTTCCCAACCCATGGCAGGGGGTAGCACTTAGTTTTCATCTGGCTATGGTTTCTTGGCCCCTGACTGTGTGTCTGTATGCAAAGTGTTTTAAATCTATGTGGATTTGGACTCCTCTTCACCATGGAAACATAAAATGACAAGTGAGCAAAGGCTGATAATGCCAGCAATAGGGAATAAGATGCAAAGGTTTTTAGCCCCCTGTGTCCTCGGCTTGGAGGATGCTGTTGCTGTTTGATGAGGTTTCTGTGGCCCATGTGAAGTGATTCAGCGTTGTAAGGTCCTGTTCTGCCCTGTAGCCAGCAGGACTTCGCAAATCAGCACACTGGGAGTGTCATGTCTTTATTTCTGAGGCATATTGAGCTGAGGGGATTATTGTGGTCACACAGGTGGTCAGTGGCAGAGATGAGAGTCGGTCTCTGTATCTTAGCCCTAGCCTGGTGCTGTAGTTACTGCTCTGTGCTCCTCTTGTGGCTCTGCACAGGTGAGCACAGCTACAACACATGCTGGGATTTCAAAATCTTCCTCCATGTTTTTCCTGCATGAACAAGCTGATAGAGCCTCTTTTTTACTTTGTCTCAGTCCCATGGCCAGGAAAACATTGTTTTACTCTTTCCTTTTTAACATTTAAACTTTTGCTTAAAAGAGTTGAAAAAATAATCTATTTGTCACTAACATAATCTAGTTTCCTGTTTGTATCATTGATAGAGAGAAACTATTGAAAACAAAGGTTCTAATGGAAAATTAAACAGTTTAGAAACAGTTTGTTTCAGGCAGTGGTAGTATATATATGTGTGAATAGAAATCCAAATGCAAAGGGCACAAGGAGTTGAAACGGGAGTCCATCTGCATCATGTTTTAAAATTAATTTTAAATTTTGAATGAAACCCATTTCTGAGCGCGCCGCGGGCTCTGGCTGGTGGGTAGGGTTTCAGTAACAGGCTGCTCAGCACCAGGAATGCTCCCGCCTGGAGGTGGGGGAGAGCTGGCACTCAGACCGCTCCCACCCAAGCGGGGAGGCTGTGCTGGATCTGCACCACGCTCTGTACCGAAACAAAGCCTTCCAGCATCTGCGGCAGGAAAGTCACCAATTGCCATATGTCACTCTGCTCTGCATATGTTAAGTGGGCCCAACCAATCGCATTTGCACATTCTCTGTGTGACTTGTCCCACACAATGAGCGCCCTGTTGTCGCTGGTGCTGATGCTCTGCAATCTGCTTGCCCGCGGTGCAGCGCTCCGTGTCGGGCCGCATTTTGCCACATGAGCGTGGCCCCGGTGCCGCGGGATGCTTTGCAGGCTGTTGCTCTGGGAGCACAGGCCCTGCTGTCACGTTTTCCGCAGCCCGCGGGGCCACAAAGGAGCAGGCGGGATGCGGGAGGGATGTGCTCTCTGCTCAGCTGCTGTCTCGGAGCAGCGCAGCCCCGCGCCGTGTCTGGGATGCTCGGCAAGGATCGGTCTCCTCGCAGGAGGGGCGGGTGCTGGTAACAAGCTGTGCAGCTCCAGTGTCAATAACTCATCATTCCCATTCCTTAAGGGTTTTTATTTGTGTTTGCTTCGTGAGTAGTCAGCGCATCCCAGACTGCAACTCAGTCTGACACGCGCAAAGGGATTAAATGTTTCCTTGTGTTACTTGGAGCATTTCTTGCATAAACAGCTGATACAGGTGAGAGAGAGTAGTGGTGCAATGCTTTCCCAAGAAACAGAGCTCACTGCAAGAGTTTCTTCAGAAACTCTGTGTGTACCACCCTTCATTCACGTCTAGGAGACATAAAAGGCGTTTGCACTGTGAACTTCACTGAAACAAACCTTTGAGTGTGTCAGCCGTGCTGAGGATTGCAGGCTCAGCCTCTGCTCAGAGGAGCCCTAGCAAAACAAATACGTGCTCCAGAAGGATTCACATACTACAGAGGCCTCCAGGATACAGTTAATGATATCAGAGCCACCTGTTGAGCAGTGAGGATGTGATAAAATATTGAAATCCTGTGCTTTCAGATGTGTCACAAAAAACAGTAGTATCCATTCAGAGACTGTAGAATAATGTGTATATACACGGAACCTAAGCTAGGTCTGGGCAGACTGTTTTATTTTAGGCATGCCATAACACTGGGTGCTTAGTTCACAGACTATAATTCCTTACTGTAGCTTTCCTCAATGCAGAGCAGTTGGCTCTCCTGCCTGTAGTGTCGACTGATATACAACTTACACTAAGTCATAAAAAAGCCCTGATTTAGCAGTGTAATTTTATAACATTCACACATCTGTTTCCACTGATGGCTTTGAAGCCCAGTGAAATGGTTAGGATAGGAGGAAAAAAAAAAATAAAAAGGAAAGAAAAAACCCAAACCAATGTGTCTGTAGAAATATGACTAATGCCCAGACCTGCCTGTACTTGTTAAAATGTGCTAAAATGACAATGTTAACAGCTTGGCCAAACATCAGAAAATCGCTGCTTCATCTGATGCTATTAACTGAGTTATTCAGTAAAGGCAGAGCTGGAAAAATAGTGATGCTTCCCTGGGCCTCAGGGTGGAGTGGCAGAGAGAGAAATCTCACACTTGTGACTAAGAGATGCTAAGGAGAGTCTGGTCTCTTGCACAACCTGCCCCATGCTGCTGCCACCCTGTCCTGAGTGGCCTGGAAAGCTTTCTGCATCCAGCCAGTCAGTAATTTGGAAGGTGTGTAACATGAGGCCCTTCCTGGATGACACTCCAGAAAGACACAAAATGACACTTTTTATTTTGCTTGTAGGGCTCTGTTTGAGCTGCATAAGAAATGCCCAGGCTGATTCACCAGCCACCAAAAATGAGCTGCATGCCTGATAAGCACTTTCAAATCTCCCACTTTGCTGAGGGTGGGATTTTTTGAAGGGTAACACAAATCCCCATAAGATTTTGTGGTTTAACTTAGCTATATTTCTGCAGCCTTGACACCACCAGCAGGATGTGTTTCTTTGGTGTTTATCTTTGCCTATTCAAAGGCACACCTTTGGGAGGTGAAGGAATTGATCTTTGGATTTGTGCCTCAGAGTTCTCCCAAAATGCTGTGTGCTGCCTTCGGGTTACAGGTCCTGTCACGTCTGCCTTGCAGGGAGGCACAGCTCCCTCCTGCCTGGCTGAGAGAGGGGAGATCTGCTGGGCTGTGTTTGTGCTAAATCCTGCCTGGCCAAGTGTTATCCCCTGAGCAAAAAGTGACGCAGAGGAGGGAGTCTATGATAAAACCAGAGGTGCTCTGCACTGCAGCTTCACCTTTCCTGGAAATGGCTCTAGGAATAAAGGACAGTGGTTCAAACAGCACTTGCCGTAGGCATGTACTTCATTATGTTCTTCATGCAAGGACACATTGAAATTCAGTTCAAAGAGAAAGGAAAATCATTTTGCAGTAACCAGAGATCTGATTATTTGGTAAGCACGAAAGCCTTTTGAGTAATAACTCTTCTGTGGAGAGTCAGATGGTTTCTATATGCTTAGTAGTCTTGGTTTCTCTTGAACTGTGTAATTCAATTGAAGCGTCTCACTCAGCTTTTAAGCCATCTCATGCCAGTGTATTACAGCACAGCTGTATTCCCAGACTGGCAGAGCTACTGAGCACCTTGAGCAAGGCCAGTATCTGCAGCATTTGGCCTTGATCTTCTTTGAAGGAATACAAGGATAGTCTGAGGTCTCCAGGCTGGTCTTTTCCAATGACCTACCTTCAACAGTAGTTGGAAGTAAATGGGGGCTTTAAATTTCTGTATCAGTCCAGAGGTACATAGAGAGACAGAGGTTCAGGAGAGACAGGGCCTCCATTATTTTATGTGCCATGGTACATAGGGTTTCACATGGGCCAGGTGATAGACAATGTGGATCAAAGCCTAGAGAGTACATGGCTTACTGTATTGGCAGTGAAGAAATACAGATAAATAAGCAATTGACCTGAAATAGCAGTCAGGAAGTCAAGATGTTATGGTAACTGGTACAGTTTTCCTTCCTATCAACAGAGCTGAATGTTGAATTAATTTAGCAACTGAGAGGGACAGGGAGGATGCTGCTGGTGCAGGGAGAGCTTTGGAAGAGAGTTGAAAAGGCAGTGCATTGCATCTGCTTATACTAGTAGTTTCCTAAAAATACGTATAGACTGAGGTAGTAGATACAAGCTGCTCCCAAGTACCAAACTGTGTTGCTGAACTAGACTACAGTGAGAAAGGGGAGGAGAGAGCAAACAGGCATTTTGGTAGTAGTTGCTCAGGAGGAGCAAATATTTTCAACCTTGGTGCTTAATTTATGTTGGTGGATCTATTTCTACATTACATACTCAGACTGTGCACTAGAGAAGACTGAGAATTCCAAATATTTCACCAAATTCTTCTCATCTTGTGTTGAGAGTCCTACTCAGTATTCTGGTACTTAGGCAGGAAGGGATTGGTCTGTCTCCAAGGGACATTCAGAAGGAGTTGCTGTGCACAGTTATCCATGATGAATGCTGCAGCTGTTCTTTTTGAACACAGATCCAGAGAGTAGGAGGGAGACAACCTTCAAGATTTACAGCCTATCAAAGGGATGTCAGTGGCTGGCAGGAATATGGGAAGCAGGAAGAAAGGTGAGAAGTTTCTGTTAAAAATCAGCGACCGTCTCTGCCTACAGGTCATCAGGCATCTTTAAATTGGTAGTTCTTTTCTCTTCTGCTAATTAGTAGGGGCTACAGTGGAAGTGCATATTCTGCCAGCTTAAATTTAGTTAGTTGAGAAGGTAGACTGTGCCTTTTAGGTATTCTTTTTAGGGTAAACTCTTCCTATTAGGCATGATTTATTATCTTGGGATCCATCGTTCTCTCCCTTGAAATTGTGGCAAATTTCTTGTATCCCAGCTGGGATCACAAGTGTGTGCAGAAAAGCCTATTGCTTTCCAGGATATCCTAGCACTGAAGGCACACATAAACAGAGCACGCTGAACAGATGGGTCATGATTTGTTTGTATTATCTATAAGTCCTATATATCTCTATGTTTCTTATTTATCTTTATATATATTTATTAATTCAAAGACCATTTACAATGATTCCCTTTAGTTAAACATCCTCTAGATTCTATCTGCTTGTTTGTGCCTCCAGGAAAATCAATCTGTGTAGGGTACTGAGCACAACTGTAATAAAGGAGAAAGAAATAAAACAGACAGTGAAATATGATGTGTTCTCTCCAGAAGGGAAAGTAGAAGCCTCAAGCCAAAGTCCAAAGGTTACATATCGTGGTAATGGTCTTATCTAACCTGGTTATACCTGGTACTTGCAGGTAAATGGATTGAGACATGCTGCAGTCATGAAATGACTCCAGCAAGGCCTGATGAGACACTGCCACCCCAGAGTCCATGTAAGATTGCATTGTAGCAGCGCACACCAGGATCGTTCAAGATACAGCTGTTGTCTTACACCATATCCTCTTCCTGGGCAACCCCAAATATTTGGGCCTCTTCAGTGGAAGGTCTGAGGAGAAACTTTGGAACACGCAGAAGCCTTCTGGGCTCCTGGCTGAGGGGCTTTGTCAGATGTTCGGATCACAAAGTGATCCTGCATATAAGCATGAAACCCAATTTTGTTACGATATGGAGACATAAATACAGTTATTGTAGGGATTGATACAATCTCAAAATGAAAGGGTGTAAGAACAAATATTCCTTTTAGAGAAATTTTGAGTTGTTTCTTGGTCCAACTTTCAAACTCTTTTGTTCACTTGCTAGCAGAGAAATTTCTACTCTTTTGCCTCTTGCCATGGGCTCCCTCTGCCTGGCATTCCCTGTATGATACGGGGCTGTGCACACTCTCAGCACCGAGGCTGTTCCCGGTTTTAGCAAAGCTGAGCAGCATGTATTCTGAGCCCAGAATTCCAGTGTCTCATCAGGTGCTTTTCTAGTGGCTGAACAGCATCTTTGTGTTTAACCTTTGAACAGAAAGCTTAAATATTATACAGAATTCCTCTTTTTCTATTTGTTACAGAAAGTGGACACTCCCCACCCGCTATTGCCTGTTATTTGGTACTGTGAGGGTAACAAACCATCCACACTGCACAGATTTTTTTTAATTGTGCAGGTATCGGTGTCCACAGATCTCCTTTGTAATCGTGACCATCTCTTATGCATAAGTACTTGTCTGCCTTGTCAACAGACAGCTGAAAATGAGCTCCAGGTGACGTATTGTTTTTTCAGCCCTGACTGTGTGTTTGGAGAGCTGTTAGCCTCACCACTTCCCTGTTCCCCCTGTTCTGCAGACACAAGCACATCACCACACACTCCTAGTAAGGAAGAGCTGATTGCTGGAGCTGACAGACCACTGCACAGGTCTGTACTGTGCAGTTCTATCTCCATGACTTTTATCTCTGCTCTCCACCACCTCCAGTCTACCTCCTTCACCTGTGGGCAGCCCTGATCTTGAACTCTCCACCCCCTCCCAGATCTTTCTTGTCTGTAAATCTGTCTACTGCTGCATCCACAGCTTTCCCATGCACAGACACGCCCAAGAAAGTTTAATTTGTGCAGAAACTTCTGACGTTGGCAGTGGTCATTCACACCTGTCTAGCCACTTGAACACACAGAGCTCTTCACCTGTTCTTTCAGTATTTCAGGTATTATCTGATGTTCTTCTCCCCTTCCAACACTCAGTGGTTCCCTACCAGGTTATTGGCCATATTCATATTAATTCATTATAAAGAGCGCTCTGTACTCTTTCCTCAGGCTGGTCCTCTGGGTTAAATTCTCCTTCTTTGAGACTTTTCCAGCCGCCCCCAGCTGACCAACACTGACTTTTGCTCTGCTTTTTAATCTGTCTGACCAGAGGTAGTGGAAAATCCTTCTGTTCTGCAGTTCTCTGAAACAGCCTTTACCCTATCTCCTGCTTCATCAGCTTCATCTTCAGATCATGGCTAATCCCCATGGCTAATGCTTCCTTTCCATTGGTATTTGGGTACCTTCAAGCTAACTTTGTCCACAGTGCTTCTAGTTATTCCCTTGGTGTTACAGTTTGCAGGGGTAGAGAGTTCTCTTCCCACCTTTTTCCCAGCTGAGAAACCACATTGGCCTAGAGCAGGGCATGCGGAGAGAGACTGTCTGACCACCCATGGCTGCTTTCTGTGTCTCCTCTCAGTGGCTCCTCAGTCCTTAGCCTTGCCCTTGCTCTCTCAGAGCTGCTATTACCTTTGTACCACTTCCAGCACTGATGTTCTTAATGGGAAGCTGTTTTGTTTGCATGGAAAAAAAACCTGCTAAGCTGATGCCGTAGTTATGTCTGAGTGCTCTGCATGCCCTGCGGTGCCTCAACCAGAATGAACAGGAATTGTGGAACCTGGTGATGCTGGTCTCAAGCAAGAGCTTTTCAGAGAAGCAAACAGTTGCAGAGAAAGATTCTGCAAAAATGCTGGGGGATGGGGTTGGTGGAGGTGGGGGACTAGCTCAGATCTCAAGGCACCTCCCCTTTCATGTGTTGTTCACTGCTCACATGATACCGTATCCTTTTGTTATCTGGGAGATGTGTGAAAGTGGACAGGAAAGCCAAGAAGTTTGGAGTTTGCTTGTTACTGCACCACATCTACCTGTTTTTTCGTGCTTATCCAGAGCCTATCGCTGGCGAGTCTTGGGGCTCCTCCCAACTATTACTCACCACCACCTCCCTCAAAAGAGGAGATCATTGGAGGAGATAGGGAGCACAAACCCTGCTGAGACCAGTGTTCTGGCTCCCACGTTATTGCTGTAAACTCCGGGGGTGAACTGCACTGTTGAGTTTCCACTCATCATGGTGTTTTGATGAAAAAGCTTAGACGAACCACTATTAAAAATATAATATGAACATAGTAAAGACAATGCACATATTTTACAGTGAAGCCACAAGATTTTCTGTGCTGTGGAATGGTGTGATATGTGGTTGAATCTAGTACTTCATTGCCTGAGTTTGTCATATGTGGGTTCAGGTTAAAACTAAAGGAAAGGCCAAACATTAAGATACAGACAATCCCCCCTTCATCCCCTTCGACTAATGTAGAGCTATGTCAAAAAGGAAATGTTCTTATAGGGTACTGAACAGAATGGTTATAAACTGAATGCTGTTCTTGTACATTTTGCCAAGTATAATGCTCACTTGTTCAACGTCACAGGTGAAAGGATTAGAAAAGACAAGTATCTTGGGAAAAAAATGAAATCTCTGATAACACTGCAGAGAACATCTGATCTAAGCAGAAAGGAATTTTTAAAAGTCTGAAAAAAAACCCCCACTTATTCTTTGGGTTCTGCCAACAGAAAAAAAAAATGGAGAAGTATCTTTAAATATGGCTAATAAACTTACATGCTTGGGGCAGGAACAAAAATCAGTTTGAGTTTGTTAACCCCCTGGCAAAGGCAGCTGCACATACAGCTCAGTGCTTTGTTTGAACAGAAAGTAAGTCTGAAAGCTGCTGCCATACTCTGTGCTGGAGCTCCAGAAAGCAGAGCATTGAGGTGCATTGCAAGGTAAGGATGAGTTGCGAGCTAATTCTCTCATTGAGCTCTATAAGTAAGAGGAATGAAAAGGGCCATGTACATATTAATCACAGCTCCTGCACCTTTTGCTCCAATGGCCCCAAACACAGCCCATAGTGGGACGTTGTCTTTATCAGAGTTAGGGAATGCCTAAGGCTCCAACACTTCCATGTGTGTGGACATCTCTCAAAGCTAATAATGTTACATGGAAGCAGATTTATGAAAAAAAACATTCAGGTTTTGGCTTTCTGCTCCAGTTTAATAACACCAAGTTAACCATTTGTGCTTTTAGATCTAGGATAGAGCGAGGGGCATGGAAAGCAATATTTTTTAAATTCATCAAGCTCTAATGAACTGTGCATGCAGCCAGACCCATGTGTCTATGATTGTTTCAGATATTCTTCTGGCTATTGCTCATGGTGCTCTTTCTCCCTCTTTTCCAATTAAGACCAAGCTGACAGCTCTTCATCTGTCAGGGAGGCTACAGGCTGCTTTGCTGCTGAATGAAGGTCTATAGCAGCCCTCTCCCCTTAAGCTTAAACAGTGTATGTCCCAAACTAGAAAGGGCTAATAAGAAGCAATACAGGAGGGGAAAAAACAACAAAACCAAACCAAAAAAACAACCAAAGAACAACAAAAAAAAGAAGCAGCAATTATATTTACAGATCGGTGAATGTTTGTTTTGTTGCAGTTTTTTTCTTACTGTGAGTTCTCCCTCCTTCCTTCTGATGGACTTTTTTGGTGGTGGTGGTCTTCAAATGATCCTTTTCCTCCTTTCTTCCTACTTTGTCCTGTCCTCAGCTTTTGATTTTCTCTGGAAAGCAATACCCTACTACTCATTTTCTTACCGTCACTTGCCCTCTGGGTTTCTACAATTTTCCTTTTCCTTCCACTTCTAGGATAGTCTTTCTACCCACTCCTTCCTGCCATTCCCACCTCCACCAGCTTTCTAGTATCTCCAGCACAGCCCCAGCTCTCACAAAACATCCGCAATCATAAACCAATTTACAACCATCAACCAGTCAAGTGTCACACCTCTCCACAAGGCAGGTAATTATTTATGACCATTGCTAAGCTGCTGCTGTTTGGGGTAACAGATTGTTCAGCTGTTTCTGCTCAAAGGGCCCCAGACAACAATAGTGAGGCTGCAGAAGGTCAGGGTTGGGATGAACAGCTAGAGCTGTGTGGGGGAACTGTAGACATCTGCTAACACACTGCTTAGCTCTGAACCCTCCTTTTACTCCTGGGGTTTGTGAGCATTAAATGTGTCATGGATTTGGAGTATCCAGCAGGCTGCATCTTAAAAAAAAAAAAATTAGAATTCACAGAAAAATTCATGTGCAACACAGAGCTCATCATTCTGTGTTCCATAAAATGGTATGGAGTAACTGGTCTGTCTTCTTTGTTCCCTGCCCGTGCTCCACCAGGGAGAGGCTGCTGCTCCTGCTGAAACCAGCTTGTTAATAAACTGACGGTGTGACACTGCATGGGGACTCCCAACCTGAAATGCTACGTGACGTTTTTCCCAAAGGTGGAAGATTTATGGGTTTAACCTAAATTAATTAAGAAGCAGAACCTTAATTAAGAAGCGGGTTTGCTTCTGAAACTGCTAACCCACTTCAAAGGGCTGAAGCCTTATACTTAATGGGGAACAAAGAGGAGAAAACAGGGTCAAAACAGACCATATCTGTGTGTTGTTCTCAACCCATTCATCTTGCACGTGGGGGGTGCTCTGCTGGCATTTTAAAAATGGCACTGCAACATCTGCCACCCAAAAGGAGAATTGGGGAGTATGGGAGGGGCATGTGGTTTATTCAAAAGTCACTGTTCCCCTTTTGAAGCGGAGATGAGCCAGATGTACTTTTTTTTCTTTCTCTGCCAAGTCCTGGTCATTTTCCCATTGATTTCAGTTGATCCAGGATAACCCTTTTATTCTCTTTTTCTATTTTTGTTTCCTAGCTAGGTGGTTACACTTTGTGAATGCAGAAGGCAATTTGCTCCTGTTTCATCCTCTCATTATACCAGGTACAGCTGCTAGCTGAGGGGCAAGTGGCTTAAGCAAAACAAGAAATCAGTCTCTGGAAAACATGTCACATTTTTAGGACCTCAGTTCCCACAGAGTGGGACAGTTCCCACTGTCCTGGAAGAAACACTCCGACTTCAGATAACCACTATGCTTCTCACTCAGATCTAATTGCCAAGTTAGTGATGTATTTGGTACTGCTTATTATGTAAGATTTTTAAATAGGTCATTCCTGCTTCTGGGATAAAGGGACATGGGTGGCTTTTCCTGTGATAACTGTGCAGTTCAACTGCTGTTTCAAAATCACCATTTCTTTAGGAAGGCACACAAGGTTGGGGTAGGAAGGACTCATTGTTGAACAGAGGTTCCTGATGTGCCAGCCTTGAGTGCCATCCCTACAGGTTTTTATAAATCCCCCTGGATGTCCTTTGTACCTTTAGGAAGGCACACAGATATTGCTGCAATCTGGCCTTGTGCTATTTTGGAAAATGCTTTTGAAAGTTAAACGCAACATTAAAAAGAGATTGATGTAAGAGATTAAGATAAATGCACAAAACACTTTCATTGTCTTTATTTTCAATCGATACTGTATGAATACAAAGTTTCTAGAAAGCTACAAAAATTCTACCACTTTATCAAGAAGGCATCAAAATGTGTCACTTTGCAAAGACATGAAAACACCTGCAGTAACCGACACAAAAATAGCATTTTTAGAGTGATGAAATAATTGCACTTAACTGTCATGGATATTAAAGTTATCACACATATGTACCGCGAAAGCTAGAATACATTTTTTTTTTTTTTACAAAGCACTTTATAAAAAAATTCTCTGCACACAAAACCTATAATTTTCATATTACTATCATACTAAAGATAAATTCACTTTAAAGCCAACACTTAAAACATTTTAAACAAAAAAAAGGTACCAGTACCTACACACAGACAATAACAAATACAAGAATACTGTACTGCCAAGAGGTTTGACTGAAACTCCTTTTGAAAGCTTCTGCAAATATGTTAAGAAAACATTGGAGAACATTCAGTTTTTTCCAAGAGCCTTCCCTCACTGTCTAACCTAGAGGTACTTTATCATCAAAAGGCAAGTTCTACATCAAAAGTTACCAGCAGCAGTACAATATTAAAGTAACCACTGACCATATATGAATATGCTTAAGTCACAAACCCATTTTATACACATTACACAAATAAACATAAAGTGAGAATTCCATTAAGTCATTTACAAATGTGAACAAATGCACATGGCAAAAAAACCCCAAAACAAAACAAAAACCCAACCTGTTTTACATAAAATGTACTGAAGAATTAAAGGCTATTCAGGTTTTCAATGTTATAAAATTCTTTTGTCTTTTTTTTTTTTTTTTCAGGCACATATTGTATTTTTTGTCTGCAGTCATGAGCCTGAATCAGAGGCCCATAAAACAAAACAAAACAAAACAAAAACACGTATTCTGTAAGGAGGTAACAGGGATCCATCTCCTTTTAGTCAACTGAGTGCATTTAAGATTTAATTTACACACTAAAACTAATTACATGATCTCAGCAAGAATGACCTGAAAAGTTAAAAAATATGAAGATGTCCGAAGTGTTTCTTGTACTTTGACTTATCCAGCCTCAATCTTTTTTAGGGGGCTAAACATGTTGTTATGAAAGATAAGAGGGGGGGAAAAGAGATCATCCTGAGAAAAGTACAAAACTGGACTCTGTTGTACACACCTGCTGTGTGACAGGCACGTGTATCAGTATGGGTCAAGGAAAGGGGTTTCTCAGTATGACTGACTGAGCGCTCCAGGAAAATTCCAAGGGGAACTTGCGCCCCAGGACTCACACTGGAAAAATAAATAGATATGGATTAGCACGTCAAATGTTGTATCTGCCTTGCCGTGGCCAGTTACCTACATTCGACATTCATGTACACCCTTCATTATCTCCAATAGCAAACCCCGCCGAGGTTTAGCGGAAGAAGCTTCTGCCAAACTCACGGAGCTGTAGCTGCGGCAGAAAGGGAAAGTGAGAGACAGGCATTGTGTCTGCAATTCCTTCAAAATAGTGGTGCAGTACCTAAACAAAATCGGTCTGGAATTCAAGTAAGTAAAACTACATTTGTTAGTAGTAACTTTTAACAGCCCCAAATGGTACCGTTATTCTTATTTTAATGAGACAGAGGTGTAGTGTATCACAAATACGGACTAGTACAGCTGCAACATTTGGCAATAACTGGAAATGTTTTACTCTGCTTGTGGGGGAAAGTGTCTTTGCCCTACCTCCGTCTCATTAAGTTCAACAGGATTACTTGTCTTATAGAGGTAAGTGAGATTTAGACCTTGAAGGAATAACAAAAATAATATTTTAGAGAAAGGGAACTTGAATTATCACAATATTTACCACACAGTGTCACAATATTTCTCTATATAAAAAGTTAATCTTAGTTTTCATCAAATACTTTAAAAATCAAGTTAAAATTGTATTCACAACTATATAATCCCTCTGACAGCTTTTGGTTTTGCTGATATTTGTTCTTTCTAACATTGTTTTCTTAAAATCTTCCTCTTCTTCCCATCAATTTTAGTTGTAGTGTACAGTATGGCCCCCGTTCACAGAAGGTATCAAATACAGACTCATTATTAAGAGGAGCTAAATTTTTTTCCAAGACATCATCTGGGAGATAAAACAAAACAACCCTGTGTTTTGAATCGTGCTGGCCAGAGTTCCTCTAACAGCACCTTCATCCACAACGCTCACACTCAACATTTCAATGCTTAAGGACACACAGTTGCATTTTCCCTATAGCTATTCTCACTTCTCCATTTTCATCTTGTTTTATGCATCTGACTTTCAGTATGCACAACTTTGTAAACAAAATCTTCTGTCTAAACAAAGAATCTTCACAGATACCAAAATATTATTAAGAGGAGATCAATGAAGTCATATCTGTCCACTGAAACTCTGCAGTATGTGAATCTCTCGCTATGCAGATACATGACTGGATGAAGAGCATATAAATGTGAATATTTTCATTTTTATATCACAGACAAATCAGTTGCTGGTTTGCAATGCTGTCAGAAATGGCAAATAGTAGATTATTCTTCAGTAGGCTGATCATTAGCAAAATCCCTTTGCTATGAATGGTGCTCTTTTGTGAATGGAGGCCTGTAGATTCAACTTATTCCAATAAACCAAAGGCATTACGGTGATAACTAAATATTTTTGGTCTCTCTACAAATTGTCATTATTATGGCAGCACTTTTCTAAGCTGGAATTTCAAACCAAAGGCACTTTCATGCTTGAGTGCAGAAGAGTCACAATTAATTATTTGGTCATGAAATTTAAAAAGGCAGCATTTATTAATACAATTCACTTTTCACGGAGAACTAAGAATCTGTAACCTTTCCTTTTGGTATAGGCATTTAACTGCGTAGGAATGGGACTGACTTAAACAGATGGTTTATTTAGACCAAGCAGTCAAAGAGCGTTTCTGTGGGAAAAAATACAGATATTTTAAAAATGGAACCAATTAATAAAACAATATATAAAATTTATGTTAAGAGGCTAAAGGTACTTCTAATGTAATGCTAAGGCACTGCATATTGTAATGCTTTGGCAGCTCTCAATTAAAAGGTTCCTACTAAAAAGTAACAGTAACAAGATAAGTACTTCCAGCTTACAAAAGAGCTCACAGTTTACAGGCAGCCTGTTGGACTACACACCCCACACTCAACAATTGAAGGATTAAGGCTTTTAAGAATTAACATATACAGGGTATGGATCATTTACAGAAGTGTAAAGAAAAGACGAGGGAAGTAGTTTCCCTAATATTACATATGTGAACACCAATAAACACTGTGACTGTTTATACCCTATAGTTACGGCATATGTAGTGTGCCAGATTGTATTAAAAAAACCTGTACCTGGTTTTGCAAATTGACTTACATACTTTATATGCCTAAAAGTGTTTGCTTGTTATTAAACAAACAAAAAAAATAAAAAAAAAAAAAATTCACCAAACCCACAATTCAAACCCTAAATAAAAGACAACTTTAGAACAAAAAAACAAAGTAGTTTTTGACTTGTAACACCAAGTGCTTAGAATAAAGGGCTACCGTTAGGCTGTTACAATGCAGTGCTTTTCCTGATGTGATTGTTAGTGTTAAAAATGAGCATTAAAAGAGACCTTACCATGGACATATTTCTCTGTTCAGTTTGCAGAATATAAACTGAAAGATCATCAGCCCTAATATCCACAAGCAGGTAACAGCTAGACATCACAGCAATCATCCACCTAGCAGAGCCAGATCAGAGGCAGGCTGAGGAATGAAAGCAGCTGCCCTTCCCCTCGGTGGTGTTTGCATCATCCTCCAACCCAAGACCTCACCAGTGATAAGTACAAACCTGGTCTGACACAGACGTACACTGACCCACTACCTTGTCTGGGCTCTATTCTAGTCTAGATAATTTCACAATGGGCAGTTCTGACAGTAAGTACTATACAGGAATATAATTTAAAAAAATACCCCCCAAAAAAAAAACTTTCTTTTTTGAAGACTACAGCACTGTGCCTGGGAGGAAATTCTACACTTAAATGTGCATGGGCAAGCACCGCTAAAGGGTAGGGAGGAGGGACCTGTTAAATGTTAACTTCTTTGATTCAGGACTGCAAAGACCT
The DNA here is from genome assembly GCA_013400415.1 of Scytalopus superciliaris. NCBI lineage: Eukaryota > Metazoa > Chordata > Aves > Passeriformes > Rhinocryptidae > Scytalopus > Scytalopus superciliaris. Next base: position 589,427 of record VXBX01004892.1, on the reverse strand, counting down.
TCCCAAGAGCCCTCTTTGCTGATACCTCATGGCTGATCTCTAAGGTGGCTTGTGCTTGGTCGGGCTGCCCTCAGCCTTTCAGACAAAGGTTTCACACAAGAACCTGCTGCTGGCCCAGCACCTGCCCAAACAACTGCTTGGGCAACTGAGGGGCTGTGCTGGGCTGCAGCAGCAGAAAAGGAACTGAGAACACTCTCTCATGTGACCAGGAGAATGAGACCACTACTCTCACGTGTGCGTACCTCAGACAATCACTCACGCCCACATCCATGGTTCGAATCCTTACAGTATTAAAATATCTCCAGCTGTACTTCACTTCCTGGAGTCTTCCCTGAATATATCAGAAGGATGAATACTACCACATCTGGATGGAAAAGGACAGCAGAACCCACGTGGTACGTACATGTTTGTTTTGTATAAGGTCTTTGCCAGTCAGAACTGGAGAGACAACTGGGAGAGGTGTAAGAGCACCATGACTGAGAGGAAAAGGAGAAAAAAGAGATCTCCACTTTCCAATCTTCTTTGCCTGATGTTGGTTGTGATTTTCTAGCATCTCATAGACATTAAAGCTGTTGATCCTTTCAGAGTTGTACATATTCTTCCTTCAAACACGTTAGTGTTTCACTTTCTGTTTACGAATTACTCATGCTGTTGCAATGTCAGCTGTTTCCATTCATCTGTTAATTTCAGAATTGCAAGTTTTTTGCTCAACTTATTAGAAAACATAGTTGTCCATATAAAATATAACTGCACACAAAAAGACTACATATAATGCAAGTCTAAATCGTCAGTATTTACCTACTTATTGCAAAATGAGCCATCTTTTTCATTAAATAATCAAATTTTCATATTAGTACAATACAACTTTATACTCTTTTAAAATACACTAGATATGTTAGGGGTAAGGGATGATGTTTTCTTTCTCTGCAATACCTGTTTGAAAGTTTAATGGATTAGAAGATTAGTTTTAGCGTTGAGAAAAAAATACAAAATTTGCCTAATTTTAGGACCTGTTTCTATCAGGCATTTCTTAAGGCTATATTTTTCATTTGGTTTCAAACAGAAAAATGTTTCATTTTAAAAAATAATTTAGTGAATTACATTCGTCCATATCTTCCACCCTAATTAGTTACAAAGATAATTCTATAAAGATTATTAACTTTGTGTACTCATTTACAGTTATAGCTAAAGATTCATTTCAATTTCACTTGCATTGTAAAACAAGTATTTCATGTTGGAAAAAAACCCAAAATAAATTCTTATAAACGCTGTCAGTTTTTCCCCATGGCAAATGCTCTGTCATACATTTTTCTATCAGAATTAAAAATAGGCCTCCACAGACAGAGGCATTAGGTTCTTAAATACAGTCTTCCCAAAGAACTGTGGTTTACAAATTTGAAGAACACTTAGTTTTAGAAATAATTTTTACAACTGTACCAGAATTTCACAGCTACAATTATATATGAACACATTAAAAATGACTTCACTAAAACAGGATTTAGAAAAATGTGGGTGAAAGTTGGGCCAGAGGCACTGCCACTTAGTGTTGAGGTTTACAGTCTGTGTTTTGATAAAGAAGTGAAATGAAGTGTATATATAAATAACTGCTCAGTCCTTTACAAGCCTGTAGATATGATGCTGTGCTCCATGTTCGCTGTTCGACACTTCGAATACACAAGCCATGCAGAGCAGGGTTTCTTGTGTATCCCTGTTTGTTACCACCTGTTTGGGGGGAAGGAAGAGGTAGACAGTACATTACATATTTGGAAACAGCAGGGCTGAAAGAAGAAATGACCCTCATCACCTTGTGTTCCTTTTGCCAAAGGGAACTGGGCATGGAGAACACTTGTGCTTGTGGCTCTACCACTTCCCCGTGCTGCCAGCTCTCGGTCCTGCCCCGAATCCTGCTCTCACAGCTTGGCTGAGGTGTCACCACAAAGCCACACTGAAAGCAAGCTGGGTAACTGATGAAACCTGATTAAAGGCCACTACATGGACCATTCCTTGCGCTTTTGATCACCTGTTGGGTGTTTACTGCCTGTTTTCCCCACCTAAGAACTAATTAACCCCACTGACATTTGCAGTATGGTAACCCAGTCTCAGAACACATGGGATGGTTCAAAGTTCCTGCCTCAGGCTCCCTACAGACACCAGACTTGTATGGAAGAAAGGAGAGAAGTAAGCTGAATTTGTGGAAAATAATAAAGATGTTTGTTCATGTTCACAGCCAGCTGAGCCTTTTCATCCTTAGCGTCTATAGGGCCCAATTCCAAGAGCATTATTCTGAAGTCACTGGGATGGTTTGTCTAGTAAGCAACATGACTAAGGGATCTGAAAACTAGTTCTCAACATTACAAGCTAAGCAAGACATACAAAGCCTGAGAGTATTTTAGAAATGGAAAAATAAAAAGTGAGTCCATACCAATAAAATTGTAAAGTTTTCCAACACGCTGTTCATCATGTATTTCTCTGGTAAATGCTTCAGCTTGTGTATGAAGTTGATCATATATTCACACATTGGAGAGCGATTTATCCTGTACACGAATCGGCCGTTCTCAAACCTTGCATATTCAGTCTAAGAAAAAAGAAAGAGCATTCAGAATGTGATAATTCAGAAACAGCAAAGAAATTACCACTAAATCTGCCTTTTTCTTTCTTTGTATAGACAGGAAAAAGAGAAAGTGGCTCAGACACACACACATCTACTTGCTGACTCCCTGCCTGAGTTAAGCAGTGCCTTGCTAAAAATTCCAGGGCCCTTAATTATTAAAAATTACAATATCCTTACTTGTTCTCTAACCTGTGAATTGACAAACTGAACAGATGAGGATTACAGAACGGAGCAAAAATAAATTAAGTGGAAAACTTTGTGGTAAGATGATTTTACAGGAGTTTTGGGACAACTGCCTGCAAAGAGAACAGCAGAAGTAACCTTATATATTTATGCACATGCAAGCATTGATATATGATTGCATGATTAAATAACCAATTTATAAACTACAGAAAGATGCAAGACTACAGTTGGAAGAAAACCAGACTGACTTAGATTGCAGGGTCTCACAAAGGGCTGAAGGAGGGCAAGGCTGTGACTCTTGGACTCCAGCTGCCCAGTTACCAATTGCTCAGATGAGCTACTCAGTGGGCTGTGGGGATTTTTGGCTTTCTCTTAACCTGGAATAATGGAGATGAATAAAACCTTTTATATGGTCTTATATTTCATATAAGAAGGACATGAACAGTGACCAGGACATCTATAAAGGCTCAGCGTGCAGCTCTAGGCTAAAATTCCCACACAAAAACTGTATTGGAGGTGACAGATGTGGATGTGGGGCTTAGTACCCAGCTGCAATATCACTGTACAGTGAACCAGACAGTGACCTGACCACACCATACAGATCTGTGCTCAGAAAGGGTAAAAAATACAGGCACTGGCACGTTAAGAGAATATGTATCTTGGTATTCAAAAGCTGCTGGTAAATGGGGAAAGCCAAAGAGAAGGGTAAAATAGCATGGGTTGAGATGAGACAGAGCACACCACCCATGGCTTTAAAGTGTTTAAAAAGTCTAGATGATGGAGGGTATCTTGTCACTGAGGTACAGTTCAGACAGGCTATGCGGCTGGCCAAGTGTTTGGAAATGGAGGAAAAAGCATTTTTGCCTCAGCTCTGGTATGCCAGGCGATGGGGGAGGAGGCACTGCTGTCTGCTGCAGGTTCCCCACAGAACGGTGGCACAGGCAGTGTGGAGTAGGGACTCCAAGGGACAGTAAGTATCACCATTCACACACAGGTTTAAAATTAACCCAAACACTGCTGGGAAGGAAAATACTCTTTCAGGAAGGATTAGAGGAAGGAAAGAAAAGACAGATAAGAGCAAGGAAAGATAAGCAAGAGAAAAGCCTAAGTAAAATAAAAGGGAATCATCAGGGGCATCTCCCCACGTATCCCATCACAAACTCACCTCTACTTTTTCTACTACTTGCTTTCCAAACGAGCAGACTTTGGTGGAACAGGTGATTGTCATGTTTTCTGAGCTCTCATACTGACTAGTGACTCCGTAAAATGCTCCTGTATCATCCTGGATGTTGCAGTTCAAGTCAGCCTGTTGGGGAAAAGTCATAGATGGTGAAGATTTTATTTTTCATTTGACAGTGTCAGTAGCAAAAGGTGTCATTAGTTCACCCTTCTTTTCAGAAATAAGGGGGGCAGTTTTATGGGGGCCAGTGACAGTGGAAGAGGTCTGTCAGGGAGGCACCTGCCTAATTGTTGCAGCAAAACCTTAGGAAAGCAGCAATTTATTCAAACTTTAAGTGACCCAGTATTTCTCTGGGCTACAGGTGATGTTCTTGTCTGGTAGATAGCTGATGAAGTCCCTGGAGCAAAGGAACATTGTCTGCAAGGAGCCTGGCTCCAGAGCCAACCCCTCTGGAGGCAACCTGCCTTGCAGTCTCAAATTCAGCTGAGCCACCCACTCCGGAGAAGCCACAGCTCACTTTCTCCTTTTCCTTTCTTAAAGCAATGAAATCCTCACAGCAAAGGGAGACAGCTGCACAACACGGGATCGATCTCTGATAAGGCTGTCAGGCCATATGGCGTTGATTCAGCAAAATACTTGACTTCGCGGAGCCGTGTGACGCCACGCAGGGGCCGCACGTGAGCCGCGAGCACAGAGCCGTGCCAGCCGCACCAAGAAATGCTGCTGGGAGGGTTTGCTGTCCTCCAGCATTGCTCTGCAGCCTCAGTAACCACCCAGCTGCCTTTGATATCTAGCAACGGAGACTGAGACTTGCGGGATCAAGTGAGGAACGGTGCTACCTTTAATTATTTACACCCAAATCCAAGTCCTGTGCACAGCAGGATTAATTTGGCTACAAAGCAGCCTCGTGGGTCACCTGCTGAATCTGCCCCCCCCCCCCAGGCCTGCAGCAGCGCTGAAGCTGCTCTGCCACTGTGCTATTTGACATCATCAAGCCTTTTTCAAAAGCCCTCTACTTAAAAGCACACTAATATGGACACAGGCAGAGTCCAGGGATATGCACAGCTGGATTTGTTGATTCAGGTATTAGCTCTTCTGACATCTTTGGTGCCCAAGGAGAGAGCGGGCAGGGTTTTCTTTTTATGTGGAAATAGCTGATCAGCTACTGCAGTGTGACAGCTAAGAACTGCCTGAATTTTTAACTTACTCCAAGGGAAATGCACTTCTGCAACTGTTCCACTTACAAGTCTTGCTCTGCTTGTTTTATTGCTAATATAGAAATGGAACACAAAATACTTGACAGATACCTTTGTGTCTAGCTTGACACTCTTTTTAAAAACAGTTTACAGGTATGTTTATGTATGCCCCATCCCTGGAAGTGTTTAACGCCAGGTTGGATGGGGCTTTGAGCAACTTGGTCCAGTGGAAGGTGTCCCTGCCCATGGCAGGGGAATTGGAACTAGGTGATCTCTCATGTTTCTTCTGACCCAAACTGTTCTGTGATTCTAGTTCACTATATTCACTATAGTTCAGGTCATTTGTAACTGCCATTTAATTTTTAACTTGGCAACAACTCATTAATTCTACTCAGTGCCTGCAGCCCTTATTTTTGGTACAGCGTTCTGAGGCAATATGCTGATAATTGCACATACTGGGGTAGTCTGTGGTACAGAGAAGGCACAGGTCTAAGATTACTTGGGGCTGGCTTTGTACATTAATCAGAGGAGCAGTCTTCTGAGGTCTACACACAGTAACACAAACAGCCCTATAATCACATATTTTGCATAACAGAAAGAAATCCTATCGCTGCTACACCTTGCTGCTTGCACCTGCTTTGCGTGAGGTCAGCAGTTAATGTTTAATGTGCATCTAAAGCGGTGCTTTCACAGTGAGCTGTAAGAAATTGTTCTGAGCTGATAGTAAATAAACAATTTGCCAACACAGCTGGCTTGCAATTGAAACATGACAAACATCTAAACACGACAAACTGTAGCATCCATCAGCCATGCCACAACTGCTCCACCAGAATTTCTGAAGAACAGGGATTTCTGTTACAACAACCGCACTGCTGTAATTAACAACAATAATAATAGGAGTAATCTCTTAAAATGGGGTTATTCTCACTGCTACCACAATTACAGTTTTACTAGCAAAACATTTTGTTTTTTTTTTTCCTTTCAGATATGAGCAAAATATTTAAGAAATCATAACTGAACCACTCCTCACAATTCCACATTGTCAAAAGAGTCAACCACATAGACCTTACATTTCAAGTTGCAATAACAACTTATAGAGTTAAAAAAGCACAATATTTCATCTGCTGCCTTCTGATTTTGAAACTCACTGAAAAAAATTGTTGTATTTGCATCCTGACATTTAACCTGGAAAAGTAACATATGTGGCCATCTGGCACCCTGTTGTTCCCTCCCACAGCTCTTTCAGCTCTTGTTGAAATCACCAGGAGGTCTGTGTACACAAAACATACAGGCTAGGGCCCTGATGTTTGAATGAAGAACACTTGAAACTATCACTCAATTGTAATGATTTACTCTTATGCAATCACAACATTGTTGCAAAAGTCCCATGATGATCATATAGATGTGACTTATCTTTATTTATTTATTTGCTCTTGGATTTACTGAGGGTTTTTTTGAATCTAGCACACAACAAAGGTGTTTTAAAGGAAGGACAGAATTTTCTTTGTTAGCAACAGTTTTCATCTTCAACTAATTAGAGATTGCTGAGATCTGGAGCTTTAAGACATTTTTGAAAAGTCTAACACCAACATAAAAAAAAATCATAGACTTGGCAAGCAAATACTCTTAAACGAAGGCTTCACCAAAGCCTCTTTTAGTACTAAACAATTTTTTTTTTATTCTCACATACTAAACCAAATCTTTCCCCTCAGTTCAGGTTCAAACTTTCTCACTAAAGGCCGAGCACATGAGCACTAGGTAGGAGTGTGTCTCACTGTAAAAAGGGGCTTGTCACACCAAGGCCGTACTCTGAACCAGGTGTTGAAAGCTTTGTTTCACGCTGAATACTGTTAGAAAGCAAGAAAATACCATCACTGTTGGTAAAATACAAATCTCTGGTTAAAAAATTATGGTGAAGGACTTAATTATATTGTTATGACTTAAATAGAAGGGGTTCATCTGAACACATACATCTGAAAGCTAAATTGTATTTCCTGAACTGATGAAAGAGATTATGAAACAACTAAAAAAACCCAAAACCGGGCACTGTGGTGGCTGTGAGAGCTGTAGGTGCAGCTCTGAGTGGGAATAAGGTGATGTGTTATGCATGAATATTCTGGTATTCAGCTTTAGCTCTTTACTACAGTATTGATTCCAGGGTTTGTGTCTACATTTGAGAAAGGATGTTGGAAAATTGGAAAGTGTTCAGAAAAGAGTTACAAAAATGATTTCAGGTCTGGAAAACATCCTTTGTAGTGAACCAATGACTAATGAAACTCCATCTACTTACTTTTTCCAAGGGAAGTTTTTCCACAACTTTGTCATAGCCTGCAAGTTGCTACATGGGGAAGAGTCTTCTGATAGATTAAATCTTGCAGAAAAGGACATTAAAAGGCAGAAAGCTAAAGCTATGCAAGAGCAAAATGAGAAACAAAGCAGGGGCTGGTAACCCTGATGGAAATGGAATGCTGGCATAATTTTTAGATGTTGTGAAATCACCCTCACTTGGGGTCTTTTTTAACCAACTAAATATCTAACTGAAAGGGATGCTCTAGTTCAAGTAGGCTTATTGTCTGGATGCAGACATTACTTAGTGAGGTTCACTGCCTATATTACAGTACAGGCAAGACTAGATAAATATAATAAAAACAGAATTGAAAGATAGGAATTTATCTTATTAGCCTTCTCTTTGTAATTTTCTTTTTTCAATGATCCCCCATGAAAAACATGACAACAGCCAAGCTGCTGGAATGCTGTGCTTGCAGCCTCTTGTGCTGCTACGAGCTCTGCCTCATTATTTCCTTGGGGCTCTGTCTCTAGCTGTTCTCTTGCATTTCAGACTTGGGTTGCAAGTCTTACTGGGCTGTAAATCAGCTTTTCCTTCTGGACAGCTTCTCATATATATTGGTATGATTTCAAATATGGCATTTCAAACATCATGGTATGAGCATGTGTGATGAACAGAAGTCTATTTACTCACTGAGTTTTAAAATACAAGATCAATACAGTTTAGGAGAAAAAAACTCAAACTTAACAGAAATGGATTTTTTTTTTCTTTTTACTTTCAAGAGTAAAACTCTTTGATTTATTACTGAGCACTGAGTTTTATATTAGCTAAATGTATTTGGAGGTGGGAGAGGCACTCAGTTTTCTGGCACTGTCTCTCCAGCGTTTGTGTAAGAGCATGATTAATTCATTAATAAAGCATGGCTTGTCAATGGGTAGCACTGGAAATATTACATATTAAGAGCACCAAGTGTTCAACATGCTGCATGGAGAAGCCTCTGCCAGGGTGCTGAAGCAAGCACCTAAACAGAGCTGGCTGCAACCAAAATAAAGAGGAAAAATAATAAACCAAAATATCTCCCCATTCCTTTTCCAAGAGCTCTCAGGCTCCGTGCTACAGGCAGGGGCACAGGGTAGAGCACTTGTGTAATAATAACAGCCTTGGCTAACAAAAAAGCAACTCCAGCAAAAATTGCTGAGAAGAGACTAAAACCTTCCTGCTGAGTAGAAGGAAAACAGCACCTACTGGAAACCGTGGGATTTGGGGAGGGCCAGAACAATTTACTCTGGCACTCCATAGTTAACATTAAGCACATAAGGTCACTTATTAACAACGTATAGGTCTGCACAACTGCTGACTGCGGGGAGGTGTGTTCCTCATATGACCGCTCCGTGCCTCCCCTCCTCCCCTCCCAAGAGCGATCAAAGAGCAGAGATTCCAAATTGTGAAGCAATTTTTTCCAACGGGAGCATCTGGGCCGTTGGCACGTTTATCCGCGCGTTACGCTGCAGCTCAGGAATTGCGTCCAGGTCTGCCACATGGTTGGGCTTGTGATGGACAGGCCAAGCTGCTCCGGCTTCCCAGCTGCTCGGCCCCTTGCGCTCATTATCCGGCCCCCAGCGTTAATGCCCTTGCATCAATTTGTGAAGGGGGTCCTCCTCAAGCACCACGTGAGCTCCCTGTGCAGAGAGGGTTGTGATGGGGAAAAGAAAATGGATGTCTGCTTTCTTCCATATCTAATTTGTTTTGCATACATTTGCATGCTGGCCATAGACCCATTCACACTGCGGAGCCCATTTGTGAGCTGCAGATCATTTGCCAGTCAAGCTGGCGAGTGTGCGTGTGTGTGTCTGCGTGCGGAGGGAAATCCAAGATTCCAGATTATGCAATATAAATTACATGTAAAAATAGAAAGGAGGATAAAAAAAAAAAAAAAAGAAAAGGCAGTAGCCACAATTGTGTGTGTGTGAATGAAGGGCACAAAGAATCTCTGCACCTTTTAAGACGGCTGGAGGCACATGGGGATAAATTCAGGAGGGGGTGGGAGGAGACCACAAGCACAAGCCATTTCTGAACACTGATTACATGGGTAAATTGTTTGTTCCAGTGTATCACAAAGAGAAGGAGCATTATTTTTCATGCCACAGCTGTTTTGAATAAGAATAGGAATAAACTTAACTATCCTCCTCATGTTACTTACCACTAATTATGGCATATATTTACATCTATAAAACAGTGAAATTTTGGGAGACATAATTTAATGCCTCTTTATTGTGTAGATTCCTTTATTTCCATCCCACATTTGAATTTCAAAAATGTTTAGGACTTCAAAGCATCTTTAAAAGCTTGCCCTAATTATAATATGCATTACTTTCTAAAACTCCTAGTTTGCATTGCAGATTCCTGCAAAGAGAGGCATTCATTTTAAACATCAATTAATATCATCCACGCATCTTCAGATGAGTTTGGGTCTTTATTTCAGACTTGTGGTGAGCTCTGACTAAGCTTTTCTCAGTTAGAAGAATAGTTCAAGCTACTGCAACATTTAAAATTAAGCCAGTGGAATCAAACCCATAGAAAGCCTGACAGCCCAACAATAACTTATATCAGTCGTCTTTTTCCTATGTCACCAATGAGAAAACATCCCTTCTCCTTTCAGATATATTTGCTTCCCATATATGTCCCTGTTGCTGCAAAAATCAGAGTTGAGGTTGGCACAGAGCACTTGACAGTGTCAGACACAAAGTCCCAGCCATGCTATTGCAAGGTGTGCTTACACCAGCACTAAGGAGCCCAGGGGAGTCACGGACCCACTGCATGGAACCACAAATTACATGGAAAAGTCATGCAAAACCTAAATCTCTGCCCCAACATTTACAGTCAGGGGGTGAGGGAGAAATAGCTGGCTACAGCCGAAGAATTTAGTCTGGGCTCTGGTGGACAGACACACACTGCAGAACTAACATCAGAGGTGCTTCTGGTAGTGAGAGGGATTTGTGGGATGAACTAGAGCTAGACAGAGCCAGCAAAGCTGCAGGGGCATAAAGGGAGTATGGAGCTTGCCAGAATCAGTGGAGAATGGTGCGATCATGACAGAAGAGTCAAAATGGGGATGTTTGTTGGAGATGTGGCTGAGAGGTACGGGATTCACAAGGGAGATGGTGTGAGTGGGACAAATGGATCTCCACCAGAGGGTGGAGAGCTGAGGGGCAGAGCACTGGGCGTCAGCACTGTGAGCCAAGAGGGCAAGGCCAGCAACAGTGTCTAAGACATTTTGGGGAAAAGCTGGGGAAGCAGTTGAGCATTTAGTTTGAACTCTTTTAGGAGGCCTAAGTATATTGCTTAGCATTAGAGAATTTAAGAATACTACTGAGTAATCAGTGGGGCCAGCATTAGATATCAGCATGAGTAGAACTTTAACCAATGAAAGAAACCAACAGAAGCACTATGTGTTGACTTAGCTTTTAGACAGGCTCATCGGAACTTCAAAGACTTTGTGGCTATTTCCAAGTCACAAAAACAGTTAAAGTACAAACTATCCAAGAGGTTTGTTGACATTACTCAGTTTAAGGTTAGATTGAATGAATCACACCTGGTTGATTTGCAAAGATTGGGCTTATTTTGCTGGAGACTAAGGTGAGAAAAGCAAGACTGTGCACCCTGCACCCAGGGAAAGGCTTCATCTGCAGATATTCACCAGCCTCCTCTGAATTCCACATCAGGGTTCTAGGATATAAATTTTACATTTATTTAGGAATATTTATTTTTGTTGCAAGTTTATAGCCCTGTAATCTCCAGTTTCATATCACTGTCACACAAACTTCCTGTGCCATATCATTAGGACATTGTTCCTTGTTTACTCATTGTGCTGAGTGCACAAGTAAAGCTGCCTGTGTCTATTACTGCAAAAATCTGTCTCTGCAGTGATTTCCCTGAACTCCACAGTTCCCAGTGACTACCTGCAGTAAAACAGAGGAAGAGTCACTGCATTCAAGGTGCAAGACAAGGACCAGGGAATTGCAGGGCTGTAAGGTTGGTTGTTTGAGGTGGTATATAAGGAGTCTCTTCCTTTTATACCATCTGCACTGTTAAGTATAAAAGAGACCCACAACTTTGACATCCAGGTGTGTCACAAGATCCAGGCCAGAAGCTCATCCATTCCCAACACCAAGTTGTATTTCACATGAGATACAACCTGTATGAACCAATAAAGCTCTGCAAAGCAAAGCACACTTTGCTTTGTACCCCATTCCAGTGCTGCCTCGCAAAGTCAACTCCACAATTACCAAAGGTCTTCCTGCAAGACCTCAGACCTTTCCCTCCCACTTTTTTTGTAATCAAACAATATTATCAAAACCAGGACAACAGAGAAAACTACGCTGCTGAGAAGCCTCAAGCACAACTAAAGAGCAAGAGGAGTACTCTTTCCAGCTACCAGAGCTCATCTGTTATCTGCCTTAGTCATTCTCAGTGCAAGTGCTCATCTGTGGTCTTCCTGCTTCCACTCTTTCCATTCCACACTAGGTTTAATGTCTGAACAAAATACCCCTTCTGCTGCCTCCAGTGACATGCCATCTTGTCTTAAATCCATTTGCAGGGTCACCATCCCTTCTGGCATCAAACTTCTACCTTCATTTTCAAGCTTCACATGCCACAACACTCTCCTACTTCCCTCCTCCAGTTTGCCTTGATATCTTTCACTCAGGCCCTGTTTTTCTTGCACTGATTCTCCTGAGAGAACCTGTCTTTTTTTTGCCCAACCAAAATTCATGTTGTCTTTTACCCACATTACAATCAGATTCCACCAAAACATTCACTGTCACTGATGCCAAGATGCACAAGTTTACAGTTCTGAGCAAACTAATGATGGATAAAAGATAATGAAGGAGGAAGACAACAGAAAGGATGGGAAGGGGGAAATGGTAAAATAAATGGTGACAGAGTATTGGGACTAAGAAATAACCACATATCATGAACAGAACATGGGAGAAGATGAAATTTCAGAGTAGGAAGAGGTAGCAGATGAGAGAGTGGATTCTTATTCAAAAGCAGATACTGAATTCAACCAAAAATCAATCTATTTTCATATGAATAAACTTGAAGCGACTAACAGGGTCAAAAACATTGTCATAAACCTGTGCCAGCATTACCCTGGTGATATATGACTGTTTAGAACTGTTTTTCAACACTCCCCATACAATGGGAACGGCATCCTTTTTGCTGAAGAAAAGTCCTATTGGGGTGAAAGAAATAAAGGGCAGTGAGCTGACACTTAAGGATCTAACTCTCATGACTAATTACTCAGTCATCCTCTCTTTTTCCTATACATATTTCTAGATATGTATAGGAGTGGGGAGCACTTGTGTGAAGTTCAGTTCTAGAACAGTACTCATCATGACTCTTCCTACACTCAAACACTATCCCAGGCACCTCCCTCTGCCTCACTCACTTGATGAGAGAGAAAATCCACTGGCCTATTTTAAGGTCATGGCTCAGGAAGGCGTTCTCACCACATTTTTAATGTATAACTCAAAAGGATGTTAGCACTGTATGTTTTTTAATCTCTAAGTTAATACAACACAAAATTGTATTAAAAGACCATTATGCTGGAAGGCACAGTGAGGTTAGGAAATGCTGGATTGAAGTTGCTGCACATCCTGACTGCTGAACTGTATCATGTCACAGTCTTTAGCTACACAGTTGCACACTTGCCCTCTGAGCACCTATGCAACTTTTCCTTGTCTTTGTTATTCTCTGCAGCCCAGTCTGTATTTCCTGAATGCTACTCAAAATCCATGCTGAACACAGAATTATTCATTTTATAAAGGTTTTTTTTCATGGCATTCTTTTGATTCCTTATAAACAGCCATGAGTCTGACTTGTCAGTGACCACCTGAGGTGAATGGGTGGTATCACCCCCACGTTACAGATGTGGAATGGAGACAAGAGTGCTAAAGGTGTGCACTGATTGTAGGAGGTGAAGCAGAGAAAGCTGGCACTTGAATTTTCAAAGTCAGGAGTACAACACAGACCTTAATTATCCAAAGAACTCTACTGGCTTTAGATCTGTCTTTGAGCATTCAGCATGCCTGAAAATGTGTTTCCACATGGAGGAAAAATAGAACATATAATACATCAATTACCATATCACAAATCTCTGCTGCGTCCACATCTAGTATAAAGTCTGAGGCTTATCATTCTCTGTGGGAAATGAGAACAGGCAAGTGAGGTGACATTCATTTTTTGCCAGCAGGTTTCACAAGTATCTATTATGCAAGGTGGATTGATGAGATGATGGTCCTCGGTTAAAGCCAAAGTTTTGCAAGGAAAGGTACTTAGTGGTCACAGACCCTTAACTCCAAGCTCTATTCCTCTGCAGCCAGATTTCTTCTGCCTTTATGTTTGTCCTGTTCTCACCTCTCACCTGTTTCTGCTGAGTTCATCCCTATGTTTCCCTGCAGGATCGTTATCCCAAATGCTCTCTTCCCACTGCATCCCTCTTTTTGACCCTACATTTTCATCTGCCTATTTCAGGTCACTGATGCCTGCTGTGTTTCAGCTCCCACTTCCCTGCTGTCTCCTTGTCCTGGCCTCTCTGCTCAGCCAGCCCTCAAATACTTGGTCTGTAGCTCCCATGCCCAATTTTAAGCCTCATGAATTTCTCAGTGTTTTCTTCTGCAGTCCAGCACAGCTCCTGCTCAGTGGTTTAGCCCTTCCACACCCAGATTCAAGAAAAGAGAGTTTTCCTCAATGCAGTTTCCAGTTCTAAATCTGGTGCCACAGAAACTCTTGGAAAGAGATGAAGTCTGGGGTATTTACAAGGTGCAGTGTATTTCAAGTCACAGATAAATGCCAGCCAGGAAATCTGATCATAAGCAGTGCTTCCAGATCAACCTTTTCTGTTTTCAGCCTCAACCTGTCCACCTTGTAATTAAACCCAGACTATGTCCCTTTGACCAAGGCTTTAAAAGACAAATTTAAAATACTTAGATCATAATTGTTGCTATGAAAAGGAGTATACCACAAAAAATACCCTAACAAATTAGGGAGTAGAAAAAGCTTGACTATAAGCACAAGGTTCAGCCTGCAGATTTGCTGATCCTTTTGGGTGAACCTTTAAGCAGTTTAGTGGTGGACTTGGCCATGTTAGGCTACTGGTTGGACTCAATGACCTCAGAAGCCTTTTTTCAAGCTAAATGGTTTTATGATTCTATGATTATATCGCTAACATAGTTTGTAAATACATGAAGAAAAATCTGATGTATCAATGAAATTTATCACAACCAGATCAATATACAACATGCCAGCCCTCTGTTCATATTATTTCTTTGCTGTTTCTCACAGCTGATATGAACAGATAGAACTTTTGGAGCAGAGTCCCATGGCTGACTAACAAAAAGGCAAGGGGAAAGCTGATGAGCTCTAGCGAACAAACAAACAAAAGGTTTAAGAAAACTGATACCTTCCCAGGCTCACAGTTGTCCTGCTGTATGCTCAGTTCAAATTCTGTTTGCTCCTCTCTGCATAAGCATGGGCTGGTGCTAGGGCTGATACTTGCACTACTTGCATTTGGGCTTGAACATCTCAAACACTAAAAAGAATGCTCCATTCCTATGCCTTCTCTGTTTTTCCTTGGACCACTAGATGGCAGTTCCCCATTTCCAAACGGGGCCTCTCAGTACCTGTTGGCTCCTGCCCAGCAGCTGTGTCGAGCAGAGCTGAGGCACATCTGCCTTTGCTGCACACACTTCTGGGGAGCTGTCAACAGGAGTGGCTCTGGGCCAGCGTCCCACCTGAAGGGTAAACAGCTTTGCACTCATGCAGGACAACAGAAGAAACTTCCACAAGCACCCCGAAGGGTGCTAAACATCAAACAGAGGCCTCATTAACAAGAGAGGTCCTCCACATCACATCTTACTTACCCAGAATTTTACGAGGAAGAAAGCATTCTGAGGCCCCTTCCCAAACAGTTCCTTTAGACCGCCCTTCTTTTCAGGAAATTTGTCATAAATCTGACGAATGTCCACCGATTCAAGCAATGGGTCACTGTAAGAATGGTTGGCGTGTCCAATGTGTACGAAGAGGTGTTTATTGTACTGCAAGAAAGAAACAGGAAAATCAGTGCTGTAGGAAAAGAACAGAGGTTTGTTATGGCAGGGGTCTGTGTGTGCTCTTTGATGGATTAAATGACTGAGACATTACTCCTGGGACTGTGATTTTCTGCAGTATGATTTCCATGAACAACTTCAGTGATTGTGTCACAGACCCTTGTGAACAAGGGTCAACATCAAAAAACCTGTGTCCCTACTGCAAACCCCAAGGCACAGCCATCTTCAGGGGGGTAATTTACACCAAAAGACCCAGGGGCAGCACAGTGATAAACAGCCCTTTGCTGAGCATAATAAAATGAATACACTCATGAGGAAAGCCTATTTCTGCATCTTTAAACAGTGCATTTTAATGTTCTGTGTCCTCAGAGCCTGAATTTCTGCTGTGCCACAGAGCCTACACATACACACCTCCTGCCTGTCTATTAAAAAGCCCCAAACCTCTATCTATAGGATACACTAATGCTGCTCAGCTAAAAGAGATGGGAGTTTCCTTTAGCTTCAAAATGACAGTAACAACAAGGCCAGTTACTCTGTGTTGCTGTTCCTATGGACATGGTCCTCCCTGTATGTCCTCCAGTATTTCAACCCATGTAACATTAAAAAGCCAAATGTTTACCCCTTCCCTTGGGATGACCATTAGATGACCATTTCTGCCATATTCAGCTTCAATTTCCTATTTCTTAACTTCATCCCATTGTCCCTCATTGGAATCACAGGAATCACCTTGGCAACGCTTTTCCTGCCTGGGGGAAATCCTGGCCCAGTGAAGTCCACAGAAGCCTCCTATGAAGTCTAATATGGTCTTTTAGGGGATGCCATTTCTCCAAGAGCACCTTTCAGCCCCCAAAATGAAAGTAGAAGGATAACCCCAAAGACCCTTCAGTCAGTCAGCACCTCCCCGGGTCATGTGAGCAGAGTGAAGGAGCTCGAGAGTGGCAGAATTAAACATTGGGGGTTTTAAGCATGCAGGCCAAAAAACATTTTGCTAACTCAGTTAAAGGAAAGCTGATATGCAGTCAATGAATACTAGAAAACCCTGTCACATTGAACAGATGCCGTATGTAAGGGACAATTCCCAAAAGCTAAGCACAAATAAAATATTTAAAACCCCAAAGCAAACCTCATTTAAGCTATTTTGTTTACAATGTACCTGCCGAATGAACAAATTGAAATGACAAATCTAAATGAATTGGACAACCACTCAGAGCCTTCCTTCGGTGTGAGCAGAGTCCTCCCTAGCAGATGTCCAAAACTCTGGGGAAAAGGAAATGGACTGGCTAGATTTCTGCACTTAGGAAATGAAATTGAAATCTATTAAAAAATCATCTAGCACAGTGAAATCTGAATTTAGAACCAGAGAACACTCATCCATGTACAATGCCAAAAAAATGAGATACGGTCCATGGTTTTTTTTACAGGGTTGTATTTCTTTTTCAATTTTGTGGAAGGAAAAAGGAAAGCATAACATCTTATTAAGGTGTTTGCACGAGCAAGTTGAAGTCTGAGAGCACTGATCCCACAGATTTCCCTTGCAGCCTCTTTCAAAGAAGGCCATCCCAGTTTCCTCTGTGCACAAGAGGAAAAGGTGCCCAACTTTGAGTTGAGCCCCAGAGTGGCAGGGCAGACCCAAAGAAGCTGTTTCTCCCTTGAAGAGAGCAGTCATGGCAGAGAAACAGCAGTTGTTGGGGATCTGGCTGCATGCTCACAGGGGTGGCTGTGCCAGCACCCCTTCCCCAGCACTGGTTTTGCTTGCAGGCTGACCATTTACACATGACACAACTCATTGTACTGGTTGGCAACAAACACCTACCATAACACTGCTCGTGGTGAGTTCTAGAAGGTTATTTCAGCCAGTAGAGTCAAAAGTGGACCAAGGAGAGACTTTAATGTGACAAAATGAACAATCAAATCATTGCTAAGTAATATGAGAAAGCACCATGGCTCCGACTTTTGGGGGTTTGACATATATTCAGCTTGCAGTTGTGCAACTACAGAACTAAAAGTCATATTGAACATTTCTTAATTATCTTGCTCACTACTGAAAAACTCAGATCTCAGTAAAATGGATCAGCACCCCATATACCTTGGAAGTGCCAGAACCACAAGAAAGGGAGCCTGCTCCTCTTGCTTTCCTAAGCTACCAGGGGTGAAGTGCAGTAGGACAGGGCATGGGCTGGGTCCCTGAACATAGTTATCGATGGAGGTCTACTGCAATAGGCAAACATCTCCATTTTTCAAGGAGAATGATGAGAATCCCCCAGCAGAGATAAGCACTCCAGCCTACTCTGAGAAATTAAAGTGAAGCACTTCCCTTCCCCCAGCACCCCCACAGCCTGCCTAGGCATGCCCAGCAGTTGTGCTCTCCCTGTGATGTGAGATGCCCCAAGGCATACCTCTGCTCTCTCTCATTCAGAGTAAGGGCTTGAGAAACCTTTCCCACCGTTAGAGGCCAGGTCGCTATTTATTTTGGGATTGTTTCCTCTCTGTCTTTTCTGCTGGAGCTGTTCCATATTGTACAAATAACCAGATTTTTAGAGAACTGAGGGCTCAAATTCTCCTGCGCCCAGGAAAGTGTCCTCCTCCCCAAAAGGGTGTCTCTCTCCCAGGCCCAAAGGTGGCTGTAGAGTGAACGGGGAAGGGAAAGCTGTATTTTACAGTCTGGCAACTGCAAATTCCCAAGACAATTCATACACTGTACCTTACTCTCCAAACCAGGAAAATATACAAATTGCTCGGCATCCAAACTTTAGTAAAAGCAAACATATTTATGGGGATATGGAGCATGAAGTCTTAATACTCTTTAAATATAAAAGGAAAGTTAAAGGCAGCTGCAAAGCTACCACAGTTGTCTGCAGAGCTCGCCAAAGTACCAGATGCTGCTGCAGCAAAATTTCCGAGTGGGTACAGTGGGACAGATGGTATGACATCACCTGACAACATTCTTAGGACAGAAATGTTTATTTTGATATTGCAATGTGTGATTATTTGCTCCTTATGTTGCTGCAATTCCTATGCTAAGTACAATCATTACTAACCTAATTAGACATGGCATATTCCTACAAACTAACAAACGATAATGCGATATTTGGAGCAGGGTAAGTGGATACTGAAATGATCCCTATCGTTTTTATATAAACACGCTCCACGACAGGAATTGATGCACAGATAAAAGCAAAGAAGTTAAGTTTTATGCCTATATTTTTGAGCCCATTAGTGTCTGAAAAGCTTAAAAACATCCTCATTACATTGAGAATTCACTGTTGTTTTAGACTGAGTATTCCAGAGTCATTGAAATACATTAGGTGCTGAAGAATTTACTCATGCTACAGCATTTAAAGGATTTGCATCTGGCATCAGGGCAGTAATGTGCTTTAGATACTGTAAACCATGATAGACCAAATCCTGTATTTTCTGAGGATAAAAACTACACAAAAACACAAAGAACGTTTTCAGCTCTGTCTTCGTGTCTGCATTACACGACATGCCCTGGAGATGGCCGCCTCTTACTGAGCTCCTTCCCTTAAAAAAATTCTAACTATCCAAAGAATGCAGTAAAGCCATGAAATATGACTGTTGTCAAATAATACCACGAGAAAAATTATAATCCACTTAGGAATTTAAAAGAACCAAGACAAATTGCCAATGGCAGGGGATGCAAGCATTTAAGCTGGTGCAGAACAAAGACAAACCACCTACATCTGTTTTATCAGCCAGCATATATATTCCTAACAGCTCCTCACCAATTTTGCACTTATATTCTAAGGCAACAGCCTTTTTGGTCCATGAAAAGCAGGTTTGCAAATTCTACAGATCTCTCTGCCGCATCCTTGTGCTCCCCCACACCTGTGGAGCTAACACCAAGGCTTGACACACCTGTATGTGACCAAGATTTTTACTGAACAGTGGTGGCCAAGATGCAGGCAGCAGTGAAGCCAACCCTCACATGTTCGTGCGGCAGGCTGTGCCTGTCCAGTGGGGCTACACAGCCATAGAGATCAGCACATGGGGGGATAATGGCTCCCCAGGCCCCGCTGAGGCTGGATGACATGGATGCTGGACAACGTGGAAGGCAGGTGGCCTGAGAGAGAGAAGCTGTTTCTGAGGGGGTGACCTTGCTCCTGCACACAGCATTCTGACTGCAAGGGTGCTGTACCCAGAGGTACAGCTGTGATTTAGCCCTCCCAAATCTCACTCTCACACCTGGGAGTCATCCCCACCATGGTGCAGGTGGTATGAGCTCCTCTGCAAACTCCCTGCAGTGGGACAGTGAGCTTGTGGGATGCTAGACCTTGTGCACCCATGGGATGGCAGAGAGGGACAGGGAGGTGGCAGCACCCTGCTGCCTTGTCTGCCCTGCACAGCCTAATAACAGCACCCTGTTAGCTGGGCTGCTCCATGGGATCAGCAGGTTCCCACAAATTTCAAGCACAACAACCACAAGAGCGAGGCCATCTATATCATTACTTGTAGCAACAAACCCCTGTGAGAAAATACCATTGGGAGAGGCTGGCAACATGAATGAATTGTGATCTCCTGTGCCCAAAGAAACTCCATCACCCAGAGAAGTACATTAAGAAGGCTCTGCTGCAGGTTCTCCCCCTGATACAGCAGGACAACCCCTCAGCTCTCTTTGGACCAGATATGTTGTGTACTGGCAGTCACAAGGATGAGTGCCACAGCTCAGAGGGACAGGTGGGTGGAAGGCAGGTGGGACACACTGAGCTCTTGCTGAAATGAGAGCAAACAGCACTGCTCAAGTGCCTTGCACCATGCGGGGATTTTCTCTGTACCTCCACAAACTGGTCCAACCCATATTTTAAAAATGTACCTCTGATGGTGCAAGCGACTGTGCTTTCTGTGGGGAAAAGGAGCCAGGTGGAGAGGACTGAGTGAAAACCAACCTGGGGGTATCAGCAGTCTGTATGCAGCTCTAACCTGCACCCTGCCCAGCCTCAGCTCTGCTGCCTCACTGTATCTCATAAATCTGACAGTCTTTAATTTCCTGCTGATGTAAGAAAATCACTTGGTCTGCCAACAAGTTTTCTTATTTCTACCAAAACGCTAGTAACTGAATATTTAATTCCTGTTGCTGTTGTCCTTGACTGAAGCAGATTGGGAGTTATAAACATGACATTTTAATGCTATAACTGCAGTCTGTACCAGCTCCTGTTGTTAAGAGTTTTAACACTTTCACGTGAAATGTTAATTGAACTTTCTGTGCTAATACACCACAATACAACTGCCTGGTTAACGTAGTATTTCATGGACTTCCATGCATTCAGACTCCTGCCTGGATCTGCACAGGGATTGAGTGAGAAATGTGAAGTAAAAGGAGATCTTTGGCTACTTTGTGGTTGCAGAAATGGAGAGGTAAGTGATGAGGAAGAGCAGTTCCCAGCCCAAACACCTTAATGTTGCCCAGCACGTCCCAGCTACCGCCACAGGAGTTCCAGTGTGAAACTGGGACTTGCTGGTTGGGCAAAGTGCTCACACAACATTTTCATCAGCTTTCCTGCAACTGGATCCTTCAGTTCTGGCCTGTCTGGTTTGAGACCCAGCAATCCCAGTTCCAGGAGCACTGAGTGCTCAGATGGGAAAATTACGCCTGACTATAGGAAGCTCTCAATAACACTAAGTATTCTGCAAAATCAGGCTCATGACAAATCAAAGGGGACCCTCAAAATCAGTGGCCCATTCATTCTTTTGCACCTGAACTTCTCGGTTTGTCAATTGTGAGTAATAATGCTCCTTCATCTAGAAAGACTGCACTAGTACATCTGTGAAATGCAAATGGAGGGAATTATTAATTTTGTTTGGAGGGGAGGTTAGGCAGTGCACAGTGAGCAGGGCACGGGGCCACGCATTTCAACAACGGCAGAAAACAAACTACTGAATAGTTGCTTATCAAAGAAGGGCCATCTACATCTACACTGAATGCAGCAGGAACAAATAAACACGTGAGCATGTCATTATCTACTGCTTTGCAGAGCAGACACACGGGGACATTTCCCAACTTCTGAGAGCCTGACTTTGCAGCCGGGCTGGGCAGTTTTGGGGCAGCGTAGGGGTGAGGGAAGCTCCAGGGCAGAGGCACAGCCAGATGCAAAGCCCTCGAGGCTCAGCATCCTGGCAGGGTGGGCAGACTGGGGGGACACAGCCACAGCCCATCACACTGCCAGTGCCAGCCCAACCCAGCAGCCCCTGCTCCTCCTCCCAGCTGGAAGAGCACCACACTGTGCTGGGCTGTGGGAGGCAGAGGCCCCCTTGCTGAGATGACCCCCCTGATTTTATGTCTCTCTGGGTTCACAGCAGGGGCTGTGTGTCTGGGCTCTGCTCCAGCTGCCCCACAACTTGTTCTGTCCCTCCTCCCTGATGTCACGGCTCCCTGGGCAGTCCTCATGTCCTGTGTAATGCCAGGTAGCCCCCCCAGCCCCCCCAGAATACTTTGGACACCAGGCTGGGACCCCACAGGGCTGCAATGGGGACTCACTGGGGGATCTCCCATTCACTGTCACCACTCCTTCTCAGCTAAGCAAAAGCTGCACTTTTAATTTCACTGGAAAGTTTCCGGCAGCCGTGGCAGGTTTTGAGGAAGAGAGCACTGAGAGCACAGCCAGTCTCCCTCCACACTTAACAGCATTCTCACCCCAGGACCCTCCCTGAAAAATCCTTGTCCTGGCCCTACAGCTGGGCTGGGGAAGCTGCCCTGGGCCTCCCATCACACCTCCCTGGGGTTCCCTGGGAATGCTGCTGGATGGGAAGTCTGCTGGACCCCTTTAAAGTGATTTCTTGGCACTTCTAACTACAGACACTTGAAAATGAACATTTTACAGAGTATGACATTCACATCCCAGGGCCAGCACGTAGCTCTCCAGCACTGCAAAACAAATGACCCTTACGCTTAGTAAAACTTCATCTGATTTCAGATGGAAATGACCTCAAGTCCTGAGTCTGTCTCTCCAAGACATTCATCTTAATGTGGGTTTGCTTTCTTGTCCTTTCACATCACAAAGATGCTAAACCAAGGGCTTCCTTGTGACTGAAATGCTGAACTGCTTTTCATACTGTTTACAGGGAGCACAGAAAGGATAAACAATGCTTGTAACAATGGATATTGTTCAAGGATGGAGGGTTTCTTTTGAATAGATCTCATTTATTTTTCATCACTTAGGTGGTTTGATTAACTTTGGTGAATTTTACTGCATTTGGCTAATGATGGCAGGCTGTTTTTATGGCCCCTTGAGCAATTGCTTTCCCTTTCTGGTTCTCAGGCACAATTCTCCCCGGGCTCACAAAGTCCTTTTACAACAATAATAAAACGTGAATTAAAACATAAAGAATATTTTATTTCTTTACCACTTTTTAAAATATATTTTGAAATTTGGACCTAACACAGTCTGACAGTTTGGATAGGCAGACTAATACTAAAAATGCCCATCAGCCATGTTCTTTATAGCCCCATATAGATATTTTAAACGTAAAGTTTTCTGAAGTGCTCGCAACTGAAATTAATGTGACAGCAAGAGTGAGAAAACTTGAAAAGGAAGGGAAGGGAAGAAGGGGCTTTTTTTTTGTTGGCTGGTGGTAGGTTTTTTTCCCCTGACTGAAAATCATTCATATATATGAAGGGAGGTGTATAAAATAAAATAATTTGAACTATTCTCATTTCTGTGTTACAGTCTTTGACTTTTATATCTACCTGTGTACAGTCAATTGATTAGAGCCTTTCTAATCTGCTTGCATACTCAGTTTATATTTGTTAGGGAATGTGGGATTACTTGGTTTAAGCATTTGTCCTGAACTTTCACAGAACCACTACAGTAAAAATGGAAAGCCCCCATTAAGGGAAACCTGTCTTGGCAGCAACAGATGGGCACATAAACTGCTTCATCTGTTGAGAATATAGTTATATAGGGCAGGCAATAATTAAAGGTGACTGAAACACTGGTGCTTGGACCTACAACTGTAACTTCTATGCACCACTTAGGAATTGTATTTAAGCACAAAATGCCACAAAAGGAAAATACAGCTTGACATTTGTAAACTGAATTGATTTTCAAGTAAAAGGAGGAGCAATTTTACCCATCCTTAACTGCAGAGTCACTATTTCAATATTTTGCAACTGTGCCATCTTATGTCTCCCAGACTGTCTTCTGCCATGCATAGTTACAGTGAGGGTTGCTTATTGTTTCCTTCCTGCAATTTTTTCTTTTTCAAATGGAACAATTTTGTGGCTAGATAAAGAGAAAAAGTCAACAGCCCTCCGTAAGTTACAGGACTCTATGGAGCAGATTTAGGGCTCCAGAGAATACCCACTCAAAACTAAAATAGCTGCCTGACATTGAGGTGCTTTTGTACTTTTAACACCAATTGCCATTGGAAGAACCCCAGAAATGCTTAAGGCTCCACTCCTACATTGAATTCCCAGTGGGTGGACCTTTGTGCCCATGCACAGCCCCGCTGCAGTCGCTGGGAGTCACCATGGGCAGACAAACATCAGTTTTTAATTGCTGTACAGGAATATAGACTGCCAGGGGCCTCCCAGATCATCGAGTCCTGGCCCCATGTCAAATAAGCTTTTTTCAATAAACTTTCAGGTTGCATTTTAAGGTGGAATTGGTCTATCTGCCTCCACTATTATGAGGCTTTCTGGCCTGACTTTGGGTTGGGGAAGAGAGGGAGGAAGGGTCACGTTTTTTTAATAAAATTTTGGAAGCACATTTGATCAAAACAACACTTCATGTCATTTTCTGTAAAAAATCAGCAGTGTAATGAAGATATAACTGGCTTTTTTCAGAAGATACAGGAGAAGTCTGACATGGCTCTCATGGAGCAGCATGTACATATACTCATTTCTGAGGTCAGCAAAGGCACAAAGGAGAGGCTGCAACCACAGCACGTGCCTACACAACTTCATACGCGCATTGTGCAAACACACACCCAGCTGCCTTGATTTTGTTATTTAAAAGGTAATAAACCTCCATCCTTTGCATCTGTGCAAACCATATCTGCAATAAAATGTCTCACTAATACCAAGGTGTGCAAAACCGCAGAGAGAATTCATGTTTTCTGCAATGGCACTAAATAATGCTCTGGGTTTGCTCTCACCTCCCAGGAGCACTTTTGGTGCTTGTTGGCAAAGTCTGTGCATTGGACATGGTAAGGTGTGCAGGAGGCACAGAGCTGTCCCTGCACACAGTCGTGCACCAGTGCCTCTGCCCAGTGCCCTTCCAGCAAATACCCTTCTGCCTTTGTCCTGGGAAATGGCCACACTGCCTTGGAGTTTTCCCCCATGCCCTTGTTTAAGATCCAAATAATCAAATTTACTTAATATGATCAAAACAACACTTCCCCTTCTCCTGACTCCCCTTTCCCAGGCATGGCAACACACTGTCCATGGGGGCTCGTTCCTTGGCTCCCCACAGCACCTGCCTGGACAGTGAGGCTGCCCTCATACAGCCCTCACATAGTGCTGCCCCACTGCACTTTACATGGGTGTAAAGAATGATCTAAATTGGGAACTGACTTTTCTTTGTGTCTCATTTTTGCAATGTTACAGGCACATGAGGAACTGTTTTTTCAAAAACAAGTCTGGGTAGTTTGATGCTCTTGCTTGTCTTGTAAACCTCCTGTATAAATGCTCTGCACTTACAAGGTGGGTTTCTCAGCAGTGTTCTTGCAAGCTGAGACAAGCTCCAGTGGGCCTCTGCACCCTCAGGAATTCCAAATAATATTAGTTTACTCCAAAAAAGGCTTTACAATATTTGTGGGGCTGTCCTGGGTAACTGTGTTTCTCTTCAGGCCCCCACTCTTTCCCTGCAATGCCAGTGGATGTGCTGCATTCCCCAGAGCCTGCACCTGCCTGGGAAAGGAGAGCTCCCTCATGTCCCCAGGCTGCCAGCCCACACACGGAGTTTGAGCCCAGCCTGCTCCGAGCTGTCCCACCACGGCAGAGCAGGACACCCAGAGCAGCATCTTCTCTGGTTTAGTCTGTCAGTCGTGTTGCAAATATGTTCCTGTCCCTCAGCTGGTTCCACGCCACAGACACCAGTGGTGTGATGGGCAACTATGTGTGATCTGTTACCAGTGTACTTGGTGTGAGGGAGCTTTTTCATAGGGAGAAAGACAAAGAAGCTACTCAGTTACTGAACTCCTGCCACTCTCTTTTATGTGAAGCCCCGCAGATACACAGGAGGCTCTGCACCATATAAGTCCATGGGTTTTGCATATAGTTTTGTGTTATGAAAAGCTGTGGAAAAGGGATAATTAGGTGCTGTACTGGCAAAACAGTAAATCAAACCGCACTGAAATGCCATTTCATTCACACAGAGCACAGTACCACTGAGCTCTACGTGGCCACATCCTGTTTTCCCAGTATCCTTGGGGCACACACATACATCCTGGAGTGCAGCAGTCTGAATATGGCAGAGCCCATAAATCAGCAGGACATGTCACATGGGGTCAGCAAGCCAAGGACTCTAAAAGCTGCATATTGATAAGGCTGACGATGAGAAAACCTAGATGTTGTGCTTCTGCAACAGAAATACAAACCCCTGCCTGGATGAACTCGGGGTTTGGGCTGGAGAAGGCATTCTAGATTAATCTGGAGGACACTAAGATGAAGCTTTAGCCCACCAGAGCCAGGACTGCCATGAGCCCACAAGAGTCAGGGCCACACAAAGGCAAAGGGATTCCAGAGAAACCATGCAGTACCTAACAGTCAGGTAAGTGATGAGATAACCGTACCTGCTGCCAAACATTTCCTCCACCTCAAGGTTAATTCAACCAGGCAAAATGTGACATTTAGCAAACCAACACTGCCACGTATTTAGTATATGAATAGCTGAGATATGGTGTATTTTCACTGGGATATTTCTCCACCAGGAGCATTCCTCTGTTGTAAGGTTTCTGGGCTATGTCTCCAGTCCCCATTATGCAGGGTAAACACTCCCTGGATAACACTCGTGACCAGAACCAATAAATGCTATGGTTTTCAGTGCTGAATTATAAAGAGAAAATGATAGCTTCTCTCTGCTCCAAGGTACTGTATTTTACTAGGAACTTGAACAAGAATGGCCTGTCTGTATCACCCATTCATGACAGTATTTGCTTTTCAGAAGTTATCTCAGCAAAAATTCTCAGGTTTGAGCTGAAAGACGGTATTTTGATTTATTTGCAATGCAGTAGAAACAATGCTAGGCTACTAACAAATGTTCTTGGTAAATATATGATGATTAATATCAAGGTTCAAGGCCTACTGGAGTACATGTAACATTACAGCCAGCTTCATAAAGCTGCCCTTGCAGGTATAGGAGGCAGACTAAAAATCAAAACAATACAAAATACTTCCTAAAAAAAAAAAAAATTCAATATGCAAAATGTACGCTTTCTATGCAAGTCCTTAATTTTGTTTCTGTTAGGAAATAGATTAGGCTTTAACTTAAGAGTTCAAGTGCTGAGTTCTTGCCAAGAACACGACACAATTTGGTACACCTGCTAAACTAGGTCAGCAGGAAGACAAGTGCTACGGCGAAGCCCGCCTGCTTTCACAGAGACCTCTCACTGCTGCAAATGGGGAGAAAGAGGGCAAGAAAGGAAAACAGAGTCCTACAGTGAAAGGAATATTACAGTGAGCAGCGGCAAATGCAGAAACACCAGGTGTATTCCGTCAGAATTAGCCCTGGAAAGCATCCTCACAGAGTGGGGAGCAAAGGAGCACAGCTGAAGATAAGTGGCCACAGGGCAATACTTACTGATTCAGGATCCCTCTGCTGTTCAAGGAAAGCTGAAAACTCCACCAGCCTGAGCTTGGTCGTACCAATTGATCGGCCTTGCCATGCAGGGACCGAGGGAGCTGGAGCTGATGTAGGCTCAAATCCTGAAATAAAGAAACCATTTTTATGAGGAAGTTGACAATTCCTCAGTTTATATTTTCTCAATTAAATATAATTGGGAATTATGCATGTAGCCTTTGGATATTTATATTAATTTTAGCAAATAATTAAATCAGAATCAGCTAAAATTGGAAAATCTCAGAACAATATGTAGAAATAGAGATCCCAACCCAGCAAGTTAATAATGCTGCAAAGAAAAGATCTACTACTTCATTTCCTTGGGGCTGTAACTCACTGTAGAATTTTTGTTTAAATTACATACTAGATTATAGAGATTTATAGAGACTTCACCTAGACTTAGAGCTGACCCTTCCCTGGAAACCAGCATCAAGACTCACAGGAGATATTACTGACTTGGGAGTCAAGAGAACTGGCCTCCATTTCTGGCTCCTAATGTGCCACATGTTACAAGTAAATCACCTCTCTTTTTGCCTATTTCTTCTGCCACTCTCAATTCTCCTCTCCTATTTAGAGTACAAGGTTTCCAAGGCAGGGACTGTCTCTTACTATGTATTTGCACATTGGGTCTTGACTTCTTTTGGAGCTTTTAGGCAGCATTATATTACAGCTAATAATAAATAATTACTGTAGAGAGCTGAATCATACCCTAAAAAGAAGGTTTTAAAATTGGTAATAAAGAGAGAATTACATGATCTAGATAGAGAAGGGATGTTAACTACCAACTCTAATTCACCTCAAGAGAAGGAATAAATGCTATCTTTTGGTCCTCATTGTAGAAAATTAGATAAGAAGGAAAGAAAACAGTAAAGGAAGAGGGAAAGGCTGTGGTACAAAGGCAAAACATCTTGGGAGTGACACAGGCAAAAGGAAGGCAGGGCAGAGGGACCAAAGGTAAGAGAACAAAGATGATCCTGAACCAGGCTGAGAATCAGGGAGAGGTCACGGGTAGCATGTGCCCATATCCCACTATGGGAGTGTGATACCTGACTCCAACACTCAAATATAGGTAGTGAAGGTGTGAGGCTTGTACAAAACAGGGATTTATGAATTGGCCTGGTTAGACATAAACAGGAATTCTAATGAAGCAAAAATTCATGCACAAGTTTTGACTGATTTAGAGATAGAATATGAAGAAAAAGGAAATAATCACTAATGCAGAAAGGTAGCTTCAGTTTTAAGCATTAAATAGGAAGTTAGAAAATCATAAAGAATGGGGTAAGAGTCAAAAAACTGCACCACAAACAGAGTCAGAAGGATGGTGTCATTTGGCAAGGGAGAAGTAAAATGAGATATCATCTGCAAAAGAATAACTATCTTTCCTGAAATTAGCCATGAAACCAGCTTGGGAAAAGCAGCAGGGAAGTAGCCATAGGAAAGACTTTACCAATTTGAGCTATGGAAGTCAGACTAAACATTAGGTACTTTTTAAAGCAGTACAAGGCAAAGCAGGACCTTCAGGAGGGCAAACAGACACATAAAGATGTTTTATACTTAAGGCTAAACATATATGATTTTGAAAGGGGTCTTAGGCTCAGTTTAAAGTAAATTAAGGTGTATTCTTGTTACACAGCTATCAAAAAAGAAACATGCATCCTATTACTAATTTTTTACAATAATTCCTACAATACGGAATGCTGACTGGCTATCGTGTATCACAAGTCCTCGCACATGTATCAGTGTTTCCTATCTAAAAAAACCCAATGATCTTCCCTAAGATATATTCAGATAATAGGACACTGGAATTGGTGTTTTGTTGGGCTACAGGGGACACGAGATCAGAATTAGCAGCTCTGCCCATGTCAGAAATTAATACATTACATTCAGTGCAAACTTCAAGTATTTTTAAGGGAGAGGATAAATGGAAGAATTACCTGAAATGGGAGCTGTGACTGATGGCTGTATAGGATAGGCCTGCTGAACGAATGGCTTTACACTGGAATAAAGAATTGCACAAAAATCATACACTATGCCATCCACAGTAAATTCCATTAGAGTCACACAGTATAACAAAGTAAGTTCTCAATGACCTTCACCCACAAACATATCTCTTCCTTGCATAGCATATTTAACAGACAGACAGCAAAGAGGTAATAGAGAGAGGGGGGGAAACCTGACCAGCCCCTCACAAGTGTCACAGCAGCAATGGATGGTGACTGCTTTGACTCCCAGTAAACCAAGAGGACACTGAACTACAGGACACTCCCATGGACCTTAATGGAATAAGATGAGGAGAAGCTGAAAAGTAAGACTGGAAAACATTGTTCCAGAAGCCATGGCAGGGCAGAAAATGTAACACTGCCAGAGGGGCCAAGGCTTCCTCTTCCATATGGTGCTGTTGCTACCACAGTGTTGAAACCCCACTAATGGACCTCATGCAGTCATCTGCTGCCCTGCAGCAAAATATGTCCCCCTTGCCTCCAGCATTGCTGATGTGTTTAAAAGAGAATAGAAGTATTTGGATTGGAAACTTATTCACAGACAAAATGTTACTGGTTGCTTCCCTGGCATTATCATTGCATCTCACTGTGCAACAGGAGAAAAAGGAGGGTGCCCATCAGGCACTCAGCCTCAGCTTGGAGGCCTGGGATCTCGTCAAACTTTTCAAACGTGAGTTCTCATCTCTGTAAAGATTCTTTCTTTCCCTACAACTATCTTTACCTCCTTTTTTGAAAAATTTGCAAGTTCTTGCTCCCCTGATATCCTCAGGCAGCAAAGTGCCCAAGCCCAAGCCAGCCTCCCACTGCATATAGAAGCGTATTTTAATTTTCAGACTTACTCTTGCGAGGATCCAGGCTGCCCCGTTTGAATCATGCCTGGCCAAATCTGAAAGAGGAAAAACAAACAAACAGACCCACAGTTGTTCTCTTTGTTGAAAGGTTTTGGATACTTTTGAACAAGCATGATTCCTTTTGCAAACATAAGTGAAAGCATTAATCCATTCATTCCGCCTTAGTTTTCTACTGAACATTATTAGAGAACACAGGGATTTTTTTAGGACTCAGCTAACAACTTACCCCAGGTGCCCCAGGAAATGTAGGACGGGGAATTCCTGGCAGGCCCAGCTTGTTGTGAATAGCAGTAGCTGAGACTATCTGAGCTGATGACATTGCTGCCATGTGCTGGAGTGCTTTGTCCTTTGCTGTCTGATCCTTTAATATGACAATTACATGGAGTCTTAAAACATTTGGCACAACAAATGATGTTAAATAACTGCAGCTACAAGCACATAACTAAAAACTTAAAAAGCCACACAGAAAATGCAAAAATAGCAAACCATGCAGGGGGTTAAAAAAAAAAAAAAATACAGCACGGAGGCTAACACTCAAACTACCTCAAGGCAAAACCTCGTCTCAGACATGCATGGTAGACCTGAATTCTCACAGTCTGCTCTGCCAACACACAGGAAGCTCTGGGAGAGCAAACTACTGCCCACTTGTTTATCTGGGCAAATTCCGCTGATTTTAAACCAGGCTGGACTAAACAGGGCGCGCTGCTAAGGCTCAGCTCTGCCTGCAGGACAGGGAGCACTGAGATTTGAGCTCTATCATTTCCATCTAAGAGAAGTTTGCCTTTCATATTACACTGTAAAATGAGAACACAGAACTGCGACTGACTCGCAAACAGTGACAGATTTTTCTTCATGCTTACACATTTAGAGACATTTTTGGATTCAGTTTTACGACAACTATTTTAGAAGTTAGGTCACAAACATGTAAGTAACGTTTTGAATTTTCAATTGTGGTATTTTACTGATTTACAGTGTTCCCAAAGAAAACTATCAGCCACAAAACTGCTGCTGTTTTCAAGCATACGGGAACAAGTTTAGAAAAGATGGGTTGTTACTTGTATTAGAGCAGCGCTTGGAGTCCTAGTCACTGCCAATCACGTATGATCACAGAATAGAAAGGGGAAGCCTCTTAATGCAACAGAGTTAACCAAGGGCATATCTTAGGTCAGGTAAAATAAGTAAACAAGAGACTGTTATTATCTGGTAAAGCAGGGTTCCTCATCCAGAAGTACTGTATTAATAAGTACTAATATTTATGTATATGACTTAGAATGAAGGAACACAAGCAGTATTAGGCAAGGACTTTTTGGTTGGTTGGGGTTTTTTTCTGGTTTTATTTTACAAGCAAAGTAGCAAGCATGCTAGCAAGAGATGCATGCTCTTATGTATGATACATGACTTTGCACATATGCTCCCTCTAAAGCTTTTATGTAGTAGTACTATAGGTGAGCAGTTTCTTCCTTTGAATAGCTCCTTTAGAAACAGCACAGGCTGAAAGTACAGGAAAAGCTAGCCAAAAATTCTGCCAAGCACAGCTAAGGTACATAATACTTGGTTTAGTCAAAATACTTACCATGCTTGTTACCTGGATACAATAACAAACAGTTTATTAAAATGCTTGTGTAGAAAAGCAAATTCTTAGCAAAATATGAACAAAATAGTAAAAGACAAAGGAAGAGCAGTTTGCTCAATATTAAATACAGCTTTTAACAAAAGCATTATTTTCACCTAGGGACTGATTCATTAAAAGACCAAAAAAAAAAAAAAAAGGATTAAGAAAATAACAGCAAAACACTGGGGAGAAATAACCCGCAGCTCCCTGTGTGAAAGCTGCGGACACTGAATGAGGGGGATGGTTGCTGAGTGTGTTTCCCTGAGCAGTGCGAGGAGCCCCTGTGGGACACAGCCCAGGGGAGCAGCAGGTGGAGCAGGGCAGTGGCTGCTCCAACATCATTCCCCTCTGCACCTCCAAGGATGTGAGTCTGAAGGGCAACCCTCAGCTACCTGAGCAGCTCCTCTCCTGTCACTGGGGCACACACACATATCCATCAGTGTGGACAAAATTCAGTCATTTCTCCAACCTGTAGCTTTCCCATATAACCACAACCAGTTCGCTGGTTATGAGCTGGAAGTCAGCCCTGGCTCTGCCAGCTACTGACACTCACCTCTGCCTGCCCCAGGGTGGGAGGCTGTGCACAGCAGCTCTGTGCATGACATGTTTTACTGACTGCCTTTGGATGCCTGCAGACCACTGGGCTAAAAAAATGCTTTGGTGGCAGTAACCTGAGAGTGATGCAGCTCTCCAGACCCCCCTACACTCCTGCACAGCAAGAAGGACCCTCCATCATAAAAATGAGGACATGTCCTTAAGCAATTTGGAGATCTAGCTCTACCTCACTTCCCTCTTCCTTTCCCTCCCTTCTTTTTTGTAAGGGGAGCTGGCTTGGAAATTTCCAACTATGCAAGTCTCACACATAGAATCATAACCAAACCAAACACACAGTATCTTGTGCATGAAATACACGAATCAAGGGACATATGTATCTCTAGGTCCTTGTAACCTGCTTTTGTAACTACCTTGCTATTTTCCAGAAGTACTGTGGCACTACAGGCTCCTCTCCTGCACTGCCTCCTTCCTGCCACCAGCCATGCCAGTGCCACCACATGAAGGTGCAGAGCCTGTGCTCCTGCCAAGTTCCCAAACTCATACTCTTCTGCTGCTAAAATGGCCTTACTATTAGTTGGATCTAAACTAAAGAAGCATTTGAAAGTAAAAGCTTTGCAAGGGATATAAAAGTCCATTCCTGGGAGTTGCATGAGCCCAAGGCAGATTTTAATATATATATATATATACACACAAAAATAGTTCATTTTGCCTTGCTTTATCCATCTAAATTCTCTGGCTAACCCTGTGCTACTGTTAGTGCAGCTATAAGACAATGGATTTCTTCCTTATGAGGCATTGGAACCAACTAAAATGCATTACTTTCTGTAATGTTATTAATGTCCAAGGACGACAGAATGCCTGGACAGCCAGCATGGAAGACAAATCCCATCTAACATAGGAAGTAAGAAAAATGTTTGAAGATTTACACTTCCTTTAAGACCTTCTGTTCACAGAAGGAGGGACATTTAGCCTGTCCTGTGGACCTCTTAGCCAGTGAATCTGATGATCCTGAATTTTAGGAACAGTGACAGGGATTTTGGGAGGGAGAAAACAATGTTTCTTTCATGACATGACATGGGATGTGCCTTCCTCCTTGCCAATTGCTTCTGCATTTTACGGTGGCCTATCATCTCATCCTCTTCTGAATGATTACATTTTTAG
Organism: Scytalopus superciliaris; assembly: GCA_013400415.1. Classification (NCBI taxonomy): domain Eukaryota; kingdom Metazoa; phylum Chordata; class Aves; order Passeriformes; family Rhinocryptidae; genus Scytalopus; species Scytalopus superciliaris. The sequence continues at coordinate 555,888 of VXBX01004892.1, read as the reverse complement.
GAGGATGGAGAGCAAGAAAAAAATGTTTGGAATGACAGCTCAGAAATACAGTCCTTTCAATAGGGCTAGTTTTGAGGAGTTTCAGCAACTCCTACAAAGTTTCCCACTGGTGACAAATCTGCCAACTCCATGGGATATCAACACACTCAGGCCAACAAACAGTGGGAAGTTTCACCTTTTGTAGGCTTAGGAAACTCAGCATGGTCAGAAATTCATTTTTTCTCAAAGTAACCGTAACTTCATATTCAAACATGAAAGAAATAAAATTTAAAGTCAAATACAAATACATAAGAGGTCCTGACTTCCAATGGCAAAAGAGCACCTCCAGCTACATTCTGGAGTTGCAAGGTAGTGCCCTGTGCTTGTGTAATCCAGCAGACTTCATAGTCTTCAGAAACAAATGAGATAACCACATTTTAAAGACGTTTATTCAGATTGTAATATTAGCTTGTCTGCCACTTAAAAACAAGTATATATTGGGGTTTTTTATGCTGTAATGGAGAGCACTTGTAACCAGGAGGGAATGAGTCTTTCTACCTATCACTGCAAGGCGGCTGCTTCTGGGATGAAACTTGGTAACTGATTAATAACACACAATGGTATTACATCACAGTTTAGGCAGCAAGAGAAGTAATATATCCAATTAAAACGGCAGGGGTAATTTAAACAGGCAGATTACAGTAATTACCCAGGTTGGAATTTGGCCAGGACAAATGGGTTAACACCCCTACTCTAAACAGGAACGTTGTGGGATTTTTAATGACTGCAAATAGTTAAGATTTTTATTTCCTATCTTGTCCAAAACAGAAGGGGTTTGGGTTTGCTCTCACTTGTGCTGCTGTATAAAGCTGGAAGAAATTCTTTCAGGTCAATGAGGTTTATGCTGATGCAGTAAAATAAAAGTTTGGCCCAGCGTGCTGCAGTCCTGTGTGGTTCAGCACAGTTCAGAGGCTTGGGGGGACAGTATCTCCTACTGAATCACTAAATTCTGCTGGAGCTTAGGTATTCCTTGGATAGGTCCCATCTGGCCCTGACCTGGTCTGACCCTACTTAATTTATGAGCTTGGATGGGATCGCTGCTTCCCAGGAATGACACTGTAGTAAGCAACAGGCTGCACTCTCAGACTCCTGTCTTCCCTTCCCCTTATAAAAGTCTTCTTCTGTACTGTGGTACATAATTACTAATGAATGTTACCAAGGTGGATTTAGAGTACAATCAGTGCAAAACTGTACTAGTCCCACTAAATCCCTAAAATATCATCTCTGTAATGGAGATCAAGGTCTGCCTCATGCTTTAGTCAACTGCTTCTGGCTGCAGTTGCACCAACTTTGTTTTTGAAAGACGTAAGCTCTAAGAATCTAAAGCAAGGAGACTGTAACTTTTAATGAATCAGGCCCTTAAGGTTTACTTTTCACTTATTAGTTTTGGAATGTGAAATACATAGTTAAATAAGATAATAATAATTCCCCAGTATCATCCAATTATAAATCTTAATATCTATAAAAGCCCCACATGAAACAAGAGTTCTACATGACAAGCACAAAAGGATTTGTGCTCGACTTTCTTTTAATCCAACATAAACAGAAGAATAATTCAATCAATCAGTTCAAACAATTTCTAGAGCAAAAAATAAAAACTGTTATCCTAGAATGATAAATGGGGCTTTAAATACCATGTTATCTATGACTTTGGGAGACGAAAACATCTAAGACAGTACGAGGAAAAGTAAGCACAACAGAACAATATTAATTCAAGAAGCCCTAAAACCTGTACCAATATTTAAAACACAAAACTTTTCATGTAAGGAAAAAAAAAAGACATAAGAGAAGAAACAACAATTTGCTCACAAAATGGATGTTACAGTAACACTAACATAAAATAGATTCCTAATAAGCAATTTTGCAGATGTTATTTCTGCTCAGATCTCATATTGATTCAAATAACCTTTGCAATAATTAGCTGTAGCTCAAAAAAGATAAACAAATCATGACAATACACCATTGTTCTGGACAAAAGATAGAGAGCACTTCAGTGTTTCTAGCCCTGATCTCCAATTTGCTTATTATTAGAGAAGACAGGAGTAAATACAAAAGCTGGCTATTTCAGCCAGGCAATAGCTAATGCCAAGAAGAGAATGTGCATTCAAAGCTGTCCCAACTTGCTGCCTAATGAGTAGCAATTAATCCATCTTATTGTATTTCAAAATGCTGAAGACTCCATTCACATCAAAGGGAATTTTTCAAGGCTTTTATCATTGTTCATTTAAAAAGTATAGAGCTATCTTTAGCATTTTATAATTGACAACTATATTTTCTTTTTATTCCTCAATGTGGAATGTAGAATAATGGATTTTTAAATATGTAATACATGTGAACTGTAGGCATTTTAATGTTTCTTTTTGTTTCAGTCTAATTAATCTTGCATTATGAAAAAAAATTTATATGAAAGCCTAAAATAGATGTATATTCTGCTGTGAACACCTTTACTCTGTTTATGAACAAATTCCAATCCATCTTTTCTCCTGAATGGACAGAGATGACTTTGACTCCTTGTCGGTGCAGAAGTGGGAAATGCTGCAACTTAACACTATGGACTGGTGTATTTGACATGGAAATACAACAACAGAGTGTAAAAATTCTTCTTTGCCTCCTCTAGTCTCTGCATGAGGGGAAATGCCATGAAGAGGAGCCGCCTTTCAGATCTGTCTCCAAGGACAACTTTATCTCAGCTGCTCTTCCTGTCTTCATGAGATTACATTTCTCTAACTTCAGGAAGATTTTAATAACCTTGGTAAATGAAGATTAAAATCTCTAAAATAGGAGGATTTTCCAGCTGTAAAAAGATTTAAAACATATGACATCCCTGGAAGGGCTGAGGGGACATTCTTTACTGGTGGTCTTGCAATGCAGCAAATAGCATTTATGGGTGAAATTTCACTTTCTTGCAGGCTACGGATCCATCCACCCAGAGGACAGTAGGTGCTTATCATCACAGACAAGGAACCTTGCTGGACCAAGCAGACTTTATGGCGAGCAGGTGAGATTTCAACCTGTTAGGTAACTTCAGTAGCAGTCTATCCAATGCCATGGGTGCGGATAGCTCTGAAATCCTCCCATCTGTTTGGATTTTTGCAGAAGATAAACACGAAAAGACTTGCCCAAATCCCCTCCTCGCCATGATCAGGTTTCAGACTAAGGCAAGACAGTATATGGTATAAAATAAACTCAGCTGGTACTTGGAGAACAAGGGTCATTCATATATACCCTTCATCAAAGTAAGAGGCCAGGAACAATGGGACTAAGAGGCCCAGGTCAATGGAACAGATCAGATTGGCCACATCTTGAAAGCAAATTGACACCAGATGCATGTAGGGGCTTTTTTTTAAGTAGTAACTACTTCCCTGGATGCCACCAATCACAGATTTTACAGAGTAATTGCACGTGCCAGCTCATTGTTAGAAGGGTGAGTTGGCCTGGTGGGAAGCATAAAATCATAGAATGGCTTGGGTTGGAAGGGACCTTAAAGATCATCCTCTACCAACCCCCCTGCCATGGGCAGGGACACTAGATCAGGTTGCTCAGAGACACATCCAGCCTGGCCTTGAGCACTTCCAGGGATGGGGCAGCCACAGCTTCTCAGGGCAACCTGTTCCAGTGCCCTGGAACTTTATGTAAAAAGTCACTCGTGTAAAAAGCAGTCCTTCTTATCATATCCTCAGTCAGCACTTGCTCCAGGAGAAAAAGATCCTGTTCTCCCTGAAAATATTAATGGGGCAGTCCAAGCTGCTGCCAGAATGGTCCTCATTGAAACAATGGGCACTTACAAGTGCTGCAATGTATTCCCCTTGTCTTCCTTTTGCATCAATGATGTCCTTTTCAGGTGGTTTTCAAAGTCCTCTGCAATCTGCTCTTATGTGAACCTGCTTTAGCAGGGGGGGTTGAACTAAATGATCTCCAGAGGCTTCTTCCAATCCCAACCAGCCCATGATTCCGTGTGACTCTGTGCAGTGATGGACCATACAGATGGTTCAATACAGAAATAATACAAAAAATGGGCAGTAACACTCAAAATGCCTGGAAGAGCGAGATTCCATCTCAGGTTCAAAAACAGTAGCTTCCACCACTTCCAGGAAGTAATGGCTGTTCTCCAGCAGGAAGGGCAAGAGCTCTGTTCTTCATAAGGCAGCTCCCTTGTGGCACCTTCTTACATCAAAATTTCATCTCTTCCATGTGGGGAGAAAAAGCTCTGTGGGAGGCTGCTCCTTCTCCAGAAGGGACGTCTGCAAGGGAGCAGGTGTCTTGCCATGGCTTCTTCTTTGCTGAGATGAAGAATGGCAAGGAAAAGATGAAGGAGCTGTGAAGAGCCTGGATACCTTCACCCTTCCTGGGTGCCCCTCAGGCTTGGGGCTGTGGAGCAGTAACCAGGGCTGTGCCGGGATTCCTGGTGGAGCTCATCCTGGGCGCAGGGGTAGGACAAGCAGCCTGGACCATCAGCCAGCAAGACTCACTGCAGAAGGGCTGGGGAACCATTTGGAATCTGTGATGCCTGGAGGGCAGCAAGGCCAGGGGACACCAAACCTCTGCCACCAGTGTGCACTCTGTCCTCATTGTGATGTCGCAGAGAGTTGAAGTCAATGCCCCTGCAGAGTGTTGGGACATGGGTGTGGGGAATCTTCCTGAAGACATCAATTTCTGGCAGTAAAATGGTAACTCCCCCACTTTCTACTCAGCATTGGGGGTGCTTCAGTCCATGGATGGGTGAGAAAGGGCAGCAAGGTCTAAAGCCCTTACAAAATATTTTGTTGTCCAAACAGATCTTTCCTTCTTCAGGCGACTCCTTAAAATGAAAATTCCCTCCAGATCCCTATTTACTGCAATGTCATCTAAGCTAGGGGTCTCAAATAGTCTCAGAGTTTGGCTATTTCTTTCTTCTTTGGAAAACTTTAATAAAAATTAGACAGTAGGTGCAGTACTTAAAAATGCCTTTTGCTTTATAAGTGTCTTCTCATTTTAAGCTATTTTGGTCATTCAGAAGGGGAAATATTTTAGAACAGTAAATCCAATATTTGTGTTTGGCTCCTAGGCCTGTATTTGGTACCTACGTGGGCTTCCTGATTTTTGCAGCCCTGAGCGCTCACCAGTCCTAAAACTCCAAGAGCTGGTGGTGCTTGGCACCTCGGAAAGTAAGGCCACCTATTTACATGCTTAATTTTAGGCATCAAGGCTTGACAAATTAAGCTTAAAATGCTACATGTCTCTGTATTATTGCACCCTCGGTTAAAAAGCAGTACGTTTAAGTTGTCTTAGTTGTTCTTTACGAACCCCAACTGCTCAGCCAGTGCAGCTAAAAAGCCAGCCACCAACAGCCAGAGAAGCTTGCCAGCATGCTGCCCACTGCGGACGAAAAACCCAGTGCTTCTGTCAAGGAGGCCTGTTACAAAGCCAGGCTGTTATTTCTGTGCTGCAGTTCAAGGATGGGGGTAAGCATCCGCAGTGCTCACCGCTTAGTGCTGTGAAATTACTTTCTGAAACATTTTGCTTTTCAGCCAGAACAAAAACGTGATTTGTTCTCATCTGGGTGAAGGGGGGAAAAAAAAATCCACAAAAAGAAAAAAAAGAAGGGAAAAAAAAAATGGAAGGGAAGTAAAAGATTTACAAGTTCCTTTGCTTTTTATTACAAAAAAAAAAAAAGTCAATGGCAAAAACTGCAAAACTCTCTCTTCCACTTTTAAATAGTGTGAAAACAAAACACGTCTCAAAGATCTCCTCTGGAAAATGTGAAAAAACAAGCAATCCAAGAAACCCCTATTAAGCATTTCCAAGAGTTTCTTTTTAGCCTTAGAACATATTTTATTGAAAGCAGGGAAAATGGGGACATGTACAATTCATCATGTCAGATTAAGCAAACATACTTAATATTCCCTGAACGGGACTCTGACTGAGGATCTCCAAAGATTAAATGTCAATAATTTAGTTTAAAAAACTTATATTTAAGGGAATCTTGTAAATAGTGCGTAAGTTGAGGTGATACTAGATTGTACTCTAGAAACACCTTATAGTTAGGGCAATCTGGATAAGCTGTGCTCTCTGGCACTTGGAATAAATGATTTAAGTATTCTTGATGGCATTTCAGAAGCACAGACAAAAAAACATTTGGGAATGGAAAACAATTACCCCAATTACCCCTCTGGAAAAAGCCAAAAAAAAAACCCCCAAAAATTGAGAAAAAGCATCTACACAACTGCATAAACCCCCTGTGTATTTAAATACACTCCTGGCACTCAACTGTTAAAAAGTAAAATAAAAAATGGACTAACGGGTTAAGAATCAGGTTTAGGTGCTGCGCTGTTACAAAGAGTAGTTCACTTTGCATTTGGACAGTGTTAAAACAACGTTTTTAATGTGGATGCTAGTGCAGAAACCGGAGATTAAACACAAAGAGACGCAGACAGCTCCCACATGCAGGAAAAGGAGGTTACAGGCACAGCAGCCCCAGCGCTCGCCCATCACCACGGGGAGGAGGAAGGGACAGGCATAGCAACCACAAGCCCAAAAGCAGAAAAGCGCATACCTTCAGCTTGGAATGAAAATCACGAGATTTCCTTCTGGCAAGAACCTGAATGTGACTAGACACCTGCAGGGTAGGGGAAGGGAGGAAACAAAGGAAAAGCCTGTAACCATGGAGATGAAAAGCCCCCTACAACTGGGCAAGCCAAACGTACCTTAATGGCGGCTTGAATTTCTCGAACTTTCTTTCTTGCTAAGACCTGTATGTGACTAGACACCTACATTGTTCAGGTTTATAGAGGGGGGGGAAAAAAAACAACAAACAAAAGAAAAACAAAAAGCAAATCAAATTTTAAATGTCTATTTTTTTCCTTAAAAAAGAAAAAGAAAAAAGAAAAAAAAAGGAACTTTTCTGAGGGGAGGAAGTTATTTGCATCTTCAGTAAGCTCTGCTGTTAAAGATACCACATTCCCAGCCAGATACCAAGCTCTTAGCACCGAGGCTTAACAATACAGGTCATCACTGCAGTGACTTGATTAAGTGAAAAAAAAAAAGAAAGAAAGGAAAAAAACATGTAACCCACCAGGTTGTGCATTCAGCTACAAGACAGAAGACACAGTTCACAGCTGGACGCAGCCCATGTGTTTGGTACCGATCCCATCCGTGCCCAGGCCCGGCGCTCTCGCACGGGGAGCCCACAGGATTTCTACCCCATCTGCTGTGGATGCAGATGCCCACTCTGACCACTTGCCACTAGGCTTGAGACATAACTTGGCATCAAGAAACTTTATCCATTATTTATTGTGCTCTGCAGCTCCAGTGAGAAGACTCAGGCTGCATTTTGACTCCACTGAAATGCTTTAAATTCTGGCACAAACAATAAAATACTGGCACCACACAGATCCCTGAATGCGTGCTGGCTTGCTCTGTAGTCTCAGCATCAAGTCTGCCCACATAACACTCGTGTAAGTGGGGAACAGTAACTTGACATCAGCTTGAGTGATGCCCAAGTTTGGCCAATGGCCATTACATTTTGTTCAGAAATCTGTGTAAACCCAGTCCTGCACTAGACCCGTTATTGTACAGAAGTTGCCTGTACAGTGAGTGGTCTGGGATTGAATTCACATTCCTGTTTATCCAGGGACATATTGAAATCCATGCTATTGCTGGTGAGGGTTTAATGATGCTGCCCAGCATTGCTCAGTAGTGCTCAGCATCCTACAGCCTCCCATGTGAAGGTTTAAAACCTGCAGTGATGGTAAAAACTGCTAATGAGAAATCTCTTATTCTTGTTTGACCTGGGACATACCATATCAGGTGGTGCACATTTTTCCTAAGTGAGTTATAATTCCTGTCTGGGAAAGAACAAAGCAAAGGAAAAGGAGAAACAATGCTTTCCTCCCTCTGTAAGACTATTTCATGACAATAGTACCAAAAAGCCTGTATTTTAGTAGGGAAGTGAACAGTAATGGATCAATGAGCACAGGCCCTGAAGGCCACCTTCAGAGACTTCTTTGATAAGTAGCTCAGGAACCAGTTTGCAGTAATTCAGAGTTATACTGCTGCTTACTAAGCAATTTTGTAGTCAAACACGTAGACCAAGTTTTCACAGATGTTCATTTGTTTTGCTTTCAGTGGAATATTAGTGGTGTTAAGGGTTATACAAGAAGCACAATCGAAACACTTAATTGCTCAGTTAAAATGTCAAAAAAACTTTTCTAAACAGTCAGTCTAAAGTGATTTGTGACATAGTCACTACAGAGGGATCCACAAGTATGGAGGCAGACATCACTACATGTCATCACAACCCTCCTGGTTTCTTGGTACAAGGTCTGCATTTTGACTCCTGATGCAATTTTATGACCCCAGCATAACCCGCAGCTGTTGGGGCTCACATGGTCATGGCAGAGCAGAACTTGGGGCTTCGTCTTTTCTTTCTGATTTCTTTGCCAATCTTTGGTTTGTTCCTTTTCCACACACTGTCATTTCTCTCCTTTCTCATATCTTTTTTCATCCCTCATACATGTGTTTTCTTCCTACCTGACAAGGGACACCACCCGTGGCAAAACAGCATGCACAGTGCTTTAAATTCGAGTGCTGGCAGCAGGCCACCTTTGAGTGTGCCAACTCAGAGTCACCTCTCCCTGCACTACAGAACAGGTGTATCATGCAAGTGTGCAAGCCTCTGCCTTCCCCTTTGTCACACACGTGGATGGGGAGAAGTGGAATCCTGCACTTGATGTTAGAGGAAGCAGAGGGGACTCTGCAATCTGTGAAGCATTTTTAAACAGCGTAAGGTTTTAGTAACCCCTGCATAAACTACACAGAGCATGTGCCTTCTACCAGGCTGCTGATCACCATGAATATTATAAATGAAAGGATTTAGTTATATGAGATGAATTAATGGTTATCTGATAAACATCTGAAAAAAATTTAAGGCTGGTTTGAGGTTTATTCTGGCTCTTTGATGAATGAAATCTTACCATGGTCACAGACCAGGTGGCCATGAGCTGAGAGCATGATTATGATCAGTACTATTAAATTGTTTTTATTTATTTACCTCTCTTATCCAAGAATCATAACTTCTATTATATCAAAAAATTCTCTTGACTTTTAAGAAGTTCCATTATTCGTCATCTCAAAATAACCATTATATTCTGTAGTTATATTATAATATGTTACAGAGAAATAAGGCACAATGCTTTATGCTTTTGCTTAAACTTTTGAATTTTCCCCCAAATATGGGAGAATAACCGATTCATGTACACACAGATTAATAAAAAATTCATCCTCAAACCACCACTGAAATGATGATGCACAACATAAACCCCAGAGTTTTAAATATTCTCTAAACAGCAGGTATTTAATCTGAACAGTGAAGTCAACACATCATCTCATCAGAGCTGAAGCAGAGACAGCCACTGCAGCCAAAAATGCCATGTTTTGTTGTTCACTGACATGCATACTTCCCCACTGGGTTATTTTACCTGCTTCCTGGTCCGTGTCTTCCCTGTTCTAAGTTTGATGTATCTGGCTATCAATTCATTCCTACCTGAAACAAAGAAAAATTCATTATAAGGGACAAGCAGCACCACATCCATAAACACCATCAAAACACCACATTTTAACATATGACCCACCCCATGCAGACGAGGTTTATGTTTTCTTACACACACTCCATTTTTCCTTTGCAAATGATTTGTCAGTATTTCTCATTGTTCACCAGTATTTCTCCTCCATCTCCTTGCCAGGCACTGTAAGTGCCACAGGAGCTACACAGAAGGCTATGAGTTCAGTGTTTCCCCACTGAAGTCCTACAGCTGGTGGCAGGCAGAGAGGCACCTCCTTGGCCAGCAGTGGAGCCCAGGATGATCTCTTGCTGGAGAACCTCCAATGCTGGGGGTTGACACAAGGTCTGGGCTCCTCTGGTTTTGGTTCCAACTGCTCTGGGTTGTGTTTTCCCCCCTGGAACAACTGGCCCTCTATTGGGAGGAGTGGCTGCCCTTGAGAAGGTTGTGTGCCACCCGAGCCAAAGTGCAAATTACCCAGACATTATAGCTTTTCTCCAAGCTTTGTTTCTACAAAGAGGACAGCAAAGTCTGCCCTTTCTGCCAGGAAGCACTCTGCCTCCTCCAGGGACAGAAATCACTGCCCCGGTTCAGCAGGTTATCAATCACACCCTTAACTCTACGCACAAGAGCGGTTGCTCTGTGGTGCCAAAGTTCTTGTGGCAGTGGGGCAAATCAACACCACAGTTTGTTATTCAGAGCTCTATTTCTCTTGGAAGTATAAAGGATTTCCAAGTCTCTAAAATGACTGTTTGACTCTTCTTCAGTGACACATTATGCTACCTAATGCAAACTAACATTTTCTTTCCAAATAACTTCCTTCCTAAATATTGCTGACATGGAAGATAGCACAAGTTTTATGTGGTCTCCTGTTTATTTTCACTGCATATTATGTTACTTCTCCATGAGCTGTAATAACTTAAATATACTTGTTCAACAAGTCCTAAGTTACGGAGCTATTTGCATTCAGCACAGGGGACAAGTAGCTCATGTGTAGAAAACAAGAAAACTGATTTAGCAGCAAGCTGAAAATGAGGAGGTTAAGAAAATAACTTGTCACCCACCAAGTTATTTAAAGTGGATGAGTACATAACTGGGGAATGCAGAAAATTATATCAGCCAGGGCTTCAAACTCTTCCAGTTTGATGCTGTAGGGGAGAGATGGGGAAGTTTTGAAGTAGCCTGCCTATGTCTGAAGGGCATTTTGATGACTGAAAGATTGAACGCGTTTAGTCAAATGAGACCTTTATTTTCCCTTTTCCTTGTGTTTCTCCTTTTGACCCTTGTTTTACAGCCTGTGTATCAAATGTCTCATGGTTCCTATCTCCTCCATATTTGCTAAGTGAGTACTAGAACACAAAATATGAACATGCTTCAGAGGAGAGCTGTGTTTTCTCTGATTCCCATTCTGTTTTGGTCTGGACTGCGTGCCACATTTCCCACAATGTGCCACTGTAACGGTGGTGTGAAGTTTGTAACTCTTCGGCAGGTCTCTCCAGGACAAACTTCAAGATGTAAATTTTGCGTGAGCAAACAGTTACACAAACCAGGAACATTTCTGCACACAAATGAGGGATTTCCGTATGCAAACAGAAAAGCAGCTAGTTACCTGATTTCATGCAAAGACCTTGTCTTTAGGCTGAACAGAAGTTCTGCAGCCTCTTGTGCTCACAAGGGACTTGCCATCTGCAATGAACAACAAGTGCCTTTGTGTTCATGGGGTGAAACCAGGGAATGCTCAACCTCTGTATGTCTCTATTCTCATGTGCTTTCTCATAATCCAAACAGGAGCCTGCAAGAGCCCCAGTGAGATTCAGACAGAGATCACCACATTCCTGCAATCACCAGTGTGCTAGGTGGTACGAGCATTTTAATATTTCTAAACGCACATTTTGATTCAACTGGAATGCCCCCCTCCAGAAAGCACCTGCTTTGTATATGTTTAAATATGTGCATACATTAATATTCAGAATGTTTTTTTCTGTTGCAAATAGCTTGTCAGGTTGTCCTTATCAGCAGCTGGTGACTCTGCAAGGTCAATGACACCGTAAGGTGATGAAAAGGACGTGTTGCCATGCGTTGTCCCTCCATGCGTGTTGAAGATATTTCAAATACATGGGCACAGCACAGGTCACTCCAGCCACCCCTTGCCCATTAAGGCAGCTCTACGCAGTGCTTGGCAACAGCTGAGATTTCACAGTTTTCTTCCCAGTCAAGAGAGCTAAAAACTTCTTTTTAAAGGAAAGCTCAGGTTCCCAGGCAGCCACTTGACAGGAAAAGCAACTTTATAAAACCTACCAAGCACTGAAAGTCAAGACTATATTATTCAAAATACCAGTCAAGTGCTGTCTCTGGTTGAGCCCCAGTCCATCCATAAAGTGCTTTGGCATGAATCAAGGCCAGGGTGGGGGGTTTCTCTAGCCACTATCTAGCCCAGCAGGGGTGTGACTAAGAAGATTATGGTTTTGCCAAGTTACCACTTTCATTAAGGTGAAGACTAGGTAGAGCCTACCTCCAGAAGAGCCAACAAGGTGGAATAATTAGCTTTAACTTGCACTGAGGAGGAACTCTACAAGGAACCGTAAAAAGTGGCCAAGGCAAAAGCTTTACATACATTTTTCTTACTGTCATGTTTTCAACACAGCAAAGAAACATGTGTCAGGTTTAGCCAGGGCAGGAGATATTGAAGCCTGGTGAGGCTCACTAGATACCTTCCACCCAGTCACAATGATCTGAAAAGACATAAACCCTTTTTCGGTCTACCAAAAGCCATAAATACAAACATAAACACTGCCTGACATATGCAAGATAGATGCCTCCAACCAAAAGTTTACAGCCTTAATGTTATCTACCAAACACCGGTGCTCTTCTTTACCAACTCTGACAGACACTAGCAGAGACGATCTTATCTCCAGATCAACTAAGGCCCAAACAGGATTTTAAAGAAAGAAAGGCTTAATAATCCTAAAAACACCCTTTCCTGTTCTCAGGAATGAGAAGAGTCTGAAACAAAAGGAGGCTCAAGGAACTTCTTTAACTGGCCATTAGAAAAAATGGTAAAAAAATAATAAATAAATAAATCCCTAACAAATAGATCTGTTTTCTCTAAGAAGAGCTCAGCTGTGGAAATATTTCCCATACACACTCTCTCTCTCTCCTTGTCATATATATCTGGGAAACTGCTTGGCAGAAGAGAAGAGGTCAGGTTTAAGAACTGTAAATGTTCAGCTCCTTCTTCTTGTCATTCCCTGTGACAGTCTCCTCCTTCAAACATTTTGGTTCAGGTATCAAAGAGATGCATGGGAAGGTGCCTGGTCAGATAAAACATCTTCACAGCACAGGAATCTTTTCCAAGGATCTTGAAAAGAACAGGAGAGGACCACAACAAGTATTTTACAAAGCTGCTTCCTGGGGTTTGCTTTTTCCCCTTTTAATTCAGATTTTACCTGTCATGTCCTTCTGTCCTGTCAGTGCAATTGCAAACTATAGTTCTCTCTGGACTGATGCTGACGAAGAGGCATTTTACACAACAGAACATCTTTTTTAATCATGACATGGAATATAAAGGGAGTTCAGCTAGAAAACAGGGCAGATGCTAAAATCCTGCTTTATGGAGAGCCAGACCTCACTGTGGCCCCTTCCGGGGGAACAGCTGAGTCCGCAGGCCAGCTCTGCTCCTGCCAAGCAGTGGGACACAGGCTCCCTACGCCTTCCCAACCTCCTGCCCCATCCCTGAGTGCCATCACCCTGAACAGGGGAGTGTGCCATGACCCTGGACACCTCTCAGGCGGGCAGACATTTCTGTTCTTCTTGTTCAAAATAAGTAGAAGCAGCTGCAAAGTGGGGAGGGCTCCCACCCGCCTCTCCTCAGGGGAGGCAGTTGTTGCTCTAACAGAGGGCCCTTGTGCACGGAGCCTCCCCCACCAACGTTGTTTCCAAGAACAGCCTAAAGCAGTCAAGCATCAGCCCCCACAAAGGTCTTCATGAGGCTCCAGGGTCCACCCTTGGTGCTAAGGGTGCACTTGTCTCCACTTACCCAGCACGAGCAAGGCCCCCAAAGGTGAAAATCAACCCCTGACTGAGGAAGGTGTAACTGGCAACTCCTCCATGGGACAAAAATGGCACCACCACCTCTGCACAGGAGGCATCAGACCACCACAGGCAGCTCTACCAGGACCTACATGAGCTGTGGACATTTCATGTCCCTTTTCCTGGGTCCTGGGCACAGCCATCACTGCTCAAACCCAGTCCCCACCAGTAACAGGGCAGCGAAGCCGCTGCATCACGTCCCTGCGCAGCCGCGTGGCGGGCGGGCGTCTTTATTTAGAACATTAATGACACAAATTAAACCTCCGCCCTCCCAGCCTCCAGTAATAGGCACCATCCGAATGTGATAAAAATAGGCAAGTGTGGGAAATAAAGCCGGTTAGGAACTTGAAAATGAACAGCTAATTTTAAAAAGTTTTCATACTCAGCAAAATAATTCAAGCAATGGCCAAGTCAAAAAGCCTATTCTTTTCAGATAATGGTGGGCTATGAATGTCTCCAAATCCTACAAGACTGTAGCTCGAAACAGATATTTCACATCCTGACCAGGAAGTCTGGGGGCAGACCTGCACAACCATTTCATCTGCTAAATCATTCACACAGCCATGTTTTCACCATGGCAAACCTTTTTTCAACTAGTTTATTGTAAACTCCATTTCTGTTCACCCCTGCTTGAAGCTGCCACAAATAACCTGGAGATTGCAAAGTGCTGCACACGTGCCTGGGGGCCAGATTTGGAGAGCTAGCAGGGATTTTGCTGGATGAGGGAGCAGGCTGTGGGTGCTCTCCTGGGACAGTCTCTGTAAGCAGCACCTAGATCTTTGTCTGGCTGCTGAGCACGGGCTGGATCCAGACCATGGACACTGTCAGCAGGGATGTGCTGGTTTGAACATTTTCCTCATCAGAAGATGGGCACAGGGCCCTTGGGTGGTGGACCTCACAGTCCGTGGAGGAAAAGTCTCCACAAAGTCATGGTGCTCAGCCCCAGCATTTTTCTGTCCCGTATATCCGGCTTTGGGAGATCTCGCCTAAAATTCGCCAGTGCTGCTTTCCGAAGATGCCTTATAGCTAAATTGGCTAACAAAAAGCCTCTTGTAGATAAAAGAGCTCTGCAAGTCAACAACTGGCTAAGCAGTTTAAACCTCTAAGTAAGGCATCCTCTATTTAAACGTTATAGGCAAATCTAATTTAAGCTTTTAAAAATATTATGGGCAGGTGTTTAAGTCGTGGGCACGCTGGGCTGTGCGCGGGCTAGGAGGGGGCTGGGCGCCGCTTCCCAGGCGGGCAGCATTTTGTTCAGCCAAGCTTTCTGCAGAAGGGCCACGTGACAGAGGCCAAATAAACAGCATCTGGGGATTTTCAATTACAGACCTTCACCCAGCATGCCTGCACTGTAATCTCTACCAGATGAGGCTCAGGCCTCACTATTTTCAATAATTCACACACTGTGTACACATAACATGACAATAAGGGCATTCATGCAACCGCCTGATTCGCACATCAAAGCTCCCAAATGGCCAGCTGTAAGCATGCTTACTGCTGAATAATTCATTCTTTTCACAGGCTTGAAAAAACGCTCAGCGGGAGTTGGCAAGCTTGTGTTCTTTCCTGTGTGGTATGCTAAACTCAAATTTTGAAAGAGGTACAGCCCCACTAAAAAGAGTCAGAGATACAACTATTTAAATGTGCATTTGCGAGCTTTCGGATGGCTGCTCACAGAAAAAAAAGAAAAAAAAAAGAAAACAAAAAGAGGGAAAAAAGAAGCATTACATTTCCAAGTGGGTAGCAGAGATAAGATTAAATAACCTACGTGTCTTCTGAGGCAGGTGGTTAATAGAAATAAAATGATAAAACTGTTTTCTGGCTAGTAAAATAATTTTTACACATATTATTCCTGGCTAAATATCTTAGATATACCAGGCGCGTAACAGTCAACAAGTTCAGCAGACTTGAAATTTCCTCATACTTAGCATAAATTTTCTACTAGATGGCAAACAGGGTTTTGTTTAAGACTAACACATACGAAAAAGGCAAACACAGAAACACCAGAGCTAATTCTGTAACTCCTATTTACTGTTCTCACTGATACGGGTTGAATACTAATTTCTAGATGATATTTTAACAACTCCAGATTTGCAGCTGTGTCTCTGAACATTTAGCTTGCAACCAGGGAGCACTCCAGATTTTGTAATACTTTGACTTAACACAACGGAAGCATCATTTCTTAAAAAGAAAAAAAAAAAAAAAGGGGGGGGGGGGGGGGGGGGAAAAAGAAGGGTCTGCTTCATAATATCAAGTTTTCTTGACTGTCAATCAATGCCCAAACCAGCAGGATCAACTAGTCATGACCTCTCCTTATAGCAAACACATGCTGCTTACCAGCTGTGGACTGTGTTTTTTACATCCTTTTCTCTATCATTCAGAATGGCTTCCTCCTAATCACAATAATCCCAAAAGTGCTAAAACATATCAATCGTCCTTTAAGCCCTGCCTACAAAAGGCCAGCCGTCCGGCCTTTATGGGCTTGTCCAACAGCAGCTGATACTTCATTCAACTACAAATCCAATTTAGCAGTTACAAGAGGTTTAGCATCACTGGAAAAATATTGGTGTTGATCCTGCACTCTTAAGTCAGCAAATATTCCTTTGCCATATTGTTTAGCTTTTTCTGCCATATTTACACTCCTGCTGGATTTCCCTGAGTGACTTCAACAACAGCATTTAACCTCTGAACTGGTAATATCTACAGTTGATCAAACAGCGATTTTTAAAATATGTTTGCCACAATTCTAGAAACATAAGCCTATTTGTATTCCAACTGTTAGGATTCTGAAAAAAAACCAAAACAATCAACAACCCTGAAAGCAAACACAGTCATTTCACTCAAAACCATAAAGCAGACTTTATGTACTACTTATGCAGGATGTTATTTATTATGGCCCTTCAGGCAAGTTCATGGCAATTCTTTCACTTATGTATTTTTAATTGCCAAATGAGCCAGTGCAAACACTTTCTTGATCCCCCTTCACTTTTTATTTTTTTTCCTTTTTGCTTTTCCCCTCTTTAAGCAGCAGTATGTGTAATTCTCAAAGTAGAGGGGAGACCCTTATCAAAAGAATTTGCTGCTTCCGAGCTCAAATCTGCCATTCTGTAGGACCATTCATTTTAGGCAGCCTTTAATAAAGGGAATTTCACTTGCTTTGTAGAGAAAATAACCAGTCTCAAACCTGAGTCAAGCGTAGGATCCCCATCCGTCTGCACGGGCACTTGTCAGACGGCTGGGGCCACACAGCTCACCCATGGCCAAGGACAAAGGCAGGTCCCACAGACCCCAGAGAATGGGGTGGGGGCAAAAAAATTCACCCACTGCCTTAGACCTGTTGGAGCTTGTTGCTTCCCCGAGTCCTTTGGGAGCCAAGGGTCTGGCTCTGCGTTGAGGTGGGGACCATGCACAGAAGTGGCTGTGCAAGGGCAGGACTGTGAGGAGACAAAGACCGCAGGGCTCCTAAAATGGGCTTTAAGGGCTGCCCCAGTGTATGCACACACACACAAAATTACAATAAGCCACTTAAATATTATTATACACAAATTAACTGCTTGCAAAGCATACCATAACTGGGTTGCCCGAGAGGAAGTGGAAAAGAAAAGATTCCAGAAACAAAAATCCCGAAATAATCCCTTGGGATGCTAATGAGCGAACAATTACAATGACTCATTGAAGTTATATCATAATGATACTTCTAAAGAAAAGAACTTTTTGTGTATTGTATTAAAACCAACAACAATAAAATGATCCCAGATTG
This sequence comes from Scytalopus superciliaris, assembly GCA_013400415.1. Classification (NCBI taxonomy): domain Eukaryota; kingdom Metazoa; phylum Chordata; class Aves; order Passeriformes; family Rhinocryptidae; genus Scytalopus; species Scytalopus superciliaris. Next base: position 538,464 of record VXBX01004892.1, on the reverse strand, counting down.
AAGCAAGACCACAATTTAATTTACACAGCAAAAGGGAAATGACCTAATAGTAGCACAGAAAGATATTCTCCTCATGTCAAGTCTTAACCTTTTGGTTTTTATCCAGCTTCAGTTTTAGAGAAAACAATGAAAAAGACCCATAGACACATCTGGTTCAAAAGTCTTCATCGACATTAATGCAATGCATTGGATTCTGCTTGGCAGGTCTTCATACTGGGAAATATTCCACATAAGCAATGTTTATTAATTTTCTTCTTCTGAGTTTTTAAAAACACAGACAGAACATATTTCAAAAAGAGAGGAGTGATCCAGAGAGGTCTCTGAATATTCATTAATTAATATTTTGTCAGTGTTGGTTGTCTCAACAAAAGAAGGATTTATAATTTACTCTAAGCCCCATTTAATTAAAATTTAAATGTTACAAAAATACATGGATTTTTTTTTTTTTTTTGGCCCCTAGTAATTATTTTCTACTTACTATAAATTGTATTCTACTGCAACCAGAAACGCATTTCAAAACAAACAGCGATTTTAAGGCTTCAGAATATACAAAGAAATCCCCACAGGAGAAAAAAAAATCCCCAAACTTGACCTTTGCCATCTCCCTGGATCAGCTACAGATGTTTAGTAGATTATACAAAAACCTAGATGTCCTTAATCTGACATTGTGTTTTTTTTCCCCTGCTATGATAGGAACTCCTAGTAAGCTATCTGCGAAGACCCCGTGCGAATTCCACGTGCATACGTAATTGCCGCGCTGTTTGCCAAGGTAGCTCCAATTTTTCAGCGACATGAGCATTTCAGAAAGGAGCAGACTCTTGCCCAATGCTACTGACAGAAAGTCTGATTTGGACAGGAATCCTTCAAATACACAGACAATGGGCTGGCTGACCTGTCATGCATGATGGATGAGTTAAGGGGATTAAAACCACTATTTGCATTAGAATAGATAAAAATTAGCAAAATAGAATTTCTCAGTAGGTGGTTTTAGTTCTGTTTGTTCTCTTAGGCAAAATGAAGTTCATTTTTAAAGGAATTATGATTGTTTAAGTAATGCTTATTTGCAGAGAAGAAATTCGGGATGCTGGTTTGCTTTCTATTGCTTGTTCTTTAAGAAATACACTTTAATTATGACAACAGTATCCTTTTCTCCTCATGTTTATTATTAAAGCGTTACACAACTACAATGTTCTAACCAGTGTAAACTGCATGTATACCTTAATGCTTACATGTTTCTAAGTTGCATATAGCCCAAAAAAGTGGTTTGACTTCAGAGAGAGATGATCAAAAAGACCAAAAAATTACATTAAATTGTGTATTGATGCTTCACTGAGGTTCTGAGTACAAGCCTGTGACTCGAGAACTGTAAAAGGCAGATGCTTGAATCACTGCGTGTTTCTTTTGACTAGATTCATATTGCACACAGTGATGGTACTTAAAAGACTCGGAGATGGCTGCACCACAACAAGTAATGTAATGAAATACTCCCCTAACAGAATAGCATTATATTGTTTACACAATATATCTTTGAAAGAAATTTGTATGAACAAGTCAGTGCACACAAGCAGGCAAAAAGATGTAGAAACTCCAGAAACATCCATGGCCCATTTCCCCTCACTACCGCTGAAAGCCACCAAGATTTTTCTGTCTGTCAGGCAAGAGTTGTAAAAGTAGTGGAGGTCCTGCTTTTTGCAAGGCTCACACATTCAATGCAGCCTCCCAAAAATCCAGCACCTCTTAAAACACATGTCTGTGTACTGCCAAATCTGTTACCAAACCCCACACCCGCTCTACCAGTGATATATTGCACTGTGCCCTCTAGCAGCACTAACAGAAAGCAAAGCTGAGGCATTAAGGAGGGAAATTTCTTCCACTGATGACATTACCAACAGGAAAAGCTGTGACATGATTTCTCAACTCAGCATTTACCGTAATGAGATTTTAAGAGAGCAGGTCACTTCTCTCGCACAGTGATGGGGGTTCTGGCCAGATCCAGAGGTTGCCTAAACCGGTCAGAGCCTGCAGTCAGGGAGGGGGTCCCACCATACAGCTCACAAGGAAGGGGGCATGCATCCACCAGCAAGGGGAATACCTGGTGAGCTGCCTTCATTTTCAGCTCTACAGACCCTGCACTGGCATTTCATGCAACTCTTTTGCAAAGAACTGTTTGTTTAGCTGAAGAATTATTTGGTGTCGGTGTCCTGTGCATGTATGATGTTTTATTTTCACAGCAGGTGCAAAGAGGTATTTAAATCTGCATTGTGTCCAGGGTATTTGGTCTAGGTTTGTGTTAGATGACAGCTTCTGACACCAGATGGGCCAATAAGAGAAACGTTTGACCAGCATATGAGAACTTGGAAAGAGACTGGAATACATCCAACACTAACCTTGGTTTCCAAGTTATTTCACAAGCACAAAGTAACATTTTGTGGAGATTTTATAGCTAACAATGTCATTCTAGCTACAGTACAATAAATAATTTGCTCCAATTATGAATCCACAAGAGAGGTCCATAACATACTTGGGCTACAGGGTAAGTGATTTCTTGCAAACCCAGTCTCAAAATGTTTAAAATTGAGACTACTTTAACTCTTTTCTTCAGTCTAGAGAAAGACCTGTCCATATTTCCAGTTGTGATACAAACCTGTCCAGATCAGCTGCCCATTCCTGCCTCCCTGCAGAACTTGTCTGGGTCACTGATGTTTGAGCTAAAGTGGAAGAAAACAACATCACTGCCCTTTTGAAGGATCCCAAAGACAGCAGCCCAGAGAAACCTTCACATTATCGTGAACTCAGGTAAGAGAACATCACTGCTCTTAAAGAACAGAAGACACCACTGCTTATTTTGAAGCTAGGCTAAAAGATACAGCAATGAAGAGCTGAGTAATCAAATACTACTGCACCATAATGTACTTTGCTTAAATTTGGAAGTGTTCCTCATAACCTTCTCATTTGTCAGAGTGAAAAATGCCTGCCTGGCTCTCCCTGCTCCTCTGCCTCCAGCATCCTACAATACATCCCAAGAAATACCATGCTGCTGATTTCTTTACCAGTGAAAACACCCATTTGTACCTTTCAAAATCTGCAGGATTATCTTGGAAAATCCTAAGAAAATTTTGCTTCATGTATCCACCAAATGCATTAGAGCCCTAACATTTGTAATCTTTGTTACAAATTATTTTAGTTAAACTGGTTGTTTTGGATGATGGGAGGGATATTTAAAGAAAAATAATTTAAAGGGTAGGACATGCCAGAGAACCAAAAGAAAATTACAGTTATTTATAATCTTTTTACCACTTATTTGTTTCTGTAGTAAATCACTACTTTCTTTTGCTTCCCAGCTCATGGCTTTACTTTACATAACATTTATCCAAAAAGTGTACATTTGGAAACCATCTCTTTGTTTGTTTTGGATAAATGAGTAATGGAGTGCAAACACCATTTCACGCATAATTCTTAATCCCCCTTTCTTTAGGCCTGATGCAGTAGAAGAGAAACTTTACACTCAGGTTGTTTTGTGCCTGTGAACCACTGACATGGAACTGGGAGAGGAGACTGGGCTTCCAGCTGCAGCTCTCTTGAGTCCCTGTGCTCCCTTCACAGTTTGGCCTGTTATAGATGTCAGTTCTCTAAATACCCTAGTTATAAATACTCATGAAAGATGCCTCCCCTCCACCCACATCCATGCCATGGTTATCATATGGAGCAGCCCCCGCCACCCGCGGCTTCTAGTCCTGACAGCAACAACAGACACTTCACAAGGAGCGAAAGGACTTGGCTTCTCAGTTCCAACATAAAATCATAGACTCACTAAGGTTAGAAAATACCTCTAAGATCACTGAGTCCAACCATCAACCCAGCCACCACCATGTTCACCACTAAACCATGTCTCCAAGTGCAACATTCATGTGCCTTTTGAATGCTTCCAGGGGCTGAGGGCTCAGGGCTGCCATTAGGACAAGGATGTGGGGACATGTCCTGCACAGCTAACATCACCAGATCCAGGGGCAGGAGCTCTGGCTGCATGGCAGCCTCATGCAGCAAAGCAGGAATGCTTAAATACACCATATCTGGAATTGCAGTCAACGTGGCTTAGAGATTTCTGTCCTTACCAAGCTCTCTGTTTGCTCATGTGACTTTATTGTCTGAAGTGTCTAACCTGCTGAGATGGTAATCAGTAATCTACAGCACATAAAATTATTTCATTTTTCTTTTCATTGTTGATACTTTATGCACTTTTCTCTCCCCTCTTTCAATGTGCTCTCTCACTCTCTTCCTCTCTCCTTCTCCTCCCCTTGCCCTTCTTAAACAGTAAGGACAACTAATAGGAATCCTTCCCCTTCCCCAGCTGTTTCCAGGACAACCCTCCATCTCATACTGGTTCATCTTTAAAGATCATTGCCCTTCTGCCTGGCCACAGCATACAGACTGTACCAAACTGACAGCACAGGCTGTCACACACCACAGGAATGCTGTTTTACAGGTGTTACTGCCTAGTGGGCAAAGTTCTGAACTAGACTCCTGCATCTTCTAACTTGGCCAGTGGCTGCCTGGATGCCCCCTGACACATGGAGCATATCAGTTTTGAGAGAGGAAGTGGTCCTGAGCTTCACTGGTGTGCAGCTGAGACTGACAAATGAAAAAGGGGGTTAAAGTGTTCAATACTCTCTAGTTGGTTTCAACATTCTGATACTGGCATGAATTCAGGCACAACCCCTGGGTATTTCGGAGCACTGGCAACATGCTCAGCATCCCTCTTCCTAATTCACAAGTTTCTGCCCGTGCAAGCACAGAAACAGCAATTCAGTGTGTTGCTAAAACACAGGCAGTGCACAGACTACTACACTGTTCCTCAACTTTTGCCAAGTCCACCTGGCACCAAATTCCTTAGTTTTACAAACCTCGAAGCACTCTACTATATTTTGATTTTTCTATGTTTTGGTCGTAAAGGCATTTTCACTGAAGGAGTTGGCAAACCCATCCTGAGGCTGGTAATCACACCAGTATCAACAATTTAGTAGACACTACATTTTTGCTATTAAAAGACAAAGAAATGGTCATTGGGTCAGCCACGGAACCTCCATCTGACATCAGGCTTAGCTATAACATATGCACAAAGAGATTAAATTAGTGCTGCAGAGACAGCAAAAGTGCGTGCAAGAGTGACATCCCTTTCATCTTTTGTGAGATGCATATGAATGTATCAGTTTCACCCTTCCAGACCCTAAATTGAGCCATAGGCTGTTTCCACAAGGACTGGTGGACTTGGTAGTGTTAGGTTAACAAGTTGGATTCCATGATGTTAAGGATCTTTTCCAACCTAAATGATTGCATGATTCTATGACATAAGAACAAGAAGTAAAAATACACTTACTTACCTCAGAGGCTCACAAATGTTTATATGAAGCTATTAAAAACCTGAGATTAAAAACAAGACATTCATTTAAAGGAAAATGAAAGGTGGTTTCTGGTATGGCTGATGCAGTTATATGTTTTCTGTTGGGGGAAATTTACAGCCACATTATTGCTGTCAAGGAGGGGAGTGAGCCACAAGGATTTCCAGATGCCATGTGTGAAGTTTCTCATTTCCCCTACTACGCTAAAGTACATTATCACTCAAACGCAAACAAGCTTTAAAAAGTATCTGTCATTAAAACATGTGTGGCCCCCTTGCCTAGACTTAAAAGATTTGGGATTTTTTTCTTTTCCTTTCCTTTCTTTTTAAGCCAGATGGGAGAGTGCACTGCAGCACTCCACGGGGGCCTAGTACTGACCATACTCATGTTGACAGCAATACTTTGGGCTGCACCCAAAGTGAGATGCACCCTGTCAGTGAGAAACCTGGCTCTGCCAAAGAGCAACAATACACTTGTACAAAGTCAGGCAAAGGAGTGGGAGAATTGCTGCCACAACACATCTCAGAACAGCTTTGAGTATGAAAACAGATTTAAAAGGAACACGGAAGATAAAAGGAAAAACATGTTCACGTTTCTCCTCTACCTGTAAAGCAAATTTGCCACACCAGCAGGCAGCTGAGGCACCTGTCCCACTGTATGGACGCCAATGGGACAGCTGCCCACACAGGCAGAGGAGACCACCCTCACATCTACAGAGATGGCAACCCCATGCCAAAAGGACATTCAAAGGCTTCTGCAAGCCTGAAGCAGAATGATCTTAGGGCTGTCTGGGATTGCTGTACACTCAGGCGTGAGGCTTCCATTGGGGAATAGGTGCAAACGAGTGCCTTGCAATCAATCACCTTTCCAGCTCTTACTAGGAGAATGCTGAGAGAACTGAAGCTAGAAAATCTTATGAGGGAACTTTTGTTCCCAACTAGATTTGTTTTTAAAAAAAGGAAACACAGGATTTAGGCAAAGGTCCAGCACAATGGTACTGGAAAAAAGATAGAGGTGGAACCATCAGAAGGAGATACCATATAATCCCCATGGATTTTTTTAATCAAGGCAGGTGTTTTGTTAAATGATGTTAACTTGAATCTTTTGCTGAACATGAGAAGTAAATGGGAGATGTAGAGGCCAAAGCAGAGCTGACCCTTCTGCCTCACATCTGGAAACACACCAGCAACAAGATCCTGAGTGGGAGCAAGAAAAACAGTTTTGCTCAAAATTCAGAATGAAACAAAGTTTGTTATGGAAACTGGAGATGCCAGCACTCCTCACTCCAGCCAGAGAACTTCCCCACTTCTACAGGGCCACTGGCACAAAGTGGCATCCATTTCTGAGGCAGTTTAGCAGAATGAAGGCTAAGGAGAGCCCCATACCAATGCCAACCAAACTGATTGGACATCAGTTTTATGACATAAGCTTTGATCCATTATTTCAAGAAACAGTTCCCATGTCTTCAGTTCTTTCTTGTAGTCATCCCAAAGGCGGTATATACAACATAAGCCTCGGCTATCAAAAGGACACTCTTAGAAGCACTAAAGCAAATCCCTGAAGCTACCTTAATCACATCAGACACTTGGCTTGAAGTTATGATATAGCTTTTTCTGAAAGAAACATAGATCCAAGTAACAAAAAGGGTCCCTCAGAAACTCTCATGCTCCACATTAACACTTTAGAAGAGAAGAACAGAATTTCTGCTACAGCAACTGTGCAAATAGCTGAAGGCTGCAGTGCAGAGTGAGTGTGTTTGATGAAACAGAAAACAGCCAACACAATTATTTCCATAAACTTAAGTCAAGTCAATATGGATGAATCCCTTTTCAAATCTACAAAGGGCAAATCACGGCCTTGCTGTAATATGATGATGGAAGCTCAACTGCCTGAGACTTCATGGCACTCACTTCTAGCTAAAGAAACGCATCCACTGTCTCTTTCATACCAGTCAGTGCTTGATACTCCATCCTTGTTAAAAAACCAAGGTCATACATTGAAAACAAAAGTGTTTTTTAAACAATCAGTGCTTTTAAAACAATCAGTGTGGCTTCTCCTTCATCTTTTCAATTCCATGAGATTAATTAAAGATCTCAATTAAAATGTAAGCCATTTATAAAAGTTTTTAAAATTCAGTAACTCAGATCTTTGCATATTGGTATTTATTTTCTGTTGTAACATCTGCCACTCCAGCAGGCTTTTGTTTGCATCTTTTCCCATTCTTACCTGGACAAAGGGCTCTTTTTTATTCTCCAGATAAAAAAAGAAGCCAAGATGTCAGACACTTCTATGTGCATAAGTAAGGTCATTCAAGAGTGAATATGAGCTAAATGTACTCGGCAGCTTTAAAAATTAGATCACAAACTTTTATGTGCCTGATTTACTTGCTGATTCTCTGACCACTGGAAATACTTTGACTTGTGCATCTGAGAAAGTGAATCTCCACAGAAATCAGATCTGTCTGTTTTCTTTCTATATATTCCCAAGTAAGACCCACAAAGGGTACTGCTTGCCTGTCAAGAGAGAGGTGCCAACAAGCAGGTATTTGCACAAGGGAGAACGCAGTTGGCCAGGCAGGTGCTCGGTGTGTTTGCCCTCACACTGTGCAGGAAGCCATGGAACCATGCTGGGGCAGGATCAAGGTCTCTCACTTCAAAATGCCTTTTCTTAGTCTCTGCCTTTGCTGAAGGGCTGCCAGCTCTTATTGCCTGCCCATAGTCCGTCCTGTCAGCGTTATCCCTGAAATTAAGAGTTGGCCTTGTGTTGCTGCTAAAAGTAGCTTTGAACAAGTACTTCTGTGAGCAGCAGAACCAAGGAGCCCTGGTTTCCTGTGGCTCTGGGTCCTGACAAGGAGCTTTTGCATGGATCCTGGTGCCCCACCTCTTGAGGACTGCACTCAGTTTGCCCCCAGCAAGATGCTCATAGAGTCTCTCTCCCACCTGCCCATTTTCCTGTTTTCAAGGAGATTAAAACGATGTTTCCTAAGAGCATCACTTCTCCAGTTCAGTTAATATTGAGTATGGGATTTGCAGAAGTCATGGGGGAGAACAGACAGGGTAACATTACTGGACCACTTCGGAGCTGTGGACGAAAGAAAAAATCAAGAAAGAGTCCTGATTCATTGTTGTATTCAAATTTGAATTTAAAGCTTAGCTGCTTATGACATTTGAACATGATTGCAGTGTCATCTCAGCCATCTAGAGCCTCCATCCCTGTAGCAAGCAGTGAAGATTATAGGAAAAGAACAACAGAGACAAAAGTGGATCAAAAAGTTTTCTTCTTCAAAAAGATTTTCTCTTCTAAGCTTGTAGTTTCATGGCTTTGCTTGAACAGAGAATATAACAGAAACCTGAGATAAAGCTCTTTATGCTGGAGACATTTGTGGACAAAAATAACAAAATCAGTTCCAGCTCCTACGTAATTTTTTATATAGCTGATGGCTCACATACTCAATACATACCTCTTACTAAACTTGGGTTTAAAATCATTTAGGATTAAAGTAGAAATTATGAGTATTTTACAATGCCAAAATATTTATGGGTGAAAAGATTGAGTTGGTAAAACTGCTGACTTTATAAGGTTAAATAAACGTTTACCTGGTTTTAGGAATTAGTCAATTGCATTCAGTTATATTAACTATTATAATTTATTCTAATTTGAGAAACTTAAACCCAGTGCAAATTATATAAATTAGGCAAACTTAATCCCTGTGCTTAAGCCCCTTTAAGGTCAATTACGTTCCTTGGAATTTGAAAGGTTTCATTGAAGTTGTTGTCAGTGACATCTTAAGGTACATATATCATGAAAAGCATTCTGTCATAAAATAAAATACACTTTAAAGAAATCCTCATTTCTTTCATGTCTTGTCTTTTCCCTAAGACGTGGAAAACAAAACCAGCTAGCACTCAATACTGGGCTTAGTAAAAATCACTGTCCCAAAAGTTCAGCATTGCTTTCTACAACATAAAATCCAATACATCCAATAACAGATTACATTAAATTTGATCTAACCTGTGGTGGGCAGGGCTCTTGATCCAGAAATAACATCGCTTTGCACAAAGTCAGTGTTTTGAAGGATGATAATCTTAAAATGACCTATGGAAATATAACACCTCTTGTCTGCCCAAGAAGGTTACACTGAACCAAAGGATGGCACATGCCTGCACCCAACAAGGTATGTACTGTGTAGTAACAGGTCTCATGTATAAACACCCAATGCTTTTTTCAGGAACAAAGAAACTATGCCACTTCATCTAGGAACAGTCTCAAATGTAGTTCAGTCTGTAAAAACAGTGAAATAGACCCATTTCACTTCCAGAAGACTTTCTTTGGTCAAGATTTTCCCATTTTACCTTCATCCACCCACTCAACCTGCAACACAAATACAGGTTTCAATTCCAAATAAAACATACCAGCATGCTGAAGGCATCTGGGAGAGCAGTAAATTACTAGTAGATTGGAAAGATTGATTTGTGAAGAAGTTACAACAAAGTGGAGACATTGCAATCAGCATGTACATGGTGTAAAGGCCGAGTTTCCCAGCAATCTCTGAATGCCCTCAATTCCCACTAGCAGACTGAAATCAGTGGGAGCTCAGGACATTCAACAATTCATAAAAATTAAAGCAGGGCAACGACTGGTTTTATTGTTTGTTCTTGGCAGTACACTCCAAGAGCTCGACGCTCAAGGAATGCATGATCTATGTTGTGACAACTTTGCAATTTAGAAAGATTTAAGCAAAAAGGATAGGGCAGTGAAAAGGGGTGTAACAAGTGAATAAAGTGATCAAAGCTGATGGTGGCTGGCATTCTTTATTACTACAACAATCTCTGCATTACGGGTAGAGACTATTTCCAAAGCAGCTCAACCTACCTGTTATTGACATCCTCATTTCCTACAAATCACCAGAGAAGTGCTTCTCCCGTGCTTCAGAGAGCTGTAATCTGGAGGGCTGTGGCTACTGGATGTGGAGAGGTTTGTGGGCCAGCTCTGGTACTGCTCTGGCACTCACGGGGGTGAGCACAGAGGGACGTACCCATGCGGGTGGGAGGGAAAGGGGCTGATAAATGAGGGTGGGGAGAGCAGCACAGGGGGCCAGGGGCTGCCTTGTGGGCACAGGCAAGAGTGCTGCAGTCTGCAGGGGGAAGGAAGACATCCAAGTTGCACAAAACCAGAAGAGGAATAGACTTCTTGGTTGTTTTTTTTTTTTTAACCTGATATGTTAGAATACATACAGAGGGATGATCTTAAAGAGCAAAGTTTAAACTTTAAGCAAGACAATACCTTCCAGATTTAAAACCCTCCAAAGGTTTCTAAGGTCCATGTTGAAGCACTAAAAACTAAATTGGCAACACACTAAAAAATACCCTGAGAAGGAACCTTCCACCAATTCAATTTTTTCCCCCCTGCTAGATGTATATTTAATATTTTCTTTCTCTATGACCTAAGAATCTACACCTGTAATAACAGAGCCCCGGGTGATAGGCACACCATAAACCACGTGATAGGTCTGCAAGACAAATATTCCTGACCCAGCCCAAACTCAAAAACCCTATGCTACCAGTACTGTTCTTTCCTCCAGCTCATATGGGTTAATTTTAGGTAGTCCTGTGAGGGGCAGGGAGTTTGACTCAGTGATCCTTATGGGTCCCTTCCAACTCAAGATATTTTATGATTCTATGACTCTTTTTAGTTACATTCCTCTAAACCTGAGTGTCTAATAGCCACACCGAGCAGATTCCCTTTGCTTATCTTTCTGGTTTTCTTACACAAAACGGAGAGTAAGAAGAGTAGGACATGAGAAATCACTAAATGCTTACTCTTTAAGAGCAGCTGTGGCAAGTTAGTACTGTCTTGATGTCACTTTTCTTACTTACCTCACTTTTCTAACAGATTACAATTTTTATTTAAGCATAGGCTTTGCATTTCTTGCACACACAGAGTATGTAAAAATAATTCCGTAAGTCACCTCCTTTCGGGGAAAAACAAAATAAGAACCTCCTGTAAATGCAACAGGGCTGTCCCATCCTTAACCTCCTGCTAACACTTAACACCAGGCTTAAAATTGTACCATATAAACACACAGAAGCTGAAGAAACCATGAGCAGCCCTTCCATGTACTTTGCTTTACACATCAAACCACGATTCAAACAGAGTCCATTAAGGCATCTAAATGTGACTTACCACATGTGTTAATTGGGTGGGGAAAAAAATCCAACAAAATACAACCCTCAAATGTGGACATTTATGTACTCCCATTATTCAGACCCTCTTGATGCCACAATCTCCCACTTCTATAGTTTATAAATGTTTGATTTAAAATATAGCCATTTTATCATTTGTACCACATTTACCTCATCTTACCACTGTTCTGACTGGATGAGAAGCTAATGTAGCCTACACTGTCTGGTCAATTATTGCATGGACACCAGGGACCAATTAATGCCATCCATAAAAGCCTGAATCATTCTGTCAATTAACTAGAACTAACTATGTCATCAGATATATTACTGGTGAGCAAGTCTATTTGGTTGCAATATGTCTTGAAGGAGAGCAGTATCAAATGAATCACAATTGACTTGGACAACTGCTAGCATAATTTCAGAAGATGAAAAGACAAATGTGGTAGTTATTAGTGGTCCCCTGAGGAATTACGGCCAAGCAATTGTAATGTGCTAAGACTGTACTAGCAGGTGCCCACAGCACAAATCAGGCAGAGGGTTAAATCAATATTTTCAATTTCTTAGGATCAATCCAGTGTTTGAACAAGATGGAAACTTGTTAGCAATTGGCAGAATGTGTAAATGAAAAGTCAAACTTCTTATTATTTGCTAAAAAGGAATCAGTGCTCTGCATCATGCCCTTGGCACAAGGTAATGCTTTCATGATCCAGTTGCTTGGGCATTCACTAAAAATCTAGCAGTGCTTAAATTTTAATAGAGTGCAAAAGGTTACTTTAATACATGTCGAACATTCAGGATCTTTAAAAATGATTGAAGTGTCAATAGGAAAGTTTTTGAGCTGTGACAACAGCATAGTTATTAATGATTAGTGCAGGAGGCAGAAGAAACCTTGACCGCTTTAGAAAAGTCTCACCAGGAATGCAGCCTGACACCTCTGGTACAACTTCACATTTACTCTGTTTCACACGGAAGAACCTTTGGATCATCAAGTGATCCTTTACCAATTAAACAAGAAAGAAAAAAGTGACCTTACAGATTGATTTCAGTTGTCACTGCGGAGTCTAAAGATGCCTATAGCAGGATCTAAAGCATTGGCATCATATTCTTTAATTTTAACACAAAGGTGTTAAATGAACTGTTACATCTTAGTATTGTTTTACAAAAAGATATCTCCAGGTAACTTGACAATCAGGGTTTGAATAATATACCTTATTTTGAGTTAGGAAAGCATACCCTTAAAATGACACTTTAGACAGGGCACAGTAAAATCTCTGGGATTTGGGAGCAGAAAACTGACAAGTGACAGCATTGTACCTGGGAAAAAAATATGTGATGACAGAGAAAGCTATTTCCATGATGCACACCCAACTCTTTAAGGCTATTATTCTAAACAGGTCAAAAACATGAACCATTTTCATGCTATAAAACTACAGCAATTTTTATTAGGAAAGCAAAAAGTATGCCCTGATGGTTAATTAAAAAGAGAAAACCACAACAAAATGCTTTTGAATCACATATACCTGAAGAAAGCACCTATGCTTCAAAAATGAATACATTTCTCTGTATGCTGGGCTGGTATAGGAGTTCTTTGTATTGTCTTCAGTGTTTGCACTTCAGCTTACGGGCAGTGAAGAGGTAGGTGACACTCCTCTTTCACAACTGCCAGGGATAGAAACATTCTTTTTAATGTTCTTTGTTGACTGTTCTGAAGATAACAATAATTACAACATTGGAAAAACTGACTGGAGTGCCTTTCATCCAAAGGATCTCAGAGGACTCTAAGCACCAGAGCAGGGAAATGATCCCTCACTCAGCATATGGTCAACTTGTGAATTCACTGCTACAGAAAGTTATTAGCAACAACTCTCCTGCTGCTGTTTTTAAATAATAGTTGCAGCCTTCATTGATACAGGCCTATATAAAGAGCACTTGAACTTCAAGAAACTGCATCCCTTTTAAAGCTTAACATTAGATGCTGTAGATGAGATAGAAGGTATTTCTTCTTTCTCAGTCTTTTCACAGGAAAACAAGGGTGCCAAGACAAATGAAATAACAAAAAAATATAAAATCAAAATGGATTTTCCTATTTCAGTGTGTTGGCCCAGATAATCTATTGTCAGTGTCTAACTCACTGCAGCTTTGTCTGCTTTGTGCAATACATTTGTCAAGAAGACCTTTTTCTGCAAGTGCATTTAGCATGACATGGGGGATGGTCCACACCACAGGGCATCGGGTCCGGAGCACACAGATATGCCATGAGAGTAAGACAAGTACAATAAAACTAAGGGAAAACAAAACATCACAGTACTTCCCACTGAATTGCCCCCCATTAATTACAAGAAAAATAAGAGAAAGAACTCACTATAGTAATGATATAATTATTCTTTAAAGAATAACGCAGGGAAGATAAACCCTTTAATCCAAGACACACAGCCAATAGATTTATCTTCCTTGCCTGGCCCCTCTACCTGTGCACTGTGTATCAGTAACGAAGTGTGTTTTTGCCTCCCTCTACACACCCTCAGGTGAAACCATTACCTGGCTTTTGGAGCATACAGTGTACATGTACTTCCTTGTGCTGGCCTGGGGAACTGGAAGAACCTGCGCCTTTAAGAAGCACAGGGAACCAGCGCAATCATTTGAAACCAGGGTTCAGCAAATAGGAGACAATAAAACATGGAGTAACTTGAAACCAGCCCACGAGCTGCCCAAGAGAAATCTCCAGCTTGTCTGGCTCTCAGACACACCCTTGCAGCTCTTCTGGAAAGCTGGGCCCTGTTTGCAAGACAAGGAGCTAATTGATTCTTCTGTATGAGCAACTATAAAATAAAGTGCATAAAGGACAGAGCGGACACACAGCTCAGCTGACCACGTTAAAAGACTCTGCTGTCTAACAACGCGCTGATCACAGAACAAGCGCCGCAATTGTTCCAGCCAGACGCCACGGGACCCAGAATGCATAATTTCAGTGCTTGTGTGTCCAACTGTAGGATATATTGGCAGCAGAACGGCAAACTGGCTTTAAGTTCAGCTATTGTGAACGTTTTTCTCTACCATCTATGGAGCTACTGAGACATTATAGAAGCGGGGCCGGTCCATCCCCTGCCACCAGCCCGCACACCTGCCAGAATGTCTCTTCTCCCTGCACGCAGCAACAGATTCTCATCTTCACAGAGCAGTATTTTTTTTCCATCTAGAAGTTACATTCATTAACTTCCTCTGTAACAACTACTGAGTTGAAGTTTCCACAGTCAGACAGAAACCGGAGAAAACAAAGTCAATCTTTTCAGGCTGAAACTGATACGTCACTCACTACCTCCATTTGATTTCTCTTACAACGGAATGTATTTCACAGCATTTCTGGTTCTGACCCAGTCAAACTCACCAGACTGGAGGGAAACTCTGACACAGAATCTACATGAAAGTTCCCAGCAGTGTGAAGGGAGTGTCATGTGCCACAGAAACAGAGAATACCTCTGCTGTACTTGGCCTGAGGTGACAGATGCAAGGGCTCTACCATTTCAATTCTTCTGAACTATATGTTTAAAAGCAAATTGGCATGACCTGCATTTAAAGCAGAGCAAGAAACATGCTATCTTTGTATTCATGTAGCAATCTTTCTGCTAAGCAAAGACATCGATCAATTCCACTAATGATGAAAGGGAGAAATTTTATGGCAGAGCCCATTCCGCAAACACTGAATTCAAATGCTTGGATCTCAAACACAACAGAACTCACTGTCAATTAAGAATGAACTATATAAGGCTGGATATTAAATAAGCCTAAAAACACAAGGCTCATGAGACCTTTGAAATGTTACTTTTTTTTTTCTCCAGAAATAATAATATGAAAAAAAATATTTTGAATATGTACTTATTTTTTGTATGGAAAACTGTTCTGAAAATTCTGAAAATCTAGGGGTAAAAACATGCAACAGGAAAATAATTCCGAGGCACTTTACACACATTCATCCAAGTTCTCATACCAATTCTTCTGGTTCAAATATGGAGTAATTTCACCAAACACAGTAACAGCATCAAATTGGTGTAAAACTGCAGTCTGTCTGTATTTATTTATCAGATTTCACAATATTATCAAGATCTCAGACACATTATTTGTGTTCTCCAGGAATACAAGTTAGTAGGGAACCAGTCGTTCTCTAACGGGTAAACAGGAGTTACGGTTTTGCTCAAGTTAGATTTTAGTTTCCAGGTTTTGGCAAGATAAATTGAGTAAAACATAAAGATCGTAACAAACTAGTAGCCCATGAACATCATGCCCTCTGCTCTCCAACAGAAACAGTATCTGTCCAGGTGTCCCCATGGACTTCATGACAGGATTTCACCTCAGGCTCACAGCTGTCCCTGCCCCAGAAATGAGTGACTTCTCCTGAAGTCCCCAGGAATGTCATGATCCAATTCAGTAAAATTCTTGCACACAATTAAATGCAAATAAATTCTTTCTGGAATAAAGGCAGGGTTTGTGGATCATATCACAGGAGAAAATACTTAGATGTTGCGTCTGCTTGGTTTGAGTTCACTGAATTCAAAGAACTTAGTGACAGTTTGGTCACAAAATAGGGACCCTGTGTTTTTATCTTTCCTCACCTCCTTGCTCAAGCCCCACACCCCACAGTAACAAGAGACAACAACCCATACACTCAGCCATACACATCATACAAGATTTTGATTCTGATCTGCTAGTAATGCTCTTGTCTTTAGAATTAACTATCTTTAACATCCCTGAGGTCTGACTCTCTTGCCATCTCCCATTTTATGACTCTGACTTTGCAATGTCTCAGAACACCCGTAACAAGGTTCTCCTTCCTTCTTTTCAGCTTCTCTGATATCAACAAGATCCATCCTGATCTTGCTACGACATCTTAGTAGAGCATTTATAGAATAATGAGTCTGGGGGACAGAAGAGGCAGAAAACAGGACTTCTTTCCAAGGCTGGAATGTGGCATATCAGCCCTCACTTTCGCCTTCAAAGGGGATGAGGCAATTGCCTCTCACTCCTCAGGGGAACTGGGAGAGCAGCTCCTCTCATCCCAATAACCAGCAAATAGGTCTGCACAGTAAGATCCAGAAGAACACTTGCAAAGAAAATTTAGGCAAGATTCTCAAGTCTGCTACTCCACATAATCTATTATTTCTCCTGTTTATTACCATTACTATTGTTTTCATTGTGTTACCAGTATATTTCCGTGATGTAAAAAATACACACAAATAAGCAGATTTAAGTATTTTCTTTCCAAAATTACTTGCTTTGAAAAGCAGAATGACAACTCTGTATACTCTTTCTCAACTAGAATTTCTTTCCCACAGTGCTCTGGAGTAGAGACTGGCATTTTACCATGACCTCTTAATGTTTTCTTTGGATGTGGTGCTGTTGTTAGCCAAATTGGAGCACTTCAGCAATCCTGATCATCACTCCAAAAAGACACCAGAACAACAAAAATCATTACAGCTAAATAACAACACAAAACCAAACACAATCATTTTGTGACCAATTTTATGTCATACATTTAATTAGTCATAAAAATGTATCTAATTATTTACAACTAAAATCTAGCATGTAAGGTCAAAATAGGAGCTTGTGCATCCTCAACTGTACTTAAAGAAAGAAAAGGAGACTACTGTAAGTTTTGAAATCAGTTGAGAAGTTACCACATAACTGATTCTGAGCCCTGTACAGTTTAGTTCAAGGGGATACACTGAACAAAGGCACTAAGTATATAAATGTTGGTTAATACTTATTTTATTCACAAGGCAGTGTCAGATTTAAGCAAAGGAGATGCAAATTATTTCATGATGTTGATAAACATGTTGAATAGCTGCATCATGCTGATGATGTTCTGCAAGACAGTTGTGCATAGTCTGAGTGATTTAGGCTGAGCACAATAAACATCAGATGTTTATGTTAGAGCCCAGTAAACCAGTGAATCCTATTCTAATTCTATCTAAGGCAATGAAGTTATCTCCCTGGACTTATTCACAGAGATATGTCCAGCCACTTTAGGACTCATGCAGATTCTATGTTTACACAGAAGAGGTGATTTCCATAATCCATAATTATAGGTGCAATATCATTCGCTGAAGAACACAGCTTTTCAAATTTAATTATAAACCCTAAACGTACTTAGCTAATCGGATCAATTGCAAGTCACAGCAAAGCACATTCTAATTTTCAAGACAGATGAAATTTTGCCACCTCTCAGCTGCTGCGAGAGCCAACATCAGGTGAAAAGTAAGAGAAACCAGACAAGCACGTTTTCCAAGAACCATTATGGCAAATTTTATGACTGTGTTTGCAGATATGTTCCCTGCAGATCTTTGATTTGCTAACTCTGGCTTTATCTTGCTGAGCCTCTGCTGGGCAGCAACCACCATTTTGAGGAGGCAACAATACCTTTTCTAACAGGTCCCATTGTCCTTTCTTGCTCCACAAACACAATAGGCCAGTTCTCAAGAGCTCTTCATGAATTTACAGGGATGAAACTGAACTTCTACATGCAGAAACACAGGAGCAACGTTAAAATAGCTCCTAAAGGGTCCTGCTCCAGACCATAATTGCTGTGCTTACTCTAACAGACCTGCAGCACAGACTAAAGTCAAGTCTTCCTTCAGGGACTCACTCCAGCAGCATGACTTTGCCACCATTCTCCTGCTGCTGACTAAGGAGGCTGCACTGTCAGTCCAGGGACCTCTGCTGAGTAACCAGCCCCTCACAACAGGAAGGCAACTCACGTGTTGTAACTCTGGATCATCAAACCCTTCTGGCTTCCCTTATTTTTTCTGCAGTATAAACCTGTTCTCTTTTCTGCAATGGTGAGTTTTTTCAGATGAACACCATCTCTTCCCTGTGGTGTGCAGTGATTAGTATAATTAAAAATAAAGCTTAGAGTACTGTAAGACAATCATATTTTCAGGGTTCAGCTAGGTAAGAAGCCACCAGATCATGCTATATATGGCACCCTTCCTCACAGGCCTGATGTAACCATGCTTTAGTTGCACATACTGTCATTCATATGAATGGTCTTGAGGACACGCTGAACAAAAAAGGCAAAACTGAGCCCAAAACAAATGGTTTGGAAAGGCTCAGATCAATACTGCAGTCAGCCCACTGTAAATAGAAGGCATAAATTAGCATATACAATAATCAGCACACACAATAATTGCCAGTTTGTTTCATGGTTGTGTTTCCTTTTACTGTAAACATAATAGCAAAAGCTTCTGATGACACAGCAGTTGCAAAATGAAGTGCTCTAATCACAGCACATTCTCAGGTTGACCCAAAGGCACTCTTAAAAGGAATTAGTATCACATTATAATTACACAGCTATAATAATATTTATTATTTGCAAGATTTGCAGTTACTTCAAAGTGTCAGTTCCACGGTACTGGCTGTTTAAAAACATAGTTTCTCCAAGAGCTTGCTTAGCAGAGAAAATCAGAGACAACAGGTAGACGTAATGGGCCACTGAAAGGCACAGCAGAGAGGTAAGAGCAACCCAACAGCTGCGCCAGATAAAGTAACCGGTATTTTCCTCTTTTCAAATAAATTTTGGCACACATAGAGGCAGGCAAATCAAAGCAATTCAAACGCTGCCAGAGTCCTATTGACATCTATACAGTGTGCTGCTTCTCTATGAAAAAACTGAATTTCCTCTAAAACACTCCACAGCCTCCAAGGACAGGGAACGTGCCCCAGCAACACCCTCCCTCATCTCTAACAAATAGAGGAAGTATGGCTTGGGAGAAAAGAACTGAGAAAGAAGTGGATCCCGAGGAAAGATAAACAGGTGGATGATCAGGAACAGAACAGCAAGAAGACCCTCAGTGAATGATAAAAAGCACTGAAGAACAATATGGTCCCGGACACGTGAGATGAGGTGCCAGGCCTGACCAAAGCCAGCATCTCACCCCTGAGTAAAGGGGGGAGAAGGCAGAGACAGCTCAAGAGAATTCTCCCAAATTCAAATAAGTTGCAGCTCAACCATGTCCTGATTCAGAAGCAGCGCCTCTGGAATGAGATTTTTCTCCTGCCTATTTGCTTTGACCCTACACAAGCAAGTAGCTTGCACTGTATCTTCCAAAGGGATTCATAAATGAACCAGATCTAGCTTGTACTGAGTTAGTACCTTTTGTTTGTTTCGAGCCTCTCACCTAACCATTGCTGCAGAAGAAGCAGCAAACAGCTGCTTCTCACTCATCCTCCCCGTGCAACTCAATTCTACAGACTTCAACCCTGCCCCGCTGTGAGTCACATCTCCTGGACCAGAGAGGTGCAGTCCACTGAGTCACTGCCTGTGCTGAAGATGTTCACAGGAAAATTCTTTGATCCTCCTTGTTACTCTCTTTCAGTCTTATCCAGAACTGCTGCTTTCCTTTTTGAGCAGAGGAACTGAAGTGCACAGAGTATGTCTGTGCTGCCCTGACTTCCAGACATAGCAAACTTCCTCAATCCTGCAGCACCAAGGAAAAGCCAGACTTCTCAAAAAGAATTCTGCAGTGCTTTGTGCAGTGCTGCCATTCCAATTTCTAAAAAATCAAATAATCACTTGCAACCAACTTGTTTGGTTGTTTTTGTTTTTGTTTTTGTTTTTTTAGGTTTTTTTTTAGTTTTTTCTTTGTTTACTTGCAAGTATGGGAACATTAGCATGGACTGGACTGTTTCACGTTTTGAAATGTGTAGTTCTCTCACACTATCTTTTGAAGTTTTATGGACTACCAGACATCCACAGACCACATGCTGAGTAACACGGCTGTTCAGTGCTTTAACAAACAGCCAAACGGGAGTTGAGGGGACAAAACAAGTTTGACTCAAAGTGCCCTCCACGGTACAACTAACTGCTCAGGAATTTTCTGTATATATTCAAAACCACTTACACATAATCTGATGCTCATTTCCCATGCTGTAATTCACACATGTATGCTCAAGTGTGGTTCCCTGTTTTAGACCTGAGGCTGGAGAGAGATTAATGCTTGCTCGTGAGGATGCAGCGTCATATGGAGGCAAACCCAAGAACCACGGGGTTCATCGCTGAACTAGCCATGAACCCCCAGACACAGCATGAAGAATATGGACAGAACCCTGTGAGAGACATCATGCCTGTGTTTTTAGGGCAAATACTAACAAACATCAACTATTTTCTCACAGTAGCTGACCTATGTGCAATATTTTATGACTCATGGAAAACTTGAAACAGCTGTAAGAAACAGTCAGTAAATTTAAGCAAGACCAGAGTGGATCAGCAATTGTACTAAAACAAAACATTACAAACCTGAGTGATAAATTGCATGAGATGCCCATAATGGGAAGGTTGAGGCTGCTGTTGCAAAGGATCACCCATGAAGACGGAATCACTGGACAAGAAACAAAGTCAATATATTCCTATGGATTTAACCATTTTATTGCTTCTAGCTAGCCCTGCCTAAGTTTCTATATCAATTTCAGTTGAGTTCTCTTTATGACTGAAAGAATGAAAATTTCACATTTGCTTGAATTTATTACTAACTGACATCACAATTTCAGCAATTCATAAATTTCCACACTGGTCAGCAAGCTATGACCCACAGGGAAAATGTTATGCTGACCTCACTGCAACAGCAGTGCTAAAACCTAGAAGACAAAGAGTTATCAGTATTTTAGCAATGGCTTTTAGATGGCTTTTACAAGTTGAAAAGCTACTATAATAGTCATAAATAAATGCTGGAATTATGGAAAATATCAAAAAACATTAGATTGAGTCTATATGTTGTGAATAAATGCATGGGACAACAGTCCCTTTGGAGAAAGGCTGCAGAGATTAAATAAGATACTTACAATCTACATACCTAGTTTATAAATATTTATTTTATATTTTTAGACTTGTTTGTAGATCTAAGGAAACTGCAAAGAAGTTTATACTGAGAGAAAATCGAGTGAAAGAAAACAATCCAAACAAAATCCCTAAACTCTACAATGGAGGAATATGGCAGGATTTTTAGCATTTGATATCAGTAGTTCCCCTATTTTAATCCTGTTTCTGTTAGCTATGAGCTTTAGATGTTCCAAATAAGGTTCAAAACCATAACTATGTAACCTGCCCACAGCTTATTCCCAGCTTGTAACATAAAGAATATAAGTTTATATTCCTTATAAAATGTCTGTTTCCTCTAACATAGTTAGAGGAAGTACATTCTTACTATCCACATAAATATTTGATCTTCCTTGGTATCTCACATGGCACAGAGTCATAGTACTGAAGAAGGACCTGCATTTCCCAGGATTCCCACTGGATTCTTTTTAAGGAAAATCTGCTTCCTTCCAGATTTACAGTTCAGCAGCTAAGTCTGAAAGACTCCTTCCAAGATATTTATGTGCACATGTGACTTGCTTTCATTAACAAGAAAGGTATTCCATTCTGCAGTTCCATTTTGTGCATATAGATCCAACTTCGCTGACTTGGTGGTAATTAAAACCAATTCTTGCTCTTTTTTTGGTTTTTATTTTCCTTCTTCTTTCTATCCCTTCATTTACTCAACCTCACACATTAAATTCAGTGGGGTTACTCTGATGAGGCTATTCTGAGGCATATGAGGAGAAAACAGGTGAAGGTGCTTGGTCATGCCTGAACACCCTTCAACCCACCTCCAGAGCACTGAAGGGAGTGGGAATGAGACTACCAAGACTTCCCACTCCAGGAAGCCAAGCAGCGCTGCCACTGCAGGCGCTTCACTCCATCAAGCCATAAATAGGGGTAACACTTCAAACTGATGAGAACACAGATGCATCCAGTAACAAAGCAGCCATCCTAAATGACAAATTAATTATTTGTCAACCACCATCAGAATTCCCTTTGGGGACTGGAGGACAGAACCATTCTCATGAGCTCCTGGATGTGCACAGAGGGTGAGAAGGGAACTGTGTCCCACTTGCTCTCAGCAGACTCTGGCAGTGCAGAGGACAGGATCACTCAGCCTACACCCCAGCAGTGCTGAGAGTCTCCATCAGCATGCCTGTCCCCAGCCTTCACTGCTGAGCACCCCACTCCCCTTTCAGAAAGGTTTAGAGTTGTTTAATTACAGGTCTGTGCCAGGGGAGAGCTCTGCATTGAGTTTTCCCTTTTCTTGCTTTGTCATATTTGAAATACTTAATGTTCCATAATTGATTCCATGCAATCTGCACCAGTTGTAGCTACAAGGTTCTTCAGGTCCACTTTGGATGAAGAGGCAGTAAAATTAGAAATGCTCAGACCACCAGTGCAATTCAGTGAATATGTTTGCCAAGACAGAAACAAAGAATCAGTGCACTGGAGACCAACCTTTCAGGAACAAGGCAGGTTTACTCTGAGCATTAATTCTGAAAGGAATGAGGTTGTGGTTTTGGTTCAGTCTTTAATAGTCTTCATTATAAAAGCACTACAGTTAATATCCCATAATCAGTGCTTTCTGATCAGGAGAGTCCAATAAGCAATTTTTCATCATATACTGGAACTAAGCTACTGCTGCAATCTGAAAACAGCCAAACAAAACAATGCTCCAGTCTACATCTAGCAACAGGAAACACAGACAAAACAACTTAAATATTTTGGCTGTGGAGCCATTTGAGGGTCTAGCCACATCTTCCACTAAAATTAGCAGCCAAAAACTCCAGTTTTGCTTTGGAGTCTTCTCATCTAGATATTTCTTAGTGTGTACAAAACATCACCTTTGACTGTTGCTTAGCAGTGGTGACTCCCTCACTACCAGTCTTGGTTCAGAAAAGTAAAAGTATTTCAATTTAATGCAAATTAGTTTTTTTATCTGTTTTCCTGGAAAAACCACTGGAATAAAAACACTTTGAATTAAAATCAGTTCAGCATGAAAGTTCAATTTTATACCTCCTATTTAAAATTAGTGTATATGGTTATTATTAATTTCTGAATCACACCATGTGCTCTTTCCTACAGTAATTGCTAACTGAAGTCAACAGCAGTACTGTCATCCATTTTAATGGGCTGGGATCACGCCACAAGACACAAAATAAAGACACTTCTTGTTTCAAAATGCTTAGGATCAAAACAAGAAAAACACAAGAGACACACTGGGAAACCCAAAGGGATGAATGACTAGGAATTTAATTTCTCATTTATTGCTAATATTATTGTTGACTTGCTTGTTAATGTAATGTAGCACTTACATTAAGGGATCTGTGTCAGAGTGACCCACTAATGATGATTTGTATCTGCTGCCAGCATAGGCAGACATAGAAGAGACTATTTCGGTGGTGTTCAGGGGCTATTTCCCTGTCATTTAGGGGATTTAAGGCTCTTAAGCAGTTACAGGCTTGTTTATTTTTTAATAATTAGAGCTGGGTGAATTGCAAGTCAAAGAAGACAGGCAGGATAAGGGGTCTCTGCTCTCTGTAGTGCAATTGCAGCACAAAGGAGGAGGCAGGAGCTACAGGGCTGGTTTTCCTCCCCTCCTCACCCACTGGGGAAGCTGGAAGAGTCTCCCCAGGTTTTTGGCGATGCCCCAGCCAGCACAGCTACGTCCCTCTGCGGGTAAAGGCAGCTCCTCATCACCAAAGCACAATGAAAATCAGGATTTCCTAAGCCACAGCCCCCTCTGAGTGTGTGTGATTGGTATTTATTTCTCACACAGGAGCGACCAGACCTCCCTGGTGCACTTTTTCTGTACAGCCACGGTGGGCAGCGTCACTAGTCCTGGACTTGGCCTTGTGCTCACAAAGCCACTGTGACAGTCTGCTGGAACTGAGCTGCCACAGGAGCACACCTGGGAGCAAGGAGCTTCCTGCCTACGAATATTACACTTTTTGTACCATGCTGACACATCATCTCAGCTTCCAGGTTAGCATGGCCAGCACTGTGAAGCCCTGGCAGAGGATCAAGGGTGGCTGGGGAAGAGGCCGTAGGAGGGAGAGGAGGGAGAAACATCAAGTTTGCACAACTAAACTGGACCCAAAATTGGGTCTAATGAAGCCATAACTACTAGCAAAAATAAATAATAAAAAAAAAAGGCATCAGCAAATGTTCTCTTTTGCAAGAAAAACCTGCATTCCCTGTGGAGGGCTCATCAGCACAGCTGTACCAGCAAACCTCTCCTGGTGTGCACAGACTGAGAGAGTCACCCCCAGCCAAGCTGTTCAACACCTCTTCCACCAAATTTATTCTTTATTAGGGGTCACTGATCCTGATTACATAACAAAAACTACAGGAGGAATACATATTTAGAAACATCAATTTGTAAGACAAGGCAAAAACAGCTGCTTGTGATGGCAGGCATGGACAGATGCACAGGAAAGGCTGCTCTAATACAAGTTTGGTTTGGTTTGGTCTGGTTGCTTTTCCCAACAGTATACTTACTATTCCATCTAGGAAACTGGTGTCACCTACTGATGAAATCTGTAACCCTTTACTACATCAAACATTCGTGGACACAAGCATCCAAGCAGAACAGGCTGATTAAAATAGGCAGAACAAATGAAAATATTTGAGTGGCAACTAAACAACTGCTGCTTTTAATCACGGGTGATGTTTATATCTTTGCAAGTGGGTGTAAAATTCTTCTGTTATTAAGGCAGAGCAGTGAGCAACCAAGCCTGTGGCTCACTCTGCAACGGCAATCACATTATCCGGTCTCCCATCCTTGGCCTCTGCTACACCCATGAGAGCCAATACCAGCAGTACATCAATAACTCTCTACTCTTCACATCTGGGCGTTTGTTTGTTTGTTTTCAAATCAGGATCATACAGAAGCCCTCACATATCTAAGGCAAACACTGGAAGGATAACCAGGCAACAGATATTATCCAGGCCCTTGCAAAGCAGACGCAAACCAACAGCGTTTCTTGCCCTTCTTTCCTTAACTGGGCTGGTGCTTTATCCACTCCATCTACGACTATTTAGACTGCAGGCTCTTCAGGCCAGGGACCACCTACTGTGTGCGTGTTTCTACAGTCTCCGGAACAAGACTTCCATTTTTGCTGGTTCTCCCTAGGCTAGACCATAATAAATATGATTATTTTAACAATAACACACATTAATAATTGTTAATGCATTGCTTGAATTTTCCTTTGAAATGCAATCTGTGCTCTCCTCCCTCTCAGCAGTTTAATCGCTGGCTGAACTTCCTCAGTTAACTGAAAGTGCCATAGGTAAGATTTTTTTCCACTATCAGCACGTTTAATCTTTGTGTAATTTAAAGCAAATACATCTTTCTTTGTGATTGCAAATGAGCCCAACTGTTGGAGGTTTTCTTTGTGGTTTTTTGTTTTTGTTTTGGGGTTTGGGTTTTTTAACTTTTCTGAACTTTTAAGTTATTTTCTAACAGCAACCTGGCCTGGCAGCAGTAACACAGACATGACATAATGCTGGCTGCTAATGGCTACCTAACCCTGACTGTCAGCTCTCCCTATTTCCATGAATGCTTTCAGACCCTCTTGTGCTTACCAAGCTCACTGTTCTCCTGTGCTGGGCCAAAGTCTCAGCTCTGTATAAGAATCATAAAATAGTTTAGCTTGTAAGGGGCCTTTAAAGTTCATCTAGTCCAACCTCCCCGCAATCAGCAGGGATCTCTTTGACTAGATCAGACACCTCAGAGCCCCATCCAACCTGGCCTTGAATTTTTCCATGAATGGGGCATCTGCAGCCTCTCTAGGCAAACTCTTCCAGTGCTTTACCACCCTCACTGTAAAGAACTTCTAACTTTATATCTAGCCTAAATCAACCCTCCTTTGGTTTAAAACCACTACCCCTTTTCCAAACAGCTCCTTTCAAAGCCTGTGTCTTCCTGGGCTCTACCTCATTTTAGTGCACCAGGCTGGCTGTTCCTTCATAGGCATCTTAAGGTTCCTGGGGCTGTGGGAGGTGGGAGGCCACACCACTGTCAGTTTTCCAGCATGTCCCTGCGGGAGCAGGTCCATGCCAGCAGCACTGAAAAGCATGCGGGGGCGTTGGGGGAACAGCTGCCTGGTGCACACTGATCACCTTCCTGGGCCAGGCACAAAAATCTGCCTAAGTGTTATGAACTCAGCTGGCACGCTGGGGAAAGGCGAGTCAACCAGTGCCACCCTGGCCCTGAAAACAGCCTTGGTCCCAGCACTGCTGGTTGCTGCCCAGATCCTGCGTGCCTGCAGAGGAGCACGGTGTTGTCACAGGGCTAGGTCTACCCCCAACTCTCCCACTCAGGCTCCCCATGCACGAGGAGGCTCTGCCATGCCCCTCCGTACCAACAGCCAGCTGTACACCAGGGGAGGAAATGGACAGTCTTCTCAAGGAGAAAAACTCACAGCATTTCAGCTGGCTGTTTGGGTCTTAGAGAATTATCTTCCTCACACAAAGAATTCCTCTCGTCTTCATGTCAAACACGATTATTTATTGGAGTGGTACCTAAGTCAGAGGGAGCAAGTGGCCCCATCGCGGACCAAAAGCCCACTGTGCTAAGCACTGTACAATACAGAGCAAAGAGATGATCCTTTCCTCAAAGAGCTTACATCTAAGCATAAAATGGAGAAATCTCATTATTGGCAGATTAATGGCAATCTGTCAGAGCAACCATTCCTATTAAGAGTTTCTTGTGCAGAAAAGTAGTACATAGCCCTTATAATTAGCTAAGGATAGCTAATCTGATGTGGAAATTGAGCAGTTAAAATTAAGGACCCACCTCCATGGTAATATTACATTAAAATTGGTGAGCGTGATACGAGTACACAGGAACATTTTAAACAGAACATGAAGATGGGAAACCCCCAGGGAAGAGATCTATGGATAGATTTTTGTTTGTGAACTTCAGAAAAACACTGAGCATATATGACCTTAGAACCAGTGTTTTTAAATAACATCCAGGGATTTTCCTCTTTCAGTCCAGTTTACTCAGCTAGTTTTAATACTAATGGTTAGAAAAACAAATAAATTGGTGACAGCCTGTGGGTTGGGGTTTTTTTGCATATTAGTGTCACCTTACATGTATTTGTGAAAAGGTGGTTTTCCTCAAATTAATTCTTCTTTTGCTTGACCATCTATAATTCAGTTATTAAATATTGGCCAAACATGGCTCTAAACTTCCTGAGTCACACAGCTTTCCTAATTGCAAGAAGTTAGCCCAGAAAAGGTCAGAAGTATTTGTTCTGCATGCACAAATCACATCCACACACAGGGCTCTCAACAGCCTAACTACTCTGTTCAGTCTCACAGTTGTCATCTGAGATGGAGAAGCCTTTTGATATTCAATATGATATTTGACAGCATCAGCACTTAGATGACATCTAAGTATATGTCAAGAAACTCAACTAGAAAGAACTTCAGAAAAAAACCAAAACCCTTTACATCCTCATGTGGTGTAAATGAGCACACACTCATGCATGCCAGTGAAAATCGTGCTGATTTACATGATGTGAGCATCTGGCTCTTTTCCAAGGGTAAGGACTTACCGCCCAAAGGCAAGAAACAGCAGATGATGTTATTTCACATGGGCACATGATTTTCCCTGCATTATTACGGGTAACTCCCACGTGGATTCTCCCACCCTCAGGAAGGAATGATTCTGACCTTAACTTCAAATGAAAGTATTCAGATCCAAATTACCTTGGCCTTAAAATGTTCAGACCCCCAGTTGGGGCCTAGAGCACTACTGTTGTACCATCGATGCCTAACTAGGGCATTAGGACTTCTGAATTTTCACACATTTATTGTGACCAGTCTTGCTACTTATTCCCATTACATGATCACCAGGATACACACAATGTTTAGGTCTAATCCTGCAGTCCTGATATTAAAAAAACACTCCAACCATCAAAAATTCAGTTTCAATGCTGCATAATGCCCTTCATTACAGACCTGTAAGCGGTGTCTAAATGCAAACATCACAGCAGGAAGAAAACTCTTTTGTACTGAAATGCAAAATATACGCATTTTCACTAGTTAATAAAAATAAGACAATCCTTACAAAGTGCTTTGTGATCAACTGGGTGAAAGCAGTGTGTTCACATGAGAAGAACAAGCTGGTAATTAACTGAAAGTATATGATAGAACATAAATGGGGCAAACTATTTCTCTAAAAATGAAGATTCGTCAGTTTTTGAAATAACAGCCATTGGTACTTATAGAAATCTATTTATGGCTTATACACTGCTTTAGGAAATTTCCAAAGAGGAAGAAAATGTTCCAGATTTCATACAGTTAATCTATTATACCAGAAAGTGCCTATTTCTAATGTTTTTCATTGACACACACTGATATACATTATGCCATTTGAAAAAATAGCAGCTTTGTCTGTACTTAATAACTACAAGGCGTGGGTAAGAAACAGCTAAACCATAAAACCCTAAGGACAAGGCTTCATTGTGAGCATTAAATAATTACTACAATGCAAAATTAGTCAGAGCAGTATCTCTGCTTTACTTCAAGCAATGTGAAGTTTGATCCAAAGCTGAATTTACTGTCAATTCTAGTTACAATGGCATTTCACACTGTACTTTTTGCTTATAATTAAAGGCACAAAATCAATTTTATTTTTTTAACCAACCACTTTCATGTATTAAATCCAGTTTCTGATAAATATTATTTTACTCTGGTTTTATTTGCAAGTGTATCTGAATTTGTTTCTTCTAACATTAAAAGCTCTTTACCATAAGAAATTGACTATGCGGGGGAGAAACAGTGGGGTTTCTGTCTGTCTTTCCCCAAAACTAACAAACAAATACTATTAGAAGTTTTGAAATGAATAATTTTGAGAGGAAAATAATTTTCTTTTAACTACCCATTATAATTTCTGCACAGTACGGTCTTACAGCTGGCACTGTATTTCCAAATAATGCCTACGTTTAAATTCAGTCACCCTTTATATTTGCCAAAAGAAACCTGGTACATAAATTCTCCTTGGTAGAGGAGCTGTGGAAACAATTAATAAAAAATGTTGCATTACACTGAATGTTAGCATTGAGAAACCTGTTACGTACCTATCTGATTATTATTTATATTGAGTAGCACCCTCCATTTCAAATCCAAGAGCAGAATTTCACTGTGCTGTGTAAAAAAAAAATACTTAATTAAATACATTACAGCAGGGCCAGTTGGCAGGGCTGGCAGGGCCAACTGCCTCCTACTTCTGCCATGGCTGCAGAATAAAGCCCATGCTGAAAACAAGGCAAAAAAACCCTGTCAGAGTCTGTCATGCGTTGCTTGCCACCCAAAGCCTATACTGGAGGGTCTTCTCCACTGGCAGTGCAGGTCTTTTCCTCCAGGAGAGGAAAGGCTCCTTTTTCCTGAAGCATATGCAGATCTAAACCAGCAACAGCTGAAATATATGTCATTCTAATGGGTTCTGTCATAACTGGGCAAAACACACCAATGTTAGAAAGCATTTATCAAAGATATGACAGGGCCCTCAAATTATGTTGCCTTTCAACCCACTGCTTAATAAAAATGTGTGAAGTGATAGAACACTTTACCTCATCAACATCACCAGCAGCAACAGACTTTCTTTGGGAGCAGCTATTCAAAAGTAACTTGACTGAACTTCAGTCTCATAACTATAGAAACTATGGTGGAGGGATTCAAAGAAAAAGCCACTTGTGTGACAAAGCAATTACATAAACTTATTATCTTTAAAACAAACATTTCAGCTTTAATAAAGTTGCCTGCTTGCCTTTCCCAAGATGAAGTAGAAATTCCCTTGTTCATGTCAGTCTTTCTGCAGGTCCCCTGAAAGAGAAGCCTGGCCTGAGCAGGGGCTGCAGCACAGACTCCCTTCATCTCCATTGCCTTTTGAAAGACAGTTCAGATGAAGAGACCTGGATGGTAAACTCTATTGAGCTCTCAACTCTACACAGCGTTTCTTACATAAGACCTTAGTATAAACAAGAGTAAAGAATCTATTACTGTAAGATTTCAAAAGGTTGCTATGAAGACCACCTGTTAAATCCTCAGAAATCTAGAGAAGTTTTTGCATTGCTTTGAGTTGGGTCAGGAGGAGTTGGAGAAGCTCATCTGCCACTGAAGAGTTTCCACTAATCTCAGCTACAGAAACAAGCACCCATCTTGTGTCACCCTTCAAGCACACACCAAACCTTGCTTAGTTTTTACACATACACAAGAAACCTCCAAAGTCTACAGATTTCAATAAAACCAGGAGCTCACCAATAGTGGTTACTTTTGATAAGCTGCAATTGATCAAACTATGCAAGAACAAGTCACTTGGAGGTTTCCTGGGCTGGCTTTTGGGATGTGAAATGTCCTCAGCCAGAACCCCATATGGAGCAGTTATTTGTAAAGCTCCAGCTGCTGAGGTGGCACAACAACATTCTGTGAGCATCTCTGTTGGGCAGGTCCTTTTTATTTCTTGCCTGGTTATGGATTTAGAGGTCTAGATTTAAGGAACCAGTTTTATATTTTGCCTTTTGCGTCTGACTCTAGCTGTTATTGCAAATATTCACTGTGATTTAAAGTGTTAAGAAATACAGCACATGAAAACTCTGATTATATCTCAGTTTTTATATATGAAGTACTCCACTGCTTCCAAACACTCTTATGTTTCCTTACCTATAAACTCTGTGTTATGGATACCTTCCCTCTGTCTGTTTAGTATCAACCTGGAGTCAAGAACTCTAACACCAAATTTCCATTACTTAAGCTCCAGATACTTTACGTTTTCTCTCATGGCCATTTGGCTCCCTGTCTTCTACTTACAGCACAAAGTTAAAATCCAAATTCACCTCAGTTTCCCAAACTCCCTCCTCCAGTTGCCTATTTCTTTCTTTCTATAGTGGATTTTTTCAGTTTGTTCCTGTGTTCCACACCTGACAGAGCAGCCATTCCTGTTTAGTCCTCCCTGACTGCTTCTGTTAAAGTCCTGCCATCCAAACTCTGCAAGCCTTTGCCCTCAGTGCTCCTGAGTGGATAAGTGAGGGATGTGACCCATGAGCTGCCGCAGGGCTTTCTGCAGGCACCTGCGTTACCTTGCCCAGCATGGATTTCCCATCACGAAAAGAGGTGGCCTCTCTGCTGCCACAGATATGGCAGGAAGCTGAAGAGGATGACACTGTTCTGAAGGGGCAAAATCTTCCCTTTGAACAGCCTTTCCGAAAACAGCCATGAAGCCTAAAATCCCACTGATGACCCAGAAATCTGTGAAGCTGCCCATGCTGTGGAGAACTCGGGTACTTAACAAAACACCAGGATTACAAGTTTTACCGGGACTGGTACTAACTGCTATGCAGCCTCACTCCGTTTCTATGCACAGGCTTGCATTTCCCTTCAGTACAGGAAAATTGGGCAAACAAACTATGTCTCTCCCTGGGATTTCATTTCTCCCCCTGGATACCAGCTCCTCTTGTCCCAGGCTCAGCATATTTGCAGAGCCAAGGCTCTGCTTTTAGTCCCACCATACCACCACACTTCAGCCTCCGCCACAGCCTGGATATCTTAAGTTTATGAATCAAGAGGGTGATGCCGTAAAATAAACTCACCAGTCACATGCCTCTTCCTTGCTGATTTCTCCCAGAGCTCCTAATAAAACCCACTACATTCAAACACACACAAAGTGGTCAGGCACACACAGTACACACACCCCTATTTATTAGGCACAGTGGCTTTATATTTAAGGTAGTATGTCAAGAGCCCTAACAGAATTTTGAACTCCTGTATTAGACAATTATTTTTTTGGCAAGAAATTCATTTGAGCCTCCATTTTCAACAGGTTCCTGATTTTGCACAGGCTCTCCAGGGGCATTCAGGCTAAACCATGCATGGCACAGGTGTTCAGCCCCAGCTGCCTGAAGGGACCTCCAGCAGAGCAGCAGCAACCCAGACACAGGATCACTGGGTGAATTGTGCAGAGCAAGCTGGGGTTCTCATGCATGCACATATCCACAAATCTAATTGGGAAGGAATGTCATCATCTCAGTTCGACTTTCCAGAGTCACACAGTTTTGCCTGAGAGTGGTCTTTTACTTATATACTGTAGATGAAATAAAGTAAACCATCCTGACAATTTTCAGTACAATGTGGAATCCTGGCTTGTGATAAGCCAAAACGGAAAAGTAAGAATATATGCAGAAAAAGTCCTTCTCAGCAGGCTTCTGAGTGCAGTGGCTCTAGGCCAGATTTTTCATGATGCAATTTCCCAGAGGAGCTGGTATTCTGGCCAGAGTCTCACCTCATCTGTGCTGAAGAAACTCCGAGGAGCTACACAGGTGAATCTGGCTTTTTATGTGTAACCTGCTATCACATTTTTGTCCAGAGAATTTCGTTCTGTATTTTAGCATCATTCTTCTTAACAACCTGTAGGACAATTTTCTACAAAGAAAGCTCATATTAGGCTTTGTATCTATGACCTTAGGTTCCCTTTCATAGTTTAATCTACACAACCTTAGAAATCAAGCTTTGCCTGTAGTAGCCAGCCCATCAATTCATTTGATTGTCCAGCACAACTTCCAATTCTCACAAGCAATTTGACAATTGCAAGTATTTTGCACTACGTATTATGAAATCTAGTGCTGCAAAAATAATAGGACCTGGAATTACACACAGCATTGAAAGTCTACTCACTTAACCATGGATTTTCAGGTAATTTAGATGTTTCAATAACAGGCATACTACAGGCCAACCTGTCATATTACTCTTATCACAAAAATGTGATGTGCCTGTCCCCTAGCTTGCACACATGCCAACTCTCTGACTCTCCTCATACCCTCCTCTCATCATCACAGGCTACACAAGCAAAATACATTATTTTTAATGGTTGGTTTCATAAACAGCAGAGCCCTAGAGCCACCAAATTATTAATAGGGGTTATATGAATCTTCCTTGAGGGGAAAGACAGAAGAAATCTGGGTCAACTTGGCCCGCTAGAGGACAGACCTGGATCCTGTTCCTGGTGACTTCTGTCACCAGCAGGTGGGAAAAGGGGTATCCTGCTTCTCGCCCTTGGTGCTGCTGGAGTGCTGCGCTATCCTGGACTGAAATGCCAGGACAGGCTGAAAAGCTACTGCCCACTCCAACCCTTTGCCTGAAGTCTGGATGCTTGTCACCAGCCTCTGGAGTGGACTGGCCACAGCACGTCTTGTGCACATTCACTGTGGAGAAAATAACTTCCCGAGGGCAAAAGTAGTTCACAGGTGGGAGGGGGCAGCGATTGCAGAAATGCTTGGGGCATGAGTCACCAGGCAGGGCAGCAAGCCCCCATCCTGCTGGGAACTGGGGAGGAGGTGCCACACCCCAGCTGATGGGATGGGGTACCCGGGTGTCCCTGGCGGGACCAGGGCTCCTGGCAGCAATGATGCTGCAGGCGGCGGCATCAAAGCTGACATAAATCGTAACTGATCATAAACCACGTGATTTATGGAATGTGAAGAAGTTATGAAATGTCACATGATTATATGAAATCATAAAATAAATCATAAATAAATAGAAAACAATTAAGATGCAGCCACCCAGCTCTGTCTGACCGGAGAGCCATCTCACCTGGCTGCACCCACACAGTGCTGGATGGCTGTGCTGCACCACCAGACACAATTTCTCTTCCACTTTCTCCTTTTTCACCTACTGCCTAAACCACCACATGCCCTGATGGCTGGGAGCAGACACAGGCTGCCCATGCATAGCTCAGCACCCGCCCTAGAAATGTGACTTCACAACTGTTTGCACGGCCCAAGTTTAGCAAGCTGTAACAATATCTCAAATCCCTCTTACTGCTGTATTTAAAGTTAGCTTTCCTTCTTACTGCTTTTATTTCTGCAGTTAAACTGCAGCTTGGAGCCAGCGAACACTATAACATGCTATAGTATGGGGATAACCTGCAGTAGCTGCTTAAATTACACAGATGGCTTAATACAAAGAAAAATGAGCAGGTACAGAAAAGCCAGCCTGAAAGCAGATTGTGAACACTGCATTGCTTTCAGCAAGTTCAATTCACTTTCAATTCTGACCTGATTCTTTTATAGATTTAATGAATCTGTCAGGTTGATACCATGCAATGGGGCAAGTGAGCAGTCAGCTTTGTTGTTCAGGCTTTGTTTTCATGTTTCCAATTAAAAACAAACAAAACAAAATCCAAGCAATTAATGGGAAACATTAAAATATAAGAATGCAACAGCTTTTAAACATATGGGAGCTTTCATCTGAGCAAGAATTTTCACTGGAAAAGATTGAGGTGAGCTCACAACTTTCAATCAAAGTCCTCTATTTCTAAAAAAGTTAAAGTTGATTTGAGTTATCACATAAGAGATGAATTTACACAACTTTAGAGACTGGCTTTACTAGAGTGAATTATTGATGTCTTACTTACATGAGTGAATGACTTGCAAAAACCAGCATAGAGTATGTCTCACTGCTGCAAGATCTGCAGACTTAATGCAGCTCTGGGAACGTGAGCCAAATTCTTTCTCTGAATTGCACATCAACAAAAATATGACTGTAAAAGATACAGTTGCTTTGGAAATGGGTCAGTCTTTAAAGTGTTAAAACCAATTTCTGTACCTGAACCCCACTGATAATTTATGTGGCCTTATAGCTGTTTTTCCTGTTTCCAGAAGTTTTTCTCTTTCCTGCTAATTGACAGAAGCTGAACATCTATTTCAGTGGAGCTCTGCCAGTTTATACAAGCTTAGGATGTGGCCCATATTTTTATAAAGGGAGGTCCTTTCCACTGTTTTGCCATCTGCCAAGCTCTACTTTAAGCTAATTAAATAACGTCAAGTTCTAGCAGGCGTTTTCAGGCCATTAGAGTTTTCCATTTCTGGACCCCTAAGGGTACCTAGCAAATCTGGCTTCAGGAGAACTGAGAGGTAGATTCGAAGGTGCTGACAATGCTAAACGCCTTTTTAAAAGCTGGAAAATATCCTGACAGTTTGGACGCTCTCTGTGGTTTCCATACAAAGCGAGTTTGTAGAAGATCTGTGAATGTGAGCAAACAATCTTACACGCTTGGAGCTACAGGGGGATTGACTCCAAGCATCTGTTGTTCCAAAGGCGTCAGTCACCAAGTGTGATAGCACGGGAAAACCTGCATAACGCCGCGGCAGACCAAAGGGTGCAGGCAGCCTGCTCCTGACAAACAGTGAGGCTTTTTATCACGTTGAATTCTTTTCCCCACTTCAGCGGTCCTTGTGTTGCCAACCTCACCTACCCTTCAGTCTGGCAACTCCGCAGGTTGCTTTACCCACCGGCCCTTCCTGACCCAAGCCCTCCTCGCTCCTCACACTGCCCCCCAGTCGGGGTGCTGGCCGTGGAGATGAGCAGCAGCAACTGCCCACTGAGAAAAATAAAAGCATTTTATTTACCTTCTACTCTACAGCTACACATGCAACAAACACCCAGTGCCTCTGAGATACCTAAAGGAACAGTTGTTCCATGTAGCCATGGGTTTCCTATCCTTTGTAGCATTTTCTCTCCCCTCTCTGCTATTCACATGATAAACCCACTTACGCTACTGGTCTTAAAACAGACTGTAAACAGCCGGAGCAGAGATTGTCTCATCTTGTGTGCACAAGACCTCCTACAATGGAGCCTTTATCCTGCCTGCAGACTTTCAGCATTGCTATAATTCAAATACTACTAATAATGATAGCGAATGTGAAATAGTATGAGTGAGACATTAACGTGAACAGAGAATAACCCCCTATCAACAAGAAGCTCTATAGGAATAATGGACTACCCCAGCAATACTGGCAGGGTTTGCATGCATCCTGCTTTTTATGCTGAGAGAGCCCAAAACACCTTCTCAAATCTATGGAAAGACTGTTTCAAACAGATCATATTGAATGAAGCCTTTTTATCAAGATAGAGCAGCCCCACACACACCATTCGGGGCTAAAAAGGAAAATGACCTTTGCCAGCTGAAACTGTCACAGGAAAAGGGAATGGAGGACAGTGCGTAGCAGCACAGCTGAACGACAAGCTCTGGCGTCTGGTCTGCCTAGGATAAAATGACAATTATCCCAGTCTAAATCAACCTCTCATCCACTGTACTGACCACTAAAAAAAACCAACCAACCAACCAAACAAACAAAAAGTAAACAAAGCAAACCACCAAAACAAAACCCAAAAAACACCCCAAAAGAAAACCCCGACAAACCAAGCATTAACGTGCAAAAAAATGGTTCTTTGTACATCACTTCTAGTGCCAGGACCATCCTGGTTTCATGCCAGACATAAACATTAGATTGAGACACCAGTAGGATTTCACTGTCATTTCAATGACACACTCACACCTCCAAGTAAGCCTCTATAAAGGTGTGTGCGTATGTGGACACACCTCTGTATAAAGTTCAAACATGATTTAAATATGTCATCCTACACCGACAAAGTTGTATTAAAACAAACCTGAGCCTATTGTAACTGTCTCTAAGTCATGAGTCCAAGGCAGATATTTTAATACCACTTTGATGGCTGACATAAATAGCTTAAATCTCCAGCGTACTATGATTTATATGGCCACAATAGCTTTTCTCCTTCCCTTCCTAACTAATTTATCATATAGAAACAACACTCACAGATTTCCCCTGAAATGATACTAACATAAAGGAAAATGAATAGGACTACAAGGATCGACACAGCTGACCAGTGTACAGCAGCATCCTCTTAAAGAACCTGCTGGAGCTGCCTGAAACAGCCTGAGTTTACAGGGAGGCAAGTCTCCTGCTGGCCCTGGATGAAGGTCTGTGCCTTGTGAGGGTCATGGATTTGAGAGTGTGTCACAGGTGAGGGAACACTGCGTGGGGCAGGCTGCAAGATGCTGTAAAACACTGCTGTACCCAGAAGTACAGCAGTATTTTAAAATGCACTGTATTCCTGGCAAGTCACATGCTTTAAAACTGGATGTAAATCATTGCAAACTTCAACTTTTGTTTCCACGGAATTTTTTCAATGTTTTTGGTTCCACACACAGGGCCCTGTTCAGCATCTTGCTGCCATGGTGTTTTTCTATCTTGACAATTCACTTCCGTGAGCAGGCATGTAGCCAACTCAAATGAGACTCAACGCAGTGAAAAGCCCTTCAGGTAAACAGTGTGATAAGCTAAACTGCAAAAACGAGACAATGTTTTTGGACTATGAGGCAGTTGCTATGGAGACGGTTGCTAATTAACTGCATTCAGCCAAGAGAACAAAGGGTTTAAGGGCAGACAGGACTCTGTATCTTAGAGTGAGCAATGCATAATGTCTTATGCAATCTGCACATCTATCATATCTGGAATACCTGAGCCTTTGCTTAGGTTGCAAAATGCCCCAGTGACAACAGGGTGGTTTATTCCTTTAAATTTGAACTAATTTTTAGGTAATTAATGACTTGTCAGTATTTAAAAAACAAACAAAATTCATAGTTAAAAGTCACAGGTATCATAAATCAATACATCAAGCCAGGACTGCATTAAACATTGCAATGTTTTATGTTCATTCAGAGTTACTGTTTTCACAGAGTATCAGGTTTGCATGGCGAGGTTTAGGTAACGAGGGGCTACAGGGGTGGCTTCTCTGAGAAGCTGCCAGAAACTTCTCTCATGTCCAACAGAGCCAGTGCCAGCCAGCTCCAAGACAGACCCACTACTAGGCAAAGGCTGAGCCCATCAGTGACAGCAGTAGTGCCTCTGGGATAACAGATTTAAGAGGGAGAGAAAAAAAGCTGGGCAGATGTAGCCGAAGAGAGGAGGGAGAATATGAGAGAGGAACTGCCCTGCAGACCCCCAGGTCAGTGCAGGAGGAGCAGGGGGTGCCCCACGTGCTGGGGCAGAGATTCCCCTGCAGACCATGGTGCAGACCATGGTGAGGCAGCTGTGCCCCAGCAAACCGAGGTCCACAAGAGAGCAGTTACCCACCATGAGGATGGATATTGAGCAGGTGGATGCCTGAAGGAGGCTGTGACCCCCTGGGAAGCCCACACTGGAGCAGGTTCCTGGCAGAGCTGTGGCCCCATGGAGAGCGAAGCCCACACTGGAGCAGGTTTGCTGGCAGGATTTGTGACCCCATGGGGAATTCATGCTGGAGCAGCCCATTCCTGAAGGACTGTACACCATGGAAGGGACCCATACTAGAGCAGTTTGGGAAGAACTGCAGCCCATGAGAAGATCATACACTGCAGAAGTTCATGCATGGAATTTTATCCTGTGGGAGGGACCCCACACTGGAGCACAGGAAGAGTGTGATGAGTCCTCCTCATGAGGAGGAAGGAGCAGCAGAGACAATGCATGATGAACTGACTGCAATCCCTATTCCCCATGTCCCTTCACCACTGAGGGGGAGAGAGAAATTGAGAGTCGAGTTAGAAGAATTTATTCTTCAATTCATTCCTAAATGAAGTTCCTAAAAATATACCTTGGACCTAAATACTATATTAAATCAAAACTGGCTATTCTGAACAGACATCGAATTACATTATTTTAAAGGGGTCATATTGTGGTAGAGTTTTGTATTACGATTCTTTACTATTTCTACAATACACTGTAGGCCTGCAGCACTCCAGAAAAAGCACAGACTCATCAGAAGTGACACAAATCCCAGAGCAGCATATTCCCAGCTTACAGTCTCCGTGTGTTCCTGAGGAAACTGCCTGTGCTCACAGCATCCCCCTGCAGCCCAAGGGCACAGAGACCCACTGATCCTGTTTGGGGGGTAAGAGCTGCACAGGCTGTGCTCAGGCCAGACCAGTCACCTCTGTACAGCATACAGGCAGATCTTAACTCACTTGCAGAAGAAAACTTCAAAAGTTGACCTCTTTTTCCAAAGTGAAAGCTGAGAAAACCAGTAAAGAGCCAGTTGCTCATTAGAAAGACCCTTCCTTTAGACATGAAAAGCTAATGGATAAAATACATCTGTGCTAACACAAGATTTCTTTAGGTCTGGATAAATAAGGCAATATTTTTCAAGTCATTAAACATATGATTTAAATTAATTAAAAAAAAACCCGCTGGAATTTTTTTTACATGATCTAGGTACTGTTGAGATTTAAAGGGTCACAATCAGTTTTGAAGTTAAGTCCTTACTAAGGGCAATGGGATGAGTTCACACCTCATATTGAGGGTATTACTTCAGCAAAGCTTGCTGCACACTGAACAAGCAGTATATTAATTTACTACAAGAAGGCCTAAGGTTTGGGATTTTTTTGACATTTTAAATTATGAGGCATCTGCAAACAGATCCTAAATCTGAATTGCACATGGATTTTCCACACCAGCCAATTCAGATTGCCCCTAGACATCCCCTGCAGCATTAATCACTCACCCACACTACTGCAGTTCATATTTCTTTTACAGAAACAGAGGTCTGCAAAATTCTTAAACTCTTGTCTAGAAAATAGGAATTATTACTTATGTGGCAAACTAAGTTTTAAACATAAGGGACCCAATTCTGTCTTCAGTTACGTTTCCATAAATCTTTAACAATTCCATTAGATTTATAACAGTGTAACTGAGGAGGAAATTGAGCCCAAGATATTTTCTAAATCAGTAATTAAATAGTAGAATTTTAGTTTGGCACAGAATAAAGACCTCTTAGATTACGTCTTTGGATAAGGCTACATACTTTTTTTTCCCTTGAATAATGATGTTATGAACAAATTAAATCATCTTATTTTCAGCAGCCTCTCTATTACTCTGTGGAAGGACCACATCATCTCATGGAGCATCAGTCTGGGGCTAAATATTGCCCCACTTTCCCATCCACTTTCTCTCTCTTCTCTATATAAATATGAGACTCCTTATAGCTCTCCATTATATGTACAAAGTACGTAGTACCTCAAGGACCTTTTCTTGCTTGGTTTCAAGGAACTACTATATTAAATAAATGTCTAATAATAATAAAATGGCATGTAGTCAACTCCCCTATCAGAGTAGCAAGGCATCCTGTGGTCACATTATGCAGAGATTGTGCTTTTCAGAAGATGCAGGATGTGGTGCAGAAACATGGGTTTGCCACAGCTGCCAGAAGCTCCCCAAGGGTCACTGGATAAGCTGTGAAAGGGCCCCCTTCAGCATTAAAGCTTAGATGGCACTGTGAGGGAAAAGGGCTCAATTCCCAACCCTTAATGACATCAGACAAGTTATCTAATCTCTCTAGATTCCTTTTCTTCATTGGGCAAAGGCAGCTTGTAAAATTTCCTGTGTTGTAATTTTAATAGAATTGGGGGAGGAGGGCTATGGCTATTTCAGCTCAGTATTTCGAGTTCAAATGCATCTTTCCTATTATTTCCAGCTTGCTAACCCTATATGCAGAGCCCACACTGTCCCCACCAGCTCTGTGTGTGTCACACTCACAGAGGTCAGTGTGAGGCTGAAACCTGGGACAACTGCTACCAAATGGGGGCTGAGAGAGATCAATAGCCTTTGGGGCCAAAGGGCCTTCTGAGCTGTCCCACCTGTCAATGACACTCCTCTGGACACCCAGCTATGTAGCTCCAATAGTCTCTTTTCACTGCCTCGCAGGATGGAAAATTCTGCGGGCGGCTCCGCCGTACACTATCCCTTACAGTAATTCTCCCAACCTCTGGTGATTGGACCTCCTACAGCTAAAAATACACCATGCAGTCTAAATATGTAACAGACAATATATGCCTGCATACCTCACCTATCTAAATATATGCTTGCATACCTATCTAATAACGACTACAAATATGAATCATGCTATTTCTTTGCAGATTGCTTTTACAGCATGTTTGTATTCAGTTGCCAAAGCAAAGAAGGAAGGTCCCAGTCAAAAGGTAGCCAGTTCATTGTATATAAACCTCCTTGTTGAGATCTCCTAAGTACATTTTAATTGACTGGAAGGGAATACATTTTAATCACACACACACACACGTATTTGCACATAGATGTATGTGCATAGATGTATGTGGCTATTAGTAAAGATGTACTTCACCATTAATTGTATTAAAAGGTTTACTGTTGACAGTCTATCCAAGGAAGAACTAAACAAATGAAAATGCAATTCTTGTTCATAGAATTCAATGCTGAAATTACCCAACCACATGAAGGTACTTGTTAAAATGATCCAAAGACTACTTTCACTTCAGAAAATCATTAGTTGCCAACTATACCCATAAACAACAGTAAGCCTGCTGTCCCCAAGCCCCTGGAATTGGAACCATTTGGGCTAACATTTTCTTTTTCCCTGGTGTTTAAGACAGTAGTGATACCCATAAGTTCAGGGGTAAAACTGATGCTGAATCCAAGTGGCTGAAGATGCATTTTTCATCTGTGTTCCTTACTCGCTTGCATTGCAAGCATGACATAAAAGACAATTTACACTATTATTTTTATTTAATTCATGCTTTTATTTTTCATGCTAGCCAAACACCAGTTGATGTTAAGGTAGAAGTAAGCAAAAGTGACGCAGCTTCATGCAAATAAGCTTAAGAAGTTTTAGCTTTGCTGTAATGAGGCATACTGAAAACTTACATAAATTTAGCATAATCTACCTCTCCTACTTCCACACAGAACACTGGAATATGCTCCCTAACACCTCCAGGCATGTATTCTGTGCCACGGTCCCCAAAACCATCAGACATCAAGTCTGA
The DNA here is from genome assembly GCA_013400415.1 of Scytalopus superciliaris. Lineage (NCBI taxonomy): Eukaryota > Metazoa > Chordata > Aves > Passeriformes > Rhinocryptidae > Scytalopus > Scytalopus superciliaris. The sequence continues at coordinate 496,398 of VXBX01004892.1, read as the reverse complement.
TATGGTTGCCTACAGAGAAATCAACATTCAGCCCAAGCCAAATCCTGCCTGTTGGATCTCCTGTGTATCCCCTCCAAAGAGGGAAACCAAACAAGGAATTGGGTTGATGACCTGATCTTTTTTGATGGCTCAGACTGGAAAGCTTACTGCTCCTTTCAAGACAAAAAGGAGATCTCAATAAAAGCATGAAATTTACATACATCCATAAAATCCTCAGGAGGCCTGACCTAGCTGGAGATGGCTGTTGTGGGAAGGCTGTAATTAAGGAGTTGTAATAGCAACACTGACTTTTCACACCAGAGAATGTGTGTGTTGATCACAGTTTCTATTAACAGTGTATGAGTCCTCTGTAGGTAAAATTGTAATGGTGTTTGACTGACACCCTAGCAGCTCCTGCCATGTGCAGTGCTTCCTCAGGGTTCCAATCCCTCATGAATTCAGGATACATTGTTGTCCCTTTCACAAAGGTCCAACAAGCCATGCCAATTCTCTATGTTTAAAAGAGTATTCATTAAATGGAATTAGCACATTCATGTCCCCAGTACATATTATTTTTGCTTACAAAAACATGTTCCTTAATCTTACAATGTAAACACTGAGTATGCCTAGAACAAAACCAGAAAAACTTCAGAGGAGCCTTTTCCTGGTAGCTAAACCATTAGTCCTACGAAAGTCTGTAAACTGTTAATCCATTAGTGTCCAATTCTTTAAACTTAAATTCCATACTTAAATCATCTGGAAGCCCAGAGCCTGAAGTGTTTCTCTCTGATGTTCCAGACCAAGTGCCTCACATGAAATTATTTGTAGGATAGGAAAATATTCATACAGTGGTATTACTGCAACTTCTCAAGGGCATCACAAAAAAA
>VXBX01004892.1:479217-495525 GCA_013400415.1 Scytalopus superciliaris | reverse complement strand
AAAGAGTGTTTATGAGACAACCCAAAAAAAAAAAAAAAAAAAAAAAAAAAAAAAAAAAAAAAAAAAAAAAAAATCCTCCATGCATCTGTGAGGAAATCCCTGTAAGACAGTTAAGACACATACTAATTTTGAATAGCATGGCCCTCAGGGAATTGCATAAGACTCATGTCACAACAACCACAGAACTTACTCTCCAACACTTAGCCTGGGCTCACTCCTGTGAGGTGTGGGGTGGGACACCAACCTACTTCTCAGGAGACTGAATGCTCCCAGAAAACCAAAGATGCTGTAAAATCTCTTTGTGCTCCCATTCCTCCTTGTTCCCCATAATGCTATTTGTTATAACACCCACACTGAGCAAATCCACTAAGGGAACAGGGGGAACATTAGGATGAAGTTTCATTCCCAACATGATTCAGATGTCTGGTTTTCCCCACTCTTCTCGCTGGCCCCTACTCTGTCTGACTTGAATAGCCAGCTAGGACTTCCCAGTTCCAGGAGCTCTTAGATACTGGTGCAAGCCATGGTAAGAGTGGTGGTGGTGGCAGATAAAGGGTTAATTTTTGATCAATTGCTTTTTTTCTGTTGCTGGTCATGTAAGATGGTCCCTGCACTGTCCAAGTCTCTCTCTTTACATAACAATAGTTTCTATGTTTTCTTACCTCTTCTGCTTTCATATGGATACCCAGAACAAGAGTATCAACATGAATATAGCTTACCTTCTGCACCCCCACATATGCACTTTTCTGTGGATGTGGGTCAGTGGCCTGCTGCCATGATTGTGTGAGACAACTCAGCCAGTATTTGGAGACACTTCTACCATAATCTTATACTGGTCTCATGAAGAGGAATTCAAACGTGACAACCGACCACAACCCTCAAGACAATGTGGGCCTTTTCTAACCCAAGTTGTTCCCAGGTTGTCTGAATCAGAAGGTGTTTGCCCTAACATGCTTCTAGTTCTATGAGGAATGAGATCAAATAAACAAGTCCATTTTCTTCTATGCTATCTCCATGCAGGCTATTCCATTATCTTGATCTCTCAGTACTGTGCAACCAACTAACACACTACATCAGCCTGATCAAGACTGTTTTAACTACCTCCTAGTGCGACAACTCTGTTTCTTAAGGCTGCAAAACTATGCCTTCTGCAATTACAGGATCACAAGTTCATCTTGAGAAACCAGTGCTGGAAGAAAAACAAGCTAATATAAATCACACTAGACAACAATCACCTAAATGTATTCTGGATGTTCCAGTGAGGTTGCATCACTTCAGTGCTCTCATGCTAACACGTGTCAGTTCTAAACAGGGGTATTACTAAAGGAACAATGTCATAAAGGAAAAACACCCTCTCGCTCTGTTTAGTACAGCTATTTGAATAGGATTAGCCATTAAATGACTCTTAAGTGGTCAAATGCCTGATCAGAACCGGCCCTGGTAGCTGCCACTTAGGCAAGAACTGATGTTGCTAGGAACTCCTCTGTGCAAGGATGCCTGCTAAACACTGGAACACTTGGGCAGCAGCCATACCATTTTCTTGACACTGTTTCCCACAACCAGGCTATAAACAACTTTCTGTGAGCTTTCCTTTACATGGATGACTGAAGAGAACACGTTTAGTAGAGAAGACAAAAACTGAAATGCTAAAAATCGCTTTCAAAGGATGTCCTGCTCTTTTTGATGCATAATTTTTCAGCAAAACTTTCTAGTATATTCTCCCAATTCCTTTGGAATACATCATCCTCCTAACCCAAAATGCTAAATGGAACAGTGGGTCACTGTGTCATGTATGACCTTCCACAAGAGTACTGACACTTTCAGGTGTGGTGCTTCTCCACAGCCTGGTCTCTTCTGCCTGCTCCCCAGGTAGGAGCTGATACCCTCATCACACACAACTCTCACTGCCCCACTTAAATGTTTCTCTTGAGGATGGCAGGTTATGGCAGAGGGGGGAAAAAAATAAAATTATTTTGTGAAGACTGCCACTTTATCTCAAACCATTGAACAATTTACTCCTGAAAGCCAAAGCAGAAAGACGAACCCCTGTTCCCCCACATTTCAGAAATCCTCGACAACAAGCAAGGCCAATAACCCTACATTTCTATTGACAGCAGCGCCTGTTGCTCAGCTCACAAAATCAGATTTCCTCCTTGCAAGCGTGCCCATGTTGCAAGAACATCACCAGATTGCAAAAATGTTCACAGGCAGATTTGCTCATCATCCAAGCAATTTCAGCAGTAACTTTTCAAACAGACACGGCATCCCTGGCGCTTGGTTCCCTTCCCTGCTGGCTGGTGGCTCAGCACGGGCGTCACGCGTGCGCCCTGCCGTGACGTAACACCGCGAGCAAGCGCGGCCCTGCGAGAGTGTTTCTAGACAGATCTGTTTGCAACCTAAGAAACCCAAACAGCAACTTTCATAATAGGAGTCCCATCTCCGTGCAGTTGGTGCATGTTGCTGTGAGACCAAAAAGAAAAAAAAACCACAGGAGCCTGTCTTTGTACAATGATTGCAGTAACAGACGAATAAACATGCAACCTGATACTGCACATCTGGTATTTCATCACTCCAAATACCTTCTTCGCATTCAAATATATTTAATGCTGTGAAAAGTTTATAAGGTAGCAATGTCTTTATAGAGGCACTAACTTGCTGGAACCTTTAAAATTAAAAGCTGTAGTAAAAATAATTTGTAACATGTTACTGTATTCTTCATAAAACTATTTACCTTGCAGTTTCCTATTAGAAACCCAGAAAAACACCAAATAATAGCAGCTAGCTACAGAATCACACAAGCCTACAGAATAGGATTTCTTTTGTCAATGTACCAGTTCAAAATTCAATTTTAATATTCAGTTTATACAAGGTGCTTTGGAAATGAAGACTGCTATTGCTCATCATGCAAAAATTCTATTATCTGAGATGAAATTTTTATGAAAGTATCATTTTCCATTTACTGTCATGGTAGGGCATAGCAAGAGATTGTATGTATAACCTAATTTAAATATGTACAACAGTTCTAAAAGGGTGCTATGCACCTCCTCACATTAATTAGTACTCATTCTTCTCTGTAAAACAACTAAAGATGCTACAAAACTTGCTCTTTAAACAATCACTACATGCTTTTAAACAGCTTTGTTGCAGAGACAAATACCTCCAATGCAAATTCATAATTAAGAACTGTTTACAAATCTCAAAATTTAAGATCAAATTATTTTCATGTCTTAGAGGCAGAAGCCACCTTTGCTACCTTGAGGCTGAGTTTGCAGTGCTGATAGCAACATGCCTGCAGGCATATTACAGTTGCTAGCAGCTTATGGCACTTTGGCACTGTCCCTAGAACTGCACTAAAGCTACTTCTCTCTATAGCTAAAGTTCAGAATAAAAAGATGAGAACGTGCACACAGGGCCAAATCCACTCTCGTGGTAATTCCAGTGACTTCAGTGTTACACCAGGGATAAAAGTAGGGCTGCATTTCACAGCAGCTTTCATTCTTGTAATCTTTTCCAAAACACTCTCCCAGGAGCAAAGACAAGCACAGGCAAATATCCTGCCAATAACTGAGTTCACAGGAATTGCTACAAGCAACTAAACTGTCAGCAGTAAAAGACCAACAATCAGAACAAAGTACAAATACAGGACAGCCAATGCCCTCTAATGGGCTTGAGTTTTACTATGTGCTGGATAAACAAGGACATGGAAATTCATCAGAATGGATTCTGAGAGGAAAGACAAGTTACAGGTTGTCCCACTTTGTACCAGTGGATCATATTTGTGTTTGATCAGTACTTCGTTTCAAATGGTGCAGATTAAAAAAATCTTACCAATACCTTGCAAGACAAATAAAAATGGGTCCAAGAACTCAGTCTTTCCTCCATAAACTACTCTTGACTGCTTTCACAAAGAGTGTGGGCATCAATTTACACACGTGTTTCTCTATCCTCCTTCAAGCCTTCACATTTATACCATCCTCATCTTTTTGTAATTTTATTTACTTTTAGTCAATACTGTACTAGGAGCAAATCCAACACTGTAAGACCTTCAGAAGCACATTACACAAGGGAAAGAGGAAAAGGAGTGATGGATAGTGCTTTTCTGCAGAAAACTTATCATTGGTCCCTTGGTCTTACCATGCATTCCCTTTCTCTCAAGAATTTCCAAACTACTTCCTGGTTCCTGGAATTTGCCCATCTGAACCAAAACAAGCATCTTTGCTTCTTACCCAGTCATTTCCTATAAATTTAGGAATAAGAGTTTCATTAAGTTTTTGTTTTGTTTTCTGAGGGTTTCTTCAAGGACCCATAACCCAGCTGCTGGGCCAGCAGCAGCCTGAATTGCTCCTGGTCTTGCACAGGTCATTTTGCCTTTATAGCCTGAGGATGCCCTAAGGCAAAAAAAGAAACAGTCAAGACATCCTCTTTCCCTCCCCTGCCATAGGGCCCTGCAACCCTTTTCTGTGGGTATAGGATCAAAAGTCATTTGTTCTAGCCATCCTCTTGTGCCTTAAGTTACTTTTTTGGGAAGGCAAGAAGGCAAGAAAACACCCTCCCCCTCCCCTTCCCTTCCCTTCCCTCCTTCATCTGAGATCTCAGCTGCAGAGGAACAGCTGAAGTGAGTCAGGCTGCCCAGAGAGGTCACAGATGTCCCTCAGCACCACCAGGACACACTGCTCCTGCCCAGGTGGCACTACAGGCCACCCCCACCCCCTGGATTTCATGCCCCTCAATCCTCCTTGAGCAATCCTCCAGGTCCCCTTGAGCCAGCTCACCAAGAGTCTGTACACAGACCTCTTAGAAATGCCAGCTGAGGGATGGTTTTAGACCACCACAAAGAACAGTGAAGAAACTCTGGCTTCTGCTACCATGAATGTCGCAAAGCTCTCATTAAATCAAAGGCAGAGACTTAAAATATTTCTTCAAGCAAAATCTCTGCTCTCCTCAAAGTCTCCCTCCAAAGATCAAAAACTACAATTGCTTAACTTAATCCACACAGAGTGATCATTATATTTGCCTCTATAAAAATCATATTTGTTCTTGTGCCTATATCTAAAGGCAATTTCAGTTAGAAAATGAAATGGTGCTCTCTTGACCTTTTATCTTATATGGTTCATGAATTACTGACGCATTACAATATTCCCCAACACTATGGAAGCTTAGAGATATTGCAGTGTCTCTCTTGTAAGTGAAATAAACTTGGTATGCCACTAAAAGGCATTAAATTATTTTCATTATGCCACACAGAATCTAAAACACTTACACTGTTTTGATTTCAAAATCCTTGGAGAACAATTATGCTCTCAGGGCCATAAGACTCTATTAGAAAGTCCTCAGAAACCTAGCATGGTTTCAATAAATCCTCAAACACTACAAAGCAGTTACTCAGCTTGAAGAATGAAAACATCAGTTCATCCACTGCAAAGTCAGGATGTAAATTCTGCTCATACAGTACCCTGCACTTCCTAACACATTTTTTTCTTCTCAATCATGGCAGCGCTTTAAGTAACATTTGCAGCATCAAGCACACATAGCCCCTTTTTTGACTGAAAATTAACTATATTTGATTTAGGATTAGCATAAATATGAGATATGCATATGTTTATGGCATTACTAGCTACCAGTATTAATCAACAATTAGATATGCATAAGTAGTTTTATAAATATATAATTTAACAAATGTTAACATTTAGGATTAGAGAACCATCAAACGAAACCAGTGATTGTTGAAATGAATGAATAAATATGTTACTTTCTTTAATTTATACAACAGCACAAAAAACCGCTTCAAAACACCAAAAATCACATTTCAGGGGTGACTAGTGTTCTTGTAGGGATCCCGATTTAAAAAAAAAAAAAGGAAGCCACACTTATTTTGGCTGATGAGGCTGTTCAAGCCTCAGTAGAGCTTTGGAGCATAAACACACAATAAGCATGTTTGTATATACATGCTTATGTACTCCTAGAAGGAGCGCAACCTTCTAATTAGGCAAATCATCTCCCCTTTCCAAAGGAAAATAACAGCACCGAAACGCAATCAAAACAGGCAGAAAAGGGCGAGAAGGAGAGGACAACAGAGATTATATTCCCTTGGGCAGGGGGGAGAAGCGGGGAGGGGGAATAAAGCAAACACCCAGGCAGGAAACCCGGCCCCGGCAACTTTCTGCCAAGGGCAGCTGAGATGCTTCATCCCAACTCTTTTTTTTGTGTGCTTTTGGTGCGGGCGGCGGGGTCACACGGCAGCTGCGGAGGGGGCCGGGGCAGCAGCAGCGCGGTCCCTGTTTCCATGACCTCGGGCGGGGGGCACAGCTGGTGGCAGCTGCAGCACCATCTGCTCGGGGCTGGAACCCCCGCCCCTGCCTCGGGCCGCCCGGCCAGGTACGGGGAGTGTCCCCGGGGCGCAGCCACCCCCTGCCCGCAGCGCCGGCACCCCAAGGACGGGCTTGCAAAACGCGACGGAGAGCTCGGAGGAGCGGGGCGAGAGCCACAGAGCCCCGAGAGTGCGTGCAGATGTCAGTCCCCCTCCGCGGAGCCAGTATTTATGGAATGCTGTCAGCACGTCATCTGATTTACAGCGGTTTGCACGGAGGGAAGGGGAAAGGAAAAAAAAAAAAAAAAGACATNAACCGGAAGGAAAGGGAAAAAGAAAAAAAAAAAAAAAAAAAAGAAAAAGGAAAAACAACAACAAAAACAAACAAAACACAAAAAGCCGCAAAAACACCCCTAACTTGCCTCTTTAATCGAGAGGCTTCTGAACACAACAAGAACTTTATCAACTTTGCAATTCACTACTGCATAATCTGCCACAGCACCACACAGATAGTACTTTCCATTTCCCTATTGAAAAATAAGGAAAAGAGCTTTTTCTTTTATTTTTATGCCTGAGGAGTGACACATTTAAAAGGTTTTTTAAACATTCACATTCAGCCACAGCACAGCACTCGTTAAAGGCACAATTCTGCATCAATATTGCTTCCTAGTGCCAGTGGTGAAGGATCTGGCTCAGACAGTCCTGACCACTACATCACCCAACTCAGCTTCATCAACTTCATGGACTTCTTCCAGATCTACTCGAAAAGTACCAAAATCAGAACCAGGAATTTTGTGTGAAAACAAGTTGGGCTTTTCAGTTCTCATTTGCACAATTATTTCCAAAGGCTAAATGTGTACCACTTACCATACATTTTGCCTTCATCTGATAAGATGATTTTCCTCCTCCCACATGGTGGATAGATAGCTAGAGCCTCCTGGAAGCTCTGTTCAATGTCAGGGCTCCAGACACCTTCTGCATCATTGTCAATAGGTTTATCTGCAGAATCACTCATTCTTTCAATATCTTCGGCAGGACTCTCGCTGCCGCTCCAGCTGCTGGGCTCAATGGTGATGGCTGGGGTCTCCAAGCCTAAGCCTGGAGTCTTCAAGGAAATAAACCTGCAAAACAAACAAACAAACAACCCCAAAAGGCATTAAAGGCATGGAACTCCAAGCAAACATTTCTGTCTGCTTCTGACGCCAAGTTAACTGCAGCTGAGCGGTACCGGCAGTAACACAAGCACGGGATGCACCCAGGAAAAGTGAAAAATTAATAACCATTCTACCTGGAATGAGCGGAGGTGGAGCAATAAGGCTGTTGGAAGGGTAACTCTACTACATATTCTGTGTGCAATTACGTGAAGGCATAGAGCATTAACTTATTTTTCCCAGATAGTCAAAGTAGGTCTTAATACTGGGGAAAAGTCTCCAGCCACATTTCATCTGGCTGAAGACTGGCACCCTTAAAACGACAAGCCAGACCCTCAGGCAGGGGTAAATCAGTGTACTTCCACTGGCTGAAAGGGAAGCACACCAGTCTATCCCACAGTGACCACCAGAGCCTAAACCCACTTGAACCTAAAAACAAAAGCAAAAACTATTGTTTGCATTCATCCAGATGTCAGTGGAGTAAATGGAATTACACTAGCGATGACACAGCTCAATGCAATTAACTGGAAAAGACTGTAATACTGTAATTTTCAGATCTTACCCAAATAAATAATACAATAAGAATCTGAGCTACATACAAGAAGAAATCTTTAAAATTATAATATCAGAGAAAGGAATTACAAGAAAAGATATATGCTTTGCCTGACTTAAAAGGTCTGTGTCACGGAACCATAGCAGAACAAAAATTACAAGCTTCAAGTTGCTGAATCAATTTAATAAGAAATAATTTAATATAGCTGCACCTGCTCACACCAGCAGAGCTGCAGATCTGTCAGTATTCCTTTTATATTTTTGAGAGAAATACAACTCTGCTATAAAGATTTGCTCCAGGCAAAAAAGCTGCTATACCAGACCACATTCACCTCTGGTGTAATTCTTCGTGAAGTCAGTGAAATAACACCAGGAACAGATCTGGCTCAACATGTCTAGGCATAATGCAGTTTTATTTTGAAAAACGAAGAAGTTTGGTGACTCTAACTGATCTAAGCAGATGGGAGTGTTCAAACATGCACACATGAGCTGCAAATGCACTTAAAAATACAGTTTGCTGGCTAAATACTGAAAATCCCTAAACCATAACATTCTTATTCTGCTGGGGCAGAAGGCAGGGGCTTCTCCTTCCGCACACCTCCATCCTCACATACACCTCTCACTGGGGTCTCACAGGACGCCATAAAACCACAGGTGAAAAGTGGCAGGAGGGCATTCACCCCACAGAGAAGAACAGGAAGATAGTACATGGAAGGCCATGACAGCTCTGATAAAACACCTTTGGGCTGGAGAACTCCATGAAAGAGGAAATATTTACAGCAGCCCTCACCCGAACTCACCAATCAACCAATCCCTAGAGATAACCAAAACCTGATGGTCCGGTCCCTCGGAGGCTACGGTGTCTTGCAAAAAAACAGAGCTGAAACTGGGGAAACAGGGAGCAGCCTCTCAGCCTCATGAACCAACATTACCAGTCTGACGTCCAAACTCTAGGGTATTTCCACTTCTCCAGGCTCTGACAGGAGCTCAGAGGGATCAGCACATGTGAAATGGTACTCCCAAGAACTTGACGTTCCTTACTTGCACGGCTGTTTCCACTAAGAGGCATTTCTTAACTTCTCATTGGTTTGAGCATTTCAGCACAGCAATCACATGGCTAATCACTGTCTCAAACGCCTTTTAATAACTGATAATGAGGGAGCAGATGGATTCACAGGGAACCACACACAAATGGTAAGTGGGTGAGAAGTCTGGCCAAATGCACCGCTTATTGTCTTGGAAATCCAGAATGTACAAAATTTTTAAATTCTCATCTCATAAAGGGACAAGTAAACTTTGGTAAAATAGTGAAACACCATCCTTCCTACTCCTCAGAAGGTTGAAGGGTTGGCTCAAACCCTGCAAGAGTTGAATCTTGCATGTAAGATTTAGTCAAAGCATAAACACAGTGATACTGGGAAAGTACTGACAAAAACAAGTCATGTCCACTTAAGCCTTCACATACAGGGGAAATTTTAGGTAAAGGAAAGGTAATTGAATGTTGACGGGGGTAATTAGGGAAGTTTCAGTTTTACTGCCGTAGTGCAGGGAAAAATGGGTACTGGAGCATTATTGACCTTACAGGATCGAGGCCATGATTGAGCATTTCACCAGAAGATACAACCAAATGGAACTGTTTACTGGGTCTGTTCTTCAAAGGTGACTGTGGGAGAAAATCCTTCCCCTCCCTGAACGCAGGCACAGCACAGCCACAGGCTGCTTTTGCTCAGCCCAACCACCTCTGCTTACAAAATCTGCCACAGTCATAGCCTCAAGTCGTATTGTCGTCCTATAAAGCAGCCCTTGTTATTACATTATGCTGAAATAATTAAAATGCACAAGGAACACAGTGAGGCTCTAAAGTAATTAATGTTACTTGATATTCATGTTATATCTTGCATTGTGTTTACTGGTGAATTTTCACTAATGTGCAGTCTCCCTTACCATTCCTTTTTACCTACTTGGATCTCATCTTGAGGCATTAGAAGCTACTGTTCCAGCCTCTAGAATGTAAGACAACCAAGTGTTTCTGCCAGAACATCTGTACAATTGGGGCGGGGAGCAACCTGCTGAAAGGAAATCTCTCATGCTAAAGGTTATTTTCAGTGATTTCTGTTTTGGAGAGAATGCTGGCACTGCAGATCAATCCAGAGGACCAAGGAAAAAAACCCCTGTATTATAACTGCTAAATGACTCCCTCTTCTTTCAGGAAAATAATGAGCTAACTCAGTTAATCACTTACAGCTCAGCTCTACATATCAAAAGGCAATTCCACCTCCTTCTTAGCTTGAATTCTAAGGACCCAACTGTGATGAAAAATTTCAGACCTGTTATGCTGAAGCTCTACATGATTATCAAAAATAATACAAGCTGTCAACAGATGAGCTTTGTTGCACATTTCTAATGAGCTATGAATCTCATGTGAAAAATGTGGATTTACAATCCCATTTAAATTTATTTAAAAAATGTTAAAAAGTGAGCCTTCTTTTTATTAACAAACTCCAGATCTTGCAATACCAACTTTCAGCAGATGAAGAGTTAAGCTCCTGGGGGTAATTAACCCAATCTGCCTTTGCCAAAATTAGAGTTTGTACATATGGCAGACCATTCTAGGATTGCTTAAAGCACACTACTGAAGTTTAGGAGGTCTCTCTCCAGAGTTTCCCTTCTAACACCCTTCTACATATTTCAAGACAGCTTCCCCTGTTTATAGAACTCCTTTAGCTGCAAACCTGAATGCATCCTTCCTGCAGTTGCTTTCTATTCTCTCCAGTCAGTTCTAAGTATATCTGTTTTTCTTGTGCAGTTANCCCCCCCCCCCCCCCCCCTTCAAATAATGCAGCGTTACATTTAGGAATGGAAAAATTAGTAGGGGCAAGAACAGATTTTATAAACACATTTTTTAGCCAATCCATTCAAGACAGCTTGATGAGGTAAAAGACATATGACTTATTGTCATTATGGTCCCTCAGCACAGTAACTTGAAAAATTACTTTAAAAACTCAGAGAAACAAGGCTAGTTCTTGTCAGAGCTGATCTAACCATTGTATTTAACTAAAACCAAATGACAGTCTGCAACATCTTATCCAGGCAATGGTTTCTTTACTTGCACAAAACACTCCCTTTTGCCTTCAATTCATGAGCCATGCAAACCTGGACTTGCCCAGAAAGCTGCTGCTCACAGACCAACAACTGAGATCAATAGCTCCTCACAGGAGCGTAGGACAAGTGCAGATTTAAGGCCTTGATATCTTTCATACCCTTCAATATTTGTACAATGAACTAACATGAAAACACTGTCTTTCAAAAGTCATTAGAGCCGAATCTTATTTCACAATGTCTTGCAAAAGTTAAATCATTTTCTCTGTTTGTTTAATGAATTTACTTCCTTGAATTTCAGTGTACAGGTGCCAAATGGTGCCTTCACTGCAGTATCACATAACCACTGCAATAGGATTAATACTCTTCAGATTTTAGTGCAGGAACATGAGAATGACTGAAAACATGCCTTGATCCTGAGACATGTCTGAGGAAAAAACCATTATGCCTCCCAAGTCTTCTAAATTGTGTCTGCGTGAAGGGGATGAAGTGCAGGGATTTTTGAGATAATCTACAACGGTACCTGCAAGAATTTACAGGTGAGAAAGCACCAGTGTTGTTATCTACCCTGATCTTCTGGCTATGAATAGCTGCAGATGGCTACCAAATCATTCTTACAAACCAGACCAACATTCCTAAAACCTGTCTTTCAGAAAAACCTTAATTCTTGAGGTAAAGACCTCACATGTTGAAGGGGTAAATTGCACTTTTAAGAACACATTTTATTTTTAGTTCATGAGCAGACTCAGCTTCAGTTATATAAAAACAATGGGATCAGGAATCCAACAAGTTTTTTATAAGCATCAAGATGATAATGAGCAGATGAGTAAAAACCAACTAATTCTAAATTTGCAGATGGCAGATTTTCTCTGAAGGCTTGAAATGTTGCAGGCCCATGGGATTTTCCTTTTGCTTTGTTCAGCAGTGCAAATCCACAGCTGGAGCGCTAAAGCTCTGGAGAGAATCCAGAGGAAGAAAGTTATCAGATCTAGAAAACATGACCTACCAGGAAAGGAATTAGTTTTGTTTAAATTTAGAAAAGACTGATGTGAGAAGATAACCACTTTCAAATAAGAAAAAGGTAAAAGCAAAGCAGAGAAGCAACTCTTGGCCATTTCTACCAAGGATAGGATATGAAGCAAAGAAATTAAGTTGTATCAAGAAAACCATAGGCTGGACATTTGGAAGACTGCTCTGACCCTAAAGTCGCACACCAGAAGCTTTTGAGGGCACTGAGGAACTGCTGGGGGAGAGAAGTTGTTCAGAGAAGGCAACACAAATGTTTCTCAGGAGCAATGCTCAGCCCTGTCTGAGGCAGAGAAGCGAACTACGTGATGCCATGAGACTCAGCAGTAGAAACGCCCCAACAGAAGGAAACCTGCACTGGGAGCACATCCTTGACTAGGCATGGGGGAATCCAGGTGCCCAAGAGACATCACAGATGTTCTAGTGACTAGACAGCTTTGTCAGCTGCAGGGCAGGAATCCAGGAGAAACCAGGCTTCCTACTGCAGAAGCCTGTGGAGCTCCACAGTCCTTCACTCCACACAGTCCCTTTGCACAGCTCTGGGCATCCTGATGAACATCACTGGCAAAAGCCACCCGTCAAGGCAGCCAGGATGGGAAGGAAGACCAAACCACCAGGCTGGGGAGACGAAGGTCCTGCTGGTGCTCTCCATGGGAGTTTTGGGAGATGAGGCTGCCTCATCCCAGCCACCCCATGCATCCAGATATATGTCAAACTGCCCAAACCTCCCACATCACATCCAGACTTCCCAAGCTCTTTCTGCACTGATTAAATTAAATATAGAACTGGTGGAAAGCTTGTTTCTACTTTGCCAGTAAAAGTGTCTTTGCAGTGTTTATGCAAGTCAAGCACAAGAAAAAAAATTAGTTTATTTAGAAACAAATATACACTCTGGGTTTTCTTGCTGTGATGTGTGTGTGTGTGGATTTTTCTGATGCTCTGAAGCATTCTTCAGGCATTATTTTAATGAAAATACCATATATACTTAAGCCAATTTATATATAATTTCTCTTTATAAGGAAAGGATATAACATAGTATAAAAAGAATAAAAATGTAAATAATTTACAGAGCATCCAATAGTGAAATCATTAGATTAAAATGACTTTATATTGTATTTTTGTTACAAGTTCTATTTATCAGCAATTATTCCCTCTAAGAAGAAAGAGCACCAGGAGACAGAACCATCCCATTTCTAGGATAAAGTATTCCTTCAACACTCAGTCAGACTAATTCAGCCATTCACATTTGCCATTGAAATGAAATAAAATAAGTTCTTCTCTGACTGCATGAACACTTCAGGAAGAAATTCTGATGCTGTGCTTTTTTGGTGATCAAATAGTTGCATGCAATGATGCTTCCATGTACTTTCTATCATTCATATAAACTACCTTTGTCACCCTAAGATCAAAGTTACCATTTCTTGCTAGAGATTCAAGCTATTTATTAACTTCAAGCTACCTATTTCAGATTTGTCTTTGGGATCTGTGCAGGAATAACGTGACCAGTTCAACTACAGCTACACAGCACCTGTGAAAAGCACATGATGTTTTTTTCTGAAGTGAGTGCATTATGCTGTAAATTCAGGTGCACTTTCTTCTCCTCAACTACTGCACTCAGGGTACACATAAAAGTAGTAGGAAGACAGACAGTGCCATGTCAGTGCATAAAATACCAAAACTATGTAACATAACATCAGTAAAGTGATAGTTTTCTTTCAACAGAACTCTGCACTCTGCTCATCTGAGATTTGCATGTGTATTTTCACAAACTGTGAGGAAACTTACTGAACAAAGAATGACTTGGATCTGCAAGAGTAGGCAGCATATAGGCCTAAATGTGAAATTAGGACTACATGAACTATTTATAAAAAGAAACAATGAATTTTCCTTGAATTGCTCATTTTTTTGCTTATAGAAACAGATTACTCAGCAAAGAGTGGGTTGATGCTAATACATGGGAATTCTTCCCTTTGGAAAGAGCTTCATCTCTGCACTCTATGCAAGTGAAAAGAGTGTTTGCTACTACTCCGAGGGCTTCATTTATTTTTCCAAAAGCTGCTTTTGTTAATATATAATTATTGTTGTAAGGACTTTGAGTCATTGACTCCAACCCAATTTTCTTTTTCATTAGTTTTAATTTCATACCGTTGATAAAATGGTTCATGTTCTCAGCGGGGGAAACAACTGGATTCTGGCTGTGACTACACCACACTCCTGGGCTCTGTCAGCTTTGTGCTGGCTCACCAGGACAGGATGCCTTCTGCGAGCTACAGTTTCAAACCACACATATTATCCAGCTAGTGGCCAGCAATCCAGCGTGCAGCACTGCTTTCTAAGGGGCTACACGCCACTCCTGGTCCATGGTCTGCACTCATTACCGAGTTATCACTGGGTAGGTGAATCTCAACATACCAGTTGTGAATCCCTATCTCATTACAGTCACAGCTGTTGGAGATACAATTCCTTCCTCGTGAGATACGGAAGCAGCCACACTCATCGTAGGTGCTAGTGCTCATTTACACCCAGCTGGCTTCAATTATAAGGGTGTTCCTGGGATTTAACCCATCTCCAATGCTGCATTGTGGTGGTGACCGACAAAGATTATTCCAAATATGACGGCACTCAGCAGAACGAAGAACATTGAGCACCGTGTCTGGCTTGCTTTTGCTAATTACCAACAAGAAGCAAAGGAAAGGATAAAACATTTACCAGCCCTCAGAAGGAGAAGCCATTCTTCCTGTCACTGCAGGAAGCAACTGTGCAACAACCCAGCTGCTGTGCTGTGCAGCAGGAGCTGACCGTGCCCCTCCTGTCACCCAATGGGGACATGGTTTGTGAATGGCAACGGCAGCATCTATTCCCAGTGTAACGCCGTGCTGCATTTACCCCAGCTGTGTTCCAGCTGTGACTTTTCCACGGCAAAAGTTGCTATATTGTGAAGCGGGGATTGTTAATATTTCGCTCAATCACCAATTGTCAGCTTTTAGAAGAATGATCTGTGACCAAGGTGGGTCTGTCCATACACGGAGAAGGGCTCTGCTCCCAGAGAAAGTGAAGTGGCTTGGGTTGGCCAAAGGACTATTCTTTGGCACTGAAAATATCAGGGCCCAAACTACCGCACTGCAGGTCTGTAAGAAACACTTCCCAGCTCCAAGACTTCTTTGTAGAGGCCACAGAAGGTCCCTCAGGGCAAGGTCTGCAGCCACTGCTTTGCTTGGGCCGTGTTCATGGAGCACATGTTTGGCAGGTCACTGTAATTCATTCTGCTGCCAACACATGTAAACAGAAAATAGAAACTAGTATATGTGGCTGTCAGGACAATAGGGTTTTTGATGTACAAGAATGGAAAAAGGGACACAAAAATAGATGCAATTCTTAGTTACATGCAATAACTGTCTATTCTTTGAATGCCTTAAGTTCAGTCATCCAGTCGAGGCTGAGACAGGGATTCCATATGCACAGAGGTTCTCTGCCTTCCCAGTGACTCCAGAAATTATGAATTACACTATAAAGGCCTAAAGAAAACAGACACTGGACCTCCTTCAGCTCCAGTGCTGTGTTCATCTCTCCTAATCTCCATACACATAGCTTTGGGATCCAGACCTGGATACAAACACAAACACAGTGAATGCCTTTGGAGCTACCCATCTTCTGCATCTCCTGGTGATTTTCCCACTGTTGCAGTCTCATCTACCTGGGAGTGTGTGAATGATGAACATGCAGTCAATGGTTTTCACATGTGCAGACAATCTCTTCTTTGTAATTTGCTGTAACTTCCCTGTTTCCCACAGCATCACTGAGCATGACTAGTAATTTTGTACCCCAGAAGCCAAACTGGAACTATTAATACCACATACCAAGTGTTACAAATATCAGAATTAGGTACATCCTTGATCTCTGGTGTGTTACTAGCTTCCTGCTGGGACCACATATGATCCATTGCTCACACATATGATGGGCCTGGCAGCAAGTCTTTCTGTCTAGATATAGCTCTGAAATTGTTTGTTTCCCCAGTTCCCTAAGCCTCCCTAATTTTATTGGAGTTCCCATGTCACACAGACATTTGCAAAACCAGATGCAATCCTTCACATTCATAGCTCTCTTATTCTGTTCCTGGCATATGACTAACTGGTTTTGTACTCCAGTATTAGATTTTTCTCTTTTTTTTTTTTT
>VXBX01004892.1:434063-479183 GCA_013400415.1 Scytalopus superciliaris | reverse complement strand
TTTTTTTTTTTTAAATAACTTGTTTTCAAGATGAAAGTTTTTTTCCACAATGGCTGCAAAAACACGAGTGTTCACTAACAGCTCTGAGTGAGATGGGAAAAGGGACAGAAAACCACCTGCTTGAACAACTTTATGTAAGTTCAGTCAGGAAAAGGAAAACCAATGCTATTTGAAGGGTGGTCTAACGTCTGACTGGTTCATATGTAACATAAAACTTTCGTCTATATAAAAAATATTGTATATAATGATTTAAGTATTCTGTTAAAAAGGTACAAAAAAGGCACAGTAAAGTAAAAGGTTCATTCATTTACTCAGGTGCATTTGTTTAAACAAGAAACAGCTACAAAATTAACCCTTTCCCTGTTCCAAGCTGAAGCAGGATCCTTCTTTTATGAAGCAGGAGAAAAGCAAGTTTTGGACAAACTGCAACTTCCAGTTGGCCAAAGCCACCCCTGGAATTCAGAGCTGGCACCTTTTATCCCTCAAGCCCACTTGTTCTCTGTTTTGCAGATGTTA
This sequence comes from Scytalopus superciliaris, assembly GCA_013400415.1. Lineage (NCBI taxonomy): Eukaryota > Metazoa > Chordata > Aves > Passeriformes > Rhinocryptidae > Scytalopus > Scytalopus superciliaris. The sequence continues at coordinate 478,667 of VXBX01004892.1, read as the reverse complement.
TACAAACACTCCTTTGTGTGAGAGCAAACACACACACACACACACAGATACAGACACACACACAGACTTTCTCAAACATTTGTTGAAAGAGCTAAATTGCAGCTAAAATTCATTTTGCAAGTTAAAAAAATACCAAATACTATTTATGATCTCTCTCCCTCTAAAGTTGCTACAGACTTGTCTCACGCTCACCTGAACGTGCTGGTTTTGTACCATGCAAAAACCAGGAGCAAAGAGTTTTATTCTGCTTTGCTGTTACTACTTGAGCTACCACCACATGCTCTGATTCTGCCAACACAGAGACATTTTGTACATATGAATAATCACTCCAAGTTTAATGAAGCTCCTCACATCTCCATTAGCAATTGTTTTGGCTGGAAAAAGGCCCTGCCTATCAGCCCTGGAGGAGCCTGGAAACAGAGGAGTGATAATACTGGGAGGCTCGCTTTGGGAAAGGCTGTGGCTTTCTGGTGATAGGACACAGATTTGCAAGANAGAAAACAAATAAAAAAAAAAAAAAAAAAAAAAAAAAAAAAAAAAGGAAGGGGTGAAATCACAGTGCCAGGGTCCTCAGTAGGGCTGAGATTTGATCCCAGTTTTCTGGCCTTGTTCTCACCACCTCTAAGCAGAAAGAGATTTCAGAAACCAGCATGTGAGATCAGATAGGACTTGGGGTCCACGTGGACTAGTCACAACGTGACTAGTGTCTTCATCGCATGCCAACGCTGGAAACCCCACCTTGTGTTTTTGTGTATAGGGAAAAATCAAAGCAACGATTTTGTTTGCAAATGCAGTAACTGTCAAACAAAAATATTAAAATATTTTAACTTATTTTGTTTTCCAACTGCTAGCAGTAGTGTTATGGGCAAATTACCTGCCAAATTAAATTTTAGGTCTGAGTTGTTTATCTATTACAAAGAAAGCCTCCTATGTAAGGAAAAGAGCGCTACTAATACAGCACTTATACACAGCAACTTCTTCCTTCCATCTCATTCTTGCCTCCAACACCTGTCCTTCCACAGGTGGTGAATGCATCGGCATTGGTCTCATTTTGTCCATGTGACTGTCTTATATAGATAATGACAGATCTATAGCTTGCACTTTGTTCATAATGGAAAATTTATTTCTGACATCTCATATACCATTTCTCTGAGAATTGAGGATGCTTTTATTCAGCAGGACTTACATCGTCTACAAGAGAGTAGTAGAAAACACTTTCCTGCTGAGATTCTGAAACAATCCCAAATGGTGGCAATCTTTAATTGCTGAACTAAGTAAAACCTAAAATGACTAGCTCTAGCATTTTCAAAACTCAATATAATAGTTATGCGGTTATTCTGTACTTCTCTTGTAGTTATCGCCTGTTGAGGAAGCAATTTCTGTCTTAAGCTCTGACTTATATTTCCAGCCTATTTCAACTCCTTGTTCACTGTAGTTTAATCCTGCTTCAGGAGGTGTCAATTTTTCACAAAAATAACTTTGCTGGCAACCATTAGAATTGTGAATTCACTGGACACTGGCAGAGCTAAAGAAGAGGTGGCACGGTTCAGGCAGCAGAAAACAAAACATCTAAAAACCCAAACAAAAAGTCCAAGCCTAGGAACTAATCCTGATAATTCTCTTGGGCTTTAAAAATCTCAAATTTAACAAAAGTACCAATTTCACAGCACACTCATTTCTGCCACAGCATCCCTTCCTCCCCTATGCTCACTATGCACTGTTCCACGGGCAATCATCACCTGCCTCTCAATCTGCCTGAAGTACGGCTCCCCTGTCCAAGACTTCACTTTCTATTTCCAGCTCTGACTCCAGGCCCAAGTGCCCCCTCTCAGGAGCTGCCCGAGTAAAGGTGTGCATGCCTTCTGGAGAGGCAGAGACCATCATACCAGGATCTGCCTGAGCTGGCTGGCTGTGTGAGAACAGGGCCATGCCTAAGCCCAGCAGACCCCAGCCCACACCTCCTGAGTCACCCTCCTGCTGCACCACAGCTGGAGCCGTTTCTTGGAAAGGGAGTGTTGGACTCATCCAACTCCACATGGAGGTCTGTGCTGCGGATTTTCACCACTATCTGTTCGCTCATGCCTGGGACTAACATCTGTCCCTGCCACATGTGCAAGAGGGGGTGGGAAGCAGAAATCCTTGCAGAAAGGAGCCTTTCCAAAGCAATGAGAAAAACCCATAGAATTTATTACAGAAACAGAGCAAACACATGGACATATTTTGTCCCTTATCCTGCTTCAGTCACAACCTTCCACTTCTTCTCTCTCTCTCTCTCTGTCAATCTCCTCCACTTGACAGGAGGGACACAAAAGGGGAGCATACCCATGGCAAGGCTCATTTCAATTCTGTCTGCATCCGAGGCCGAATCAATCCCCCCAACAGATGGGCCACATTCTCTCCTTTGCTGTGCCCTCCAACATCTGCATGCTGCAAGCCCAAGGCTGCTCTGTCCCTTACTGATGAAGGCCATGTGCCTGGCCAGGCTCTCGTGGCCAGAGCATAACTGGCTCTTGCCCTCAGCACGGAGATGCAGCCACCAGCCGAGGCACTCACAGAGGATCCGTGGGCACGTCTAGGCTGGAACACCGGTACTGTCACCAGGGGGATGGACACTGGGTACTGTAAGTCATCTCACCATATGTTTTCTCCATCAGTCTGCTGGGGTTCCAGCAGACCTGGAGGGGTTGTGCCAGCCACACGTCACACATGCTGCTCCTGAAATGGCTCAACCACCACAGTGTCCAGCTCAGTCCTCTGACCAGAGTGGGCAGAAATACCTGCCCAGGACAATGCTGTTGTTTAGACTGCAAGGTCTCTGACCGAGACAGGAGGTGGTTTTTCAAGATTTTTGATACAGTTTTGCCATCCTAACTGGGGTCTCAGGAAGACAGTTTTGTAGTAATATGAAAATGTATTGAATTCCACAGGATCCCCAAGGGAAGGAAAATACACAATAAAAAGTCCAAAATGTTTTCAAATGACAAAAGACAAGTGTCTCTGCCTGCCAGTGTCAAGAACACCTCACGGAAACCAGCCATAGCTGCAATTTCTGGTATAAATACAACGTCTCCAACACAAGTATTATTTAGCATCTGAAGGTTAGACAGTACCAAAATCTGTTTACAAAGAACAGTTAATGCTCATGCATGCACACAGTCCTATACAAAATGTTTAGTCAAGCTCAGAAAAAGACAAATAGACTCAATTACTTAGACTTTTAAATTATGTTAAATCACATTAGCTCTTCAAAATTACCTCTGTTTTTCATAATGTCTATGCACAAATGTTCCTTTAACTCAATGGATGCTTTTATTGTAGGGAAAACGGAGTGCTTGTAGCATGGCTTCGCCAATGTGTTTCCAATTAGAGGCTAAGAGTGGCTTCATGTTGATAGCTGAGACTTCAAATTTCCCAATTTAGTTCACCACCACAAAAGACCATTAAAACCCCAGGCTTCTTTATTTTTAAATTCCAGGTTGCCAGTTTTTCAGTTCTTGAAGGGTAGAACTCTTCTTAAGCTAGAACAACACCTGGACTTGCACAGTATGCAAATGTCAAATCTATGAGAGATCTGACTGTGAATCTTGAATTATCTAGTGGTGTTTCTCATGAATCTAACACTTCAAGAAAAGCATTAGAGTGCCCTTGGTTTTTCTACTTAGTCATTGACTTGCTATATGATTCTTTAAAGCTTCCTGTGCTTTACCATTTGTCATATCCTCTTAGATGAGCTCAGTCAGGTTGTGATCCAGTGCCCTCAAAACCAAGCAAGCCTTTTTCAACTTACTGGTAGTCAAATCCTTGGAAATACTAGACAAATACATTTCATTTGATTATTTTAGTTATTATTATTAAATGAATATGAATTAGAAGGAGAGAGTGACCCAGGCGAAAAAAAGAATGACCCAGAAAGAGAATGAGCCAGCAAGTGACCCAGAGAAAAGAAAGTATTTTGGCTTGCTTCCTCAGAATAGCTGTTGCTTTCCTCAAATGACATTTCTTAAATTTTATTTGAAAGTACTAAAAGAATGCTGATGAACATTACAGTAGAAGCAAGCTTGGCTCTTGATAGAGAAACACTGTGACTTAGAGCCAAGGACTTCTATTTTTCACATGTGAATTACTTTTTTGAACAGTATTTCCTGGCTCAGTGTCACTGCACCACAGATAGATATGACAGCAGATAAGTGTATGAGATTTTAGATCAACAAGAGTGTTACTTTTACAATGAATACATTTGTAGTCAGAGCTCAAAAGTGGTTTTATTTCTGCTGTGCATGGAAGATGTATTGCACACTGTTTTATTAATACACTTTTCTTCTTAAAATGGAATGTAATTCAAATTTTCTGACACTGCAGCTGCAATTTGATGGTTGGATTTGCTAACCATGTGGATTTACAGTAACAAATTCTTCAATTTTCATCCCCTGTCTAGCTCACCTTTCTGCCACCTTGATTTATTTCTGTTTCACAGCTGTGCCTACCAAATGATTCTTGCTCTCACTCTACACTTTTCCACCTCTTCCTGCAGCTGATCCAAACTAAAACACAAATTTTCTAGGAATGTGAAATTAAAAAAATCTCACAGCAAGAATGCAATGTCTAGAACTGAAGGGTACAATTTACTAGGGGGTACGGGAAACAAGCTGAAGGCTAGTGGTTCAGATTTAGAAAAGTTAAAAAAAATTCAGTTTAGCTTGCACCATCAGTAGTCACTCCAGCACGCCACCAACTTTCCCAGAGCTTCTACAGAATTTACCCACCTCTGGTATTTACTGCACTAACCACCATAAGTAGCAATTGCTGGAGTTACATAAATACAGCCCCAAATATTCCTGTCTCAAAATCAGTATTGCTGCTGTTAAAACTGGCACCAGAAAACCTTAGTAGCACAAATATGATCCAAAATACAAACCAATCCAAATAAATAATGAAAACCGTATCAAAACAAAGCAGAGAACAAGCAAACACTGAGGGCCAACAAAATGAAATTAATAGGTAAAATAATGATGAGTAGTGAGGGAGGCTGCTCAGAGCTCCTTCCCCTGTAAGACTCCTCCAGAGAGTACAGAAGGTGCTGGGTCCCATCCAGTGGAGAGCTTCCCCTCCGTGGTGTTACACAGAGATTCGAAAGGGCAGAGCCCAGGATGAAACAGTAGCCCTGTGTTTATGTATTAATTACTGAAAAGTTACTTAACCTCGAGCCATATCTTAATGTAATGAGCTTGGGCATTGCATCCTTAAGTCTCTCGGAAAGGAAGCTGAAGGCAAACCATCTGGCTTGTCCTTCCTTCGGACCAGCCCTGCCCTGGGTCCTTTTTTCTGGGTACTCCACACACTGCCCATCAGAGGCAGGCTCTGATGGACCAGAGAAGTGTGCAGACTTCAATTACAGGGACACTGCACTTCCAGTGCAGCCCAGCTGCCAACCACGCAGAGATTTGCAGCGATAACAATTATACTTAAAAGCCTCACTACACGTTTGAATGCATTTACACATTCTCCTTTTACTCTCTATTTATTATTAATGGCAACTCAACTAATATCAAGACCCCAGTGTGTTTGGCACTAGAGGTGCACAGAAGGGCAGCAAGTTCTTGCTGAAGCATTTACAGTCTAATTATAAATGACAGCAAATGGAGGGTAAACATTATGAGCTGTTCTGCTTTTCATCAGGAAATTTAACTTGGGTAACAATTTTTGACCAGATAGAAACAATTACACATTAAATCACGTACCACAGCTAGGCTGCAGATATATCCTAGTCAGTCTTATCCACTGTGTGACAGTGGCCACTTCCAAGATAGATAACCAAGTGACAGAAGATCTGGGGCTTAACAGACGACCACCTGCATGGAGATCTTGCAGGAAGCAAACGGGAAACTTAGTTTTGTTCAAGTCCCCGTCACACTTACACATAATCATGTATTTAAATCCACATCTGTTCACCAAAGGACTTAACACGTATTAGGCCCAGAGCACGCATCTGATGGCATTTTGCACTTCCTCACATTTTAGGTGTCATTCTTAAGTCCATCACAAATTAGCTGCCTATGTAACTTCATATTAATCAGCTATGAGGTCGCAAAAGTCACAGGTGACTGTTACAGATCTCCACCAAAAAAAGGGATTTGGGGGTTTTAACTGATAAATTTTGCCCACCACTGTACAGAGAGGCCCTGAGGCTGCAGCTTCAGGAGTGGGCTCAAGTGAGCAAGGAACCCTCAAGCTCCAAGACCACACCTGAACCTTGTGTCCTAGGTGGCAAACACAGCTCCTCTCACAGGGGTGACCTGAGCAGGATGGTTTTTCATTCAGCCCTCTTGGAGGTCATACTTCAGTACTGAAGAACACCAGCGACCTACCAGCTGTGCTTTAGATACAAGAGATTAATGTCATGCTGAGACTTCATCTGCTGCATTTCCTACTGCTTTACAAGGAGATTTGGGCTCTGCCTCTGCAGACCGCCCTGTAGGACTGGTGGCTTGCTGAGCCAGGGCCCCAGGAGGATCTCTTGTGCAGAACATCGTGCTCGCCTTTGTTTGCAAACAACTGACCCACAAGTGCAGGAGGTGCCAAGCACCACATGTTCCACTGAAGCCAACTCGTATCACGGGGGACTCACCACGTCTCCAGGACAAGAACTGAATTTGCCAATGTGAGGTACAGAACCACAGGTGCCACTTCCCGGATTTGACAGAAAATGGGCACGTAAAGTTCAGATTCCTGCAAGTGCATGCAGCTGTATTAGGAAGCCAGAAGTACCTAACAAGCTACTGATTACCAGCCACATCCATGTAGAAGAAGGGTTATTTATTGCACCACACTGTGGGGGTGACTGCATCAGCTAAGAGTCCTAGGCTTAAGAATCATTTTGTTCCCACTAGCAAATTCATAAACAACTCACAGAACAGGAGCAAAGGTCTTTATGGCTCCCCCATTTCCAAGGCCTCCCTAGGCTACCTTTGTTCACTTTCCACAGCTAAGACACCTAAGGCTCCTCTGACCCTTCCCCAGGCAAGGAGAACACTCTAAAGCATATGTTGCCAGGAGAGATCTCTTTCTCCAGGAAAAGTACAGCTACAACACATCTATGCCAGCTAAGAATACTGCAAGAACCCCTTTTTTTTTTTTTGTTATCATTCTCTATTCTCAAATAGACAAAGGTTCTTCACACGGGAAGATCTGCAGGTCTCTCCAACTTCCCAAACTGCACACAGGTAGAGAGGACACGGGTGTTCACATACACTGAAGCACTGCAGCTTCCTGGGCTCATCCTCTGCGTGCATGGAGGGTTGGCTCTCACATGCAGGCTTGTTGTTGTGGAGCCCAAGTGGGGAGCCGAGCTATTGTTCTAAAGTAATAGTACAAATATGGGATACATTTCACAAAAAGGGTCTGAAAACCATTTTGCTACTGAAAAAATAAAAAATTTACTTAGGGCAGGATTGACAATTAATCTTCTTGGATTCAGTCTAGTCAAAAATAGCCTCTGTGTCTTATAGAGATTCTGCAACCTTCTTTATGCCACAGGCATGAAAACTGACAACTCAGTGGAAAATACACTGTATTTCAGACTTCTCCTTCCTAAAAAGTGGAGTCCCTAATACAGGACTTTTGTCCCAGCCAGATTCATAAGAATGATGTACAGGGACTGCAGAAACTCTGAATATCTGAATGTCTTGAGGATTCTCCCTCATGGATCAGCTAAAGAAGAAACTTGAGGAGAAGATAGCTGCATGTCCAGATTACACTCTGTCCTAGATACTGTGCAGAGAAAAAAATGTTTATACCCTTGGAAGACAGCAGAATAATTTGAATTATAGGTCCCTCCTCCCAGGCAGAATCAGGGTTAGAACAACTAACATAAGAAAGCATAAGATCTGAGAATGATTTGAGCTTTACTACAGTGAATTTATGGTACACTTTGAAAAAATCCTTAAACTATCCTTGAATCTTCTATGTCTTTCTTCAAACGATTTCAGATCCTGTAACAGGCCAAGGGAGAGGGCAAAGAGTGCATGGGCGCTGGTGGCTTTAAATTTGGCCACCCAGCAAGTCAGCACAAGAAACAGTGTGAAATCTCAAAGGCAAAGAGGGTGCTTTCTATCTCCCAGACTGTAATTATGAACTAGATTGGCTGGGGGGGCTCCTGCCTCTGCTGTGGCACACATGGCAGCTCGTGGCAGTCCAGCTCCTCACCAGGACTGACCCACAGGCAGTGTAACTTCACGTCAGCAGCTGTGAGCTAAGAGGGATTTCTCACCAAAACCGTAAAGCAGAGCTGTAGGACTTGGTGATGCAGATTAAGGAAGCCACAAGTGGTTTCTTGTTGCCCTGCACCCTCCGCTACATCAGTTAGAAGCTGGCAAAAAACCTTCCCCTCTGGCTTTCTCAGGCTTTCAGCATATTCCAAGTAGGGGAAGGGCACCTTGGCTTGCAGTAGCATATGCCTGGCCTCCTCTCTCTTCTCACTCAGGTCATGAAGCTTCTCAAGGACTACAAGTCAGGATTAACAGCATCAACAACAGAACAATCTGGACATGAGATGTCTGTCAGTAGGTGTTGTGAGTCAGGGAGAGCTGATCATTAATGATCCCTACCAGTTTCAGTGTGAATTCTACAGCTGATATGACACTTTTGAAAAGCAGCCCGAGACAGACACGATAACCCATAAAAATGCCCTGAGTATCAGGGACCCCACACCCCCACTTAACCTGGGAAAAGCCTATCAAGGTACACAGTGCTGGCAACACACAAAGGTTTTCTTTAATATGCGGTCTGATTTCACAGGAATATTAAGGAACAAAGGAAAAACAAATACACACATTCATGCACAGCTGGAAAATATGAGTTTAATCTTGCAAAGTGAAGAAAGTGTCAGATCTTGTCAGTGACTTCATACTCAGAGTGGAGAACAGAATGTTTAATTTCTACATCCTATTCCAACAAAGTTGCTCTGATTTCCAGAGAGTTTGGCTTTTACAATTGGACGGACATTGTTATGAATGATTTGCATGAGGGACTTTCCCAGGCATGCTTTATAAGCTCACTAAGACTTCTCAAATTGTGTCAGTCTTTTCTATCTCACAGTAAAACTTCAAGATTTCTTTTGCAGGGACTTGGAACTGTGTGCACAGTATTTTGCCGTTAAGTGAAAACCTTTTCTGTAGAAAAAAGATGCCAAAATCAGAGTATCTGGTTCCCTGTACCTTCTTTCTCATCTTTCTAGAGTCTTTCTCCCACCATTTTAATGTCGTAAGTTCTGCAAACAACAATTATTTGGGCAAAAATTAGGAAATGTTCTTTCCAGGCATTTAGCACTGAATCTTTATCTTTGTCTATGAGCCCACTGAGAGTTTCACATAAATTCCAATTGCTTTTCCACTCCATTCTTTTTTCCATTCTTAAGGACGGTTGTTGCATAAAGGACTGTAGGATTCTATTTAATTTTTTTATTATTATTTTTCTTTTTTTTTCTGCTATATAAATTATCTATTTCTATCTGGTACTCTTTTCCTTTCAATGATGTACTTTCCTGTGAAGGAGGGGGAAGGAAAAAGCAACTTTCAAATAAGCAAGTAAATACCTAGATAACTGCAGAAATAGTCCAGTTAACTACACACCACGAGATGGAAATCTAAAATAAAAAGAACAGTACGCAGATAATAAAAACTGTCACTTGTTAGACACATCAGGAGACTGCTGTGACCTCAGACCTGTGGTCAAAATCAGCTAAAACCCGCAGAAAACATTGCAGATTGTATTTAAGATTTGCACTGAGATCTCCACATTAGAAACTCTGCCATTATTTTAATTCTTGATTGATGTTTGAATGTTTAACTTAATTTGGGCTTTCGGGTTCTTTTAAATGAACACTAAATAAAGGTTTCATTGCAGTCTTAAGGATGGCTTTGTTTCATGTGCAAAGCAAACATCTAGCCAGGGGTGTGATTAAAGCCAAACAAGTAAATGTTTTACAGAGATAGTTTAGAACAACAAACTAAGTACTTAGTTAAATGCTGAAAATCTAACCTGTGTGCATAGATGCCCCTTTTGTCTCCCCCCAGCTTCCTTTTTTTTTTTCCCTTCTCTATTCTTTTGATTGAAATCTTATTCAAAACCACAAAGCAACATATTGGGAGTGAAGCAATTTTTTTCAGCCCCAAAACAAGTTCTGGTGCCCAGGTTTTCAAGAGGATATTGCCAATAGTGAACAGGCTAAACACAGTTGACTGAAACTGCCTTCAGTAAGTATGGCAGAGTGTAAAAAAGGAATAAGGGGGAAAATCCGTGTCTTAGCCTCTTAGCAACTCCTGGAACAGCAGAGCAGACTTTTACCTCAAGTGTTTACCCAATAATTCACCAGGAAGTAAACAGAAATTATGACCTCTCAAACGGACATTTATGCCTAGACATCAAACTATCAGAGAGGGAGGGCAGATTTCTAATCCACTTCATCGAAGAGGGAGTACACATTGTTCGACGTGCAGATGCACAGAGCCAAAACACAGAAGCTGCACTCTTCTCCATCTGTTTTGTTGTTCCCCAGAAGCCGGGGACGTTCTGCCAGCACAGCACATCCCACAGCACAGGGTACACCTCCAGAGCCTGGCTCTGAAGCCCGGGGAGGGGGCGAGGGGCTGGCAGGGCTGTGCAGCCGGAGCGCTCCCGGCATCGGGCGGGGGTTGAGCCCGGGCCAGGTACCAACCCGAGCCGAGCCATCTGTGCGGGGAAGATACGCCCATTGTACGGGAGCAGCGACCCAGGCGTGATCCTTCTCTGTAGGAAAACTACCGTCAACATAAAAGGCTGGTTTTCTGCTAAACAGGGAAAGTAATCATTGGGAGCAAAGCCCGTACAAAGCTATTTACCGAGCTTTTAAATCTAAGGGGTTTTCCTCTCTCCTCAAAAAGTTTCCAAAAAAATCCTCGCTGTTCCTATCTGTAAATGATAGTTTATGGAGAGGAGGGAAAACACAGGACAGGCAGTAAATCAGCTTACTAACTGATCCAGAGTCCATTACCAAATGTTTTTTATTACATGTATGGCTTCGCTAATTTCTGCAATGCATTGTAGGCTATTTCTGGAAGTTCTAAAAATGCATGATGCTTCTGCATTTTAATACTTAACAGTATGGTTATTTCAGTTTATTAAACAAGAAAAAAGGGGGGAATCTGCTTGACTGCAATTGGCTTTCATGTCACAAAAGGACTAAGCCAGTGCAAAAGCAGCCAAGCAGGAACCCTATTTCAGTTCAGCATGAAGAAAACCTTTCCAACCTCTTACACCAATTAGGATAATCTGGGTCTTTTGATGTTAAAATCTCCTAGAATCATATGGAAATCATAAAAAGCACAGTATTTAAAACAGATTCAGCATGCAGATAAAATCATTTTTCCTTCTTAACATTTCCACCAAAGCTGGGGGCACCATCAGCTAACAAATTCTTTGTAAAGCTTATGTCACTTGTACTGCAGTGTTTGCTCTGGGACAGGGATGATGAGAGAGGCTGTCCCTAAAAAACAACGGAGCACCTGGGAGGTAGAGCTGGGATGCAGCTGGAGCTGGGCCAGGCTGGCACCAGGGTGAGCAGCGAGGCCATCCCCAGGCCCTGGATGCAAGCTGCTCCCAACCAGGGGAAAGGAGGCCCAAGGACACAACGTGATCCAGGGGCCAGCGTCTGGAATCTTAGCCCTTTGATGCTTTGGTGGGCTTTGTACAGGCCTTCCCTAAATGAATGGCATCCTTCATGACCATAAACAGAAGTTGCAGGCATTGAAACAACATGTTTGAATCTGTGCAATGAGTTATCTTTAGTCGAAAAGTACTTCAGCCTTGCATTGCTTTTTTATAGAGGACTATTCCTGAGGCCTTCAAATTTCTCCAAGTGTCCTACTTCCAAGGAAACTCAGGGATAGAATTCTGTTTGCCTTGACAATAAAGAAAAAAAAATACTATGGGCAGGAAAATGAGGGATGTTTTGCTGGATGCAGTATTGCAAAGCTGGAGGGATGTTTCACTTTCTTTAAATAGAATTCTGATCAACATATTTTACAGTGAAATCCGACACAATAACGAACCTTTGTCAAAGCCATGTGCATACATATAGAGAGGGAGACAGAAAAGACTGTTGCACAATACTCTCCCAGAGCATGACACAGTATTTTTATAATGGGAGGGGATAAACACACTCTCATGCAATAGGAAGCATCAATACAGCCTCCCTAAGGAGCTAGTTACATACTACTACTACATGTGTGTGAGCTGTTGTACAAAGCAGTTCCCTAGAGGCAAGGGGATGAGGAGGTGAGAAGACTGAGGCAGGAGTGGGGGCACACACAACTCAAGAACCTTACACTGGCATTCGAATAAACTGAAAAGTAAGCAAAACTATTCATGTTTATACAAGCAACTTGACTGTACTCTAAGAGAGGACAAGGGTATGAAACTATGTCCTTATAAAGTAATGCTCATCTTTTACTTATCTAACAAAAAGAAACACAGGAGAGGGTCAGAGGCTGCTGAAGGAAAAATACCCAAGTGTTAAGGCCAGAGAAATGGAAAACAAAATTTAACAAAGATAGTATTTGCAGATAGAGCACAGAAAAAACGTTAAACACAGCTTATTTTTCTATAAAAATAAACATGGAATATTGTTGTCAGTGGCATATGCACCTCTGTGAGAAACTGATACTTAAATTGTCAGTTTGACAACCAATAAAAATAATAGTAAAAAAAGATTAGCATTACAGCATTACATTTCTATAAAAAGAAAATCAGTAGTACTGTGAATTATGAATGTGAAATCAGTCTTCTAAATAATCATCCCAATTTTCAGTTATGTGCTAGGAAATTCTCATACAGATTGTGAATTTCCTTTTATGTCTTAGAGTAATACCAGAACTGTAATTAATATTAATTACAACTTCCATAATTTCACAGTGCCTGAATTGCTTGCTATTCCCAGTATTTGTAGGAAACAAGCCGTGCAGTTCCTGACACAAATATTATTCCTTATTAGTTTTGCAGCTGAATAATATTCAGCCTGTAACAGAATCCTCCTAGGACTGAAAAGTACTCTTGTGCACACGGATACACGCACAAAAACAACAACTGAAAGCTAAAAGCAAACTTGCCGAGAACTTCTGGGTCAGCTTTTGACATCACCCATAGGAATGAAATCAGACACCGACCAATCCGGCACCATGAGGCTGGCAGTACAAAATAAACAAAAGCTGGGCCCAGGGCTCCACAATGAGGAAGGGAAGTGGAAGAGACTATTGTTCCAAAAGCTTTTAAATGATGTTGCTTTATTTATTTCTTTTGACAATGCCTGAACTGAATCTTTAAAAAGGGAAAGGACCCTCTCCCCCCGCCTCCCAGGATCTGTTAAAACAGAGTGTGTGGGGGTTTCTTTTCCCTGTTGCTATTTGTTCTCTTTAACAATGTTTTGCGAGTCCTGTAAAGCGAAGAGCGCTATCCCGGCGCGGCGTGTGGGAAGGCAGAGTTCTTCCCAGCATCTCCACAGAGGCTCAGCTCCGACACTTGGTGCCAGATTTTCTGAAAAGCTGGGCAGGCTGGGTGCTAAGCTCTTTTCAAAATCTGACCCTTATTTAGGTGCCTTCCAGGAAGCTGAGGTCTTTAGAAATCTGGCAACGAGCACAGATACCGAGCATTTCGGGTAGCTGGGGCAAGAGCTGTGCGATGAAACCACCTATCTGGGTGTTCCCCCCAGAAGAANAAAAAAAAAAAGAGGACTCTTTTGGTCTCTGCTCTGTGTGTTGCCTGAGTCAAAACCCCTGCATGAGACTGTACGTAATTATTCACACGAGTGGGCTGAGGAGGACAATGCCCCGCGCAGTGTCACAGTGCGGATAGTGCACAGCCGATGATTCACTCCTTGGACACTCTAACCTGTCACTGAACTCAAAAGATTTAGGATTAGGCCCAGAGTTCACTAAAAGCACACATGGTGTGTTTTTTTCAAAGTTCAGCTCAGCTGAACAAAGCTAGCTGAATGACTTCAATCCTCTCAGTGCTTCCCCAAGGGGAAAAAAAAAGCAACATATGTCTACAGTTTGGACTGGACCTGCTGCCCCTTCCCCATTTCTACCCATGCTGCATAGACAAGTGTACAGGGACAAGTAAATGCATTCCAGAGGTAAAACATAGATCCTGGAGTTGTACAGGTAAAGAATATCATTCTTACATCTTTAATAAAATAGACCTTTTTCTACTCTTGCCAAGAAAATTAGTCCTAAGGTGCACACAAATAATTACATATTGTGGAACAGTAAATTATTACAAATGCCATAGAATTCAAGCAGCCCCAAGTCTGGGCCAGATTTTCAAATGTTTTGCAGATGTTTATGGTTTGCTGCAAAACTTTTGTCAAGTTACCCACACAACACAGCATTTACTGAAGGATTTTGGCACATGGTAATTCATTTTCTTTGCGCAGGTGTTGCATTCCAGAAATATTTTGTCTTCTTATAGAAGACTGCTGGAATTCTACTTAAAAAAAAATCATCATGAAAGAAACCAGATCCTCTCCTCTGGAAGAGGAAAAAAAACACACCCCCCAAAATCAGTTCATTTACCTATTCTTTCTTTTCAGCTAAGAGAAAACTCCTTTACAAGTAAAATTCTATTCAAAATATATTACTGATATCTGGTGTTTCTGCAAAACTCACAAACTCCAAAAGCACAGGTCACTACAGAGTGAACACCCAAGTTGCCTCTGATAGAGATATTGGGGTATCAAGACCCAAGGCAGAGTTTCAGTGGTTAATTTTACTTACTGAAAGCTCAGTTGGTGGGACTACTTAGGCTTGCTACTACTTGACTGCAGTAGAGTGTCATGCTGGTGTGGGCAGCACCAGCATCAGCATCCCCACGTGCATCCCTTGGTGTGGGCAGCACCAGCACCCCCATGTGCATCCCCCACTGTGCCCCTCAGCCTCACCACAAAGGTACCACATGCACCCAAAAGGCTCCCTTTTGTCCTCAGCTTTTATTCCACACTGCGTGGGGCAGGAAGCAAAACACAAAACGGGGTTGTGCAGCACTTTGGACCTTTCCTTGACTGAAAGGCTGCCTGGAGGCAAAGCGAAATGAAACCCTTGGGATTTAACAACTTTTCCTTTTAAGCATATGGAAATTAAACATTAAGCCTAAAAATTTTTCCAGGAGCAGATATGAATCCAGATATAATATCACTTTGTAGATATGGAAAAATACAACTAGCTATCTTCTGCTTCCTAGACATGCAAGCCACTAAGTTTTCCTTCAGGGTAGGAAAGCAGAGATGAAAATGCCAAAGGACTGTTAACCTTTAGAGACACATTTTAAGAGATAACATGACTGAACTCAGATAAATCGAAATTAAATTTAATCAACCTCCCACCCCCTAGCTATACTATCAAAGAAGAAAAATCTACAATTAGGAAAGAAACAGAAGGAAATTCAGACATCTTAAACTGAGCAAGCTTCCATCTCTGCTGTACAACTTCCCTGATGATACTAAATACTGCAATTCCCATGTGCGGTATTACAGACTTGCTGTCTTAACAGTCCTTTTACGAGTAATCAGTGGAAGGGAACATTTAAATAATGTTTTGGAGTGCATATTATCTCTATTTGGCTGTTGTTCTCTCATTTAGAGCAAAATGAATCTAAATTTACAATTTAAATACTTTACATCAAATCCTTAAATTGCCTTCTCATTCTGTGAATGGAGCTGTTAACGCTTATGTGGTAGCCATGACCCGCTAATTCACGTGCTCCAGTACAGCAGCTAGGAATATTTAATCCTTTAATCTTTTGTTCTGTGACTCCACCTACAACACCCTGGCACTAATTTAAGAATACACACCATGATGTTTCTAACGAGCAAAGCATTGGACTAAGCCAGGCCGTCACAGTCGGCAATCTGTTGCCAAAAGTGCTGCCATGAAAATAGGTGTGAAGGTATGTACAACAGGACTCTTAAATTCTAAGTTACGGATGAGGAGTGCTCCAGCATGAATATAAAAGCCTATATTAAAAGAAGTTTAAATGCATATTATTAAAATACAGACCCTTCTATTGAGTGTATTTTTTGTCTTTCCAAATAAAATCATTCAGTTATGATAACCTCTACTATGCTTTATCTTATTCTACACTTGTTTTTAAAAAGATTCACATGATTTTAATATGTGTGTCACTATTAAATCTGCTAACTTTTCTGGAGAAAGCTAACCATTCAATGGGGAGCTTTCACAGTCTAGGCACCTAAAACACTTCGTTGAAGCTTTACCCAGGGGTTTTCTCCAACATTACTGTTTTCTGCAAGTTACAGCAACAGTTTTCTTCATTTTTAGCTAGTTCAATTTATAATTAGCTCACTGTAAGTTAGGAAACAATTAGGAATTCAGAAAGCAGAAAAGCTTGTTTTCCTCTTTGCATTCACTAATAAAATTGAGATGTGCAATGATAGACTACTTGGCTCACAAACTGGTGTCCAGAACCAATCAGCACAACACACTAGCTATAGATATTAGCTTTGTGTAACAGATCAGTTCTAAAAGCACAACGTGTTCCAATATAAATGTTTCCTTGTATGCCCAAACATCAAATATAATTAAAGCAGTTTTGGAAGATCACTTTTGTGTATTTTAATTTAATTTAAACTACAGTATTTCACTACACATGAGCTTAAAAGATCTATTATTTCTCTCAAGACATGTGAGTGACTATTTTCTAACAAAAGCAGAGTGTAAAAACGTAGAATGTGAGTAAATGTATGTATGCAGCACATGTGCATTTAGAGAAACCCAATTGTGTACACCAAACAGCTCTGGTTAGCAAATTATATTGACCAATAAAACTGAGCCTTTGTTTAGGAAAGTAACTGGAAAGCAAAAATGCAAAACAAGATTACATTTAATTATTTAAATCAAAGTGCTCTACTTGTTGATTTAAATTGTGATTAAAATCAGGGATTTAAATTAATCCACTCTGGATTGCATAAACACCACCTTAATAACAGGGAGCAGTAGCTTCATCACCCAAGAAGTCATTCAGGAAGAGCACTGTGAGGGAATGCAAAGGAGGACTGAGGAAGTTCATTACTGGACATCCCTCTGCTGCCCAAACTCACTTTCTCCCACAGAGAGAGAAAGCAAAAGCACGAGTGGGAGGAAGTGTTTGTGGGAGTGTGCATACCTAAGAAACATGCACAGGTATGATGAGGTAAAATAATTATGATAATTTTTCATTAAAAGCAGGATTTCTCTCCTCACACATAATAAAGCAATTACTCAGGCATTCCAATTATTCTTACTTGTTTCTATTACTAAGGTCCTTAGAATAGTCCATGTTCATACTTCTCCTTCATTAGCAGGAATATGAATCATAGTCCCTGTTTACCTGATACTAACATTTAATTAATGTGTCATTTAAACAGAAAGCAATACTAAATATTATATTGAAAGGGATTTAGCTTTGCACTCAAATGCTCACACACAGCTCCTGTTACAGCTTCCACCAAATCCTGGACTCAATATTTCTTCCTAGGTAACAGGGAGGCAAATAGCACAAATGAACCAGGGCAACTTCCTATTGAAGGAGATCTCCAGCTTAGCTAAAAGTTCAGTGCACTGCCAAGGTGATCAAAATACCACTATAATAACAATGGAACATAAACTAAGGTACCTGACAATGCAACTTATGGCATGTTTACTCCAAGAGAGCTTTAATACCTTATATGAGAACATCCTCTCAAACAATATGATTTATTTTTCAGCAGAAGTCCAATTACAACTAAATGAAAGCAGGTAAGTCTTTCTTCTTTCTGCTTTGCAGCTGCATTTTGAAGGACAAACTACTCTGGTTGAGCTTACTTCTAATAGGAACTACTTTTCTTCTTTGATTTTACAAGAAAGTGTTTTACAATCCAGAGAGCATGAGTCATCAGAAAATCCTTGTCTGGTTGCCAAAAACCTGCCCCTCTTCATTATGAACATAAAGATAAAAGCTCTTACAGTACATTAGCTGGCATACGCCTACACAGACAGTACAAATAAATTAATTGTGCCTAGCCTCAAACATCCAAAGAGGTGTAGTAGGAGCTCAGTCCATCTTGTTTCATTAACAAATTAAACTGTAATAGAGCATCAACAGTTCTCTTATGTACATAAGCTTGGCTGTTGCACAGAAAGGCTTTGCAGGTATCATGCTTCCTTACATACATACACGGTAACTTCGGAGTTTACATTAGTTTGCATACACTACATAAACACCAACAAAATCTGTATATGCTGGGAAAAAAAAAAAGCAGAAAAGTTGGAGTGAGTATGTAGGATGTTGGCCATCCTACAAAGCTATTCAGAAACTGTGGAGGACTTTGGAACCCAAGACTGAGGTAGCGGTGTCTACTAAAAAGAGAAACTTGGGTATGACACTACTCCATACATGCAAAATGTACAAATTGTCTTGCACCTGAGAAGAAAGGCATCTATGTATGGAACTGTGTCCACTCTGCTATATTCAGGTTCATATGAAAACTGCACTACCCGCAAACATCAAGGTTATCTCATAAAAGTATACACAGATATATTTTACAACTCGGTCAGTGAGAACACAGACCAAAAGGAAAGGCACTATGTAAAGTACTGTATATGGACCAGGGGCCAGAATAACTGGAAATAATCAACATTTACCATCAAACTCCCGGTACAGATGAACTGTTTTCCTTCTGGAATGCTCACAATCTTTAGCATGAGAAAGTTATACACAACCAACTTGAAAAACAAGTTTAACTCTACTTAGCCACAAGCTAAGATTACACCCTCAAACACACCTTTCTAAGATTTCTTATGAGAGGTTTGTTTGTGCAATCCAGTTAAGGGCAATTTGTTAAAATTGCTCTGTGATTTTCTTTATCCTTTAACTGCATAATTTAAGCAACCTGCATTTTATAAGTTCAAAGATATTTTTTCTGTAATTATGTATTTGTTTTTACCTCCTGAAAATCAAAAAGCTGAAATAAGAATACAGAAAAATGAATGGATGAGATTGAGCTCAATCTATCACAGAAAGCAACTTCTCAATTAATGAGAACAGAGTGAGTTAATGTAAAACATGAGGGTTCAAAAATATCTGCAGTATGCATTACTGCTGCTCTGCCTCTTTGGCCTCCGATCCCAGGGCTGGGAAAAGCCAGAGAGAAAGGCCAGGCAAAGCACTGCTGGTAGCCAAAGACCAGAAGCTCCCACCTGTCCTAAGCCTCAATGATCCCTACACAGAGAATTTTGGCCCCTGTGTTTTGGACAGACAGCTGTGCAGCCCTCACCCATGGGGATGCTGATGCTTGGGTGCCGCAGGGCGTTGCTAGCACTGTGATGTTCTAGCTAGCTCTCAGCCCTTCCAGCTTCATCCCTCCTTGAGTTCCACTTTGTATCTTCAACCAGAAACATTATTTTTCTTCTCTTCCTACCTCAGGGAAGCACACTGCCACTATCTGATGTTAGTAGCTGTTACATGGTATTGCACATGTGGACACAGCCTCAGCGGCTCCCAAACCAGCTCCAAACTAGCTTTGCAGAGGCCAGTGTTTTTCCTGAAGTGTGACCCAAGACATGGATGTGCACCTTAGAGCACACTGTGGCTCAAGACTTCCATTGCACATGCACTTTGTTTTTTTCCAGAGCTCAGTTTTGACAGGCACCGGGGCCAGTGCAGACATACTGGCCTGGGCTCATGACATCACCTGATTAATAAATCCAAGGAAGGTTTGGCAGCTCTGGCTACGGGCAGCCAGCCCGCGGGAGAACGGCAGCCACGCAGCAGATAATGCAATGCTAACTCACTGCTCTATGCACTGCTTCGATCAATAAACAACTTTCTCACAAGCCCACTGTACAAAGAACACCATCCCTTTACACAACCCCTTCTGCAAGCCCCAAGGGCCCCACCAAAGCACAGACCAAACCCTGGTGGCCACCATGGGAGCATCAGAGCTTCCACTTCTGCCCCCCACATGGAGTGCCAAGGACATTATCCTCATGGTAGCAATGGCAGTACCAAACAGGGAGGTGACAAAGAGCCCCGGGACTGCAACTCTGCCTTACAGAACAGAGACCTGACTCTGCCCCAGCCCCACAGCTGAGCACATGGGAGCCTCACCAAGCCCCCTCCATGCCACCAGAGCACAGCCAGGCTTCTCACCCTCAAAAATGAGGCCACTGTATGTCCCTTTTTCTTTTCCTTTCTTTATGAACAGCACCTCATTATTGCAGAATGATGGAAGTGCTTAAATAGTGCTATGGGTTAATCACTCTGCCCAAAGAGTTTCCCTCTCTTTCATGAATAAAGGAAGCCTGCCCAGCTTCCCGTTATCCAGCTACCAGCATTGACTCTAATAAAGCACAATCTTCGGCCAAAGTCAACCACAGCCATCACACAGATACATAATGTCTGATGTATAACTGTAGATATCCTCTCTTTTATGGGGTTAATTCTTGCCCTTGGGGATAATTGTGCAGGACTTTAGATGAGAGATTTCCATAAAAGGCAGTAAGAGTCACCCAGCTCAAACCACACATAACTCAAGCTAGTTTACCCCTTTGCATTATTTAAATGTCTCTCTTTAATGTGAACACATCAATTTAAAGGCACACAGTGCTCGGGGCAGGCAGATCTTCTCTGGTGACAAAATGTGTCTCTCCAGAATTTAAATTTGCATGCATTTCAAAACTGTGCCTATTCCTAGGCCTCCTGGCTGTCAGGAAAAAATGGCATAAGCCTGCCATTCCCATTGTTGTCAGGGAACACACCATGTCAGGTTTACTTCACCCCTGTACCTGGGTGTCAGGCAGGTGGGGGGGTTGAGCCTGCTCTCTGACCTGCTGTGGATATTGAAATCCAACATGCTGGCATTTCAAACCAGGAGTGCCTGGCCACTTTGGGAGTGGACCCAGAGAAGGAACCACCAGCCCCCATGACCCTTCCACTCAGCTTCCCTGTTGCTGCCTCTGGTTCATGCTGTCCTTGTGAGCGCTTCTGCTAAATCAAAATTTAGACCAGTACATGCAGGTAACCAGAGACTTTTCCAAATCACTTACAGCTTGGCCTTCCATTTTAAGATTATGATTGTTTTTTCCCCCAGGTTTATATTTGTACAAAGAACACCGCAAGGTTCAAGTTACAGCAATTAATGAAATTTAACTACATTAATAGGGAGAGAGCCTTTTTAAGAGCAATTTTGGTTTTAATGTTAGGAAAAAAGAGGCAGTAATAAGAGTGAGGTAGAAGTATTTTCATTTGATTGCTTCTTTCTTTCTCTGGCTACACGTATGAACTTGTTTCCTGGTCAAGGGGAATTTTTGCGGGTAGGAAAAAATAATTCTGCCATCCACTCAGTCCTTGAGTGTCTTGTTTTTACAGGGCAAAAAGGTTTTGTCAGTCAGGTTACCTAGGAGTGAAAGTTATGTCTCATAATCCGTAATTCTATTGCCCGTTACACACCATCTGGTGACACAGTCAAAGATAATCTGATTTTTGTCTTTTAAAAACATCACATAGCTGTATCATATGGTGCCTGCAATATGATAAATGACTCATTTAAATATGCTGTTTCTGTACACTTTACAGATCCGTGGACACTCTCAGTTAACCCAAAAGCAGCTTTGAACAAGGGTTGCTTTGATTGCTATTTCAAATATCTGAGTCCCTGGCTGAGATTTATACCTATTTACAGTTACACATAAAATTGTATGATTAAGCAGTAACATCTAACCAACCTTTAAGAAGCTGTTACTGGAATTCAAAGTTTTGCATCTACAATGGAACAAACATCATGACAAAGCTGTTCCATGTCACAAAACCAGCAATGTCTTATTGCACAGTATCTTTACTGGGAAGAGGTTGATATAATTTAATTCTAGACTACTTGTTCAGTATGGTGCAGGGGTTTTCAAGTATTTCAAGTATATTCTACCCAGAAAGAGCTCCTTGCAAGATAAAAGTCCATCAATATATCTGCAGGTTTGCAGCAGGTTTGCTTTTGTCACTTTATTTTCAGTCTCCAAAATAGTTAGTGAGCTGCCAAAAGTTGAATCCTCACAAAATAAATCAAAAAAAGATAATCAATCATGCTGGGCAAAAGAAAGCTCTTACACAACTAACCTGGTGAAGGGAAATAGACTGTTTGCTGTTGCTCAACTCCTTTGCCAAACTACTTCAGTGGCCCTTATATTCTCCCAGGCCAAACCTTCAAACAACAATCTCATCCCCTTCTGATGCACAAGACACACCCGAAACATTTTCAGGAGGGGTGGAAAGTAGTAAAAGAAGATTTCTGTGATTTGCAGTCAGGTTCTTCTGGGAAGATTACATATTTCTAGGAGACTATAATGTACACATGCATCTGTGCCTCTGATACAATCACATAATCACCATTCAGATCTAGATAGCTATTTTTCCATGCAGATTTTTATTACTTTCTCTTCCTGGAATAATTAACCACTTTAAAGATTTTTTTTTTTTTTTTAACTGAAGAGAAGACTTAATTTTCACCCAGCTCTTCAATTACAGTTCTGAATGGTTCCCATTTTTCTTTCAGGCCAGCTTTACATCAGTCTATCAGGCTGCTGTGTCCTTTTGCACTGGTAGGTTTTGTTCCCACCAGAGCCTCTGGGCAAGCCAAAGCACATTCCTACAACAATCTCATTTAGGGATACACCTGCATCACTCACCAGAAGTTTCCACAGTCTCAGACTTCATTTGGGGAGAGGAAGGCAGTAATGCTCCGAGGAAAGACAATTCCTTGCGGACTTTCATGCTGGGTGATGGCTCAAGAGCAGCACAGGTGCTGGGATGCCACACCATGCACCACGGGCAGGCAGGGAATGTTTCCCAAAACCCGGCAGGAATGGAGATGGCACACGAGCCCCAGGTGCAAGGTCACAGGTGTTCCATTAAGCTGCTCGTCTATTACATACACCTGTGGAGCCCTAAAAGCACCAGACCTCATCCACAAAGCATGGAAAGCTTGTCCCATTTCCTCTGCCCTCTAAATCCGAGCATTTGTGCTCCCTCTGACCAAGCTATCCAGCTGCCTATGCCTATCAGGTATACTCAGCTACTAGAAGGGATTTGAACAGAGCATTTAAATATCTGGCCAGCGTTTTCTTCAATGAAGACATGCTATGAACTAGGCAATCATATTTTCAACTGTGCTGCCTGCCAGAAAAGTGCACAAACTTCCAATAGCAAAGAAATGAGGTCATTTTGGTCAACTGCCAAAATCAGCACATTTCCTCTTTTGGTTCTGGATGCTGCACCTCCACACTCCACGATGTGTGACAAGTTGTGAGAGGGAGGTGCAGTCTCTCAGTAAAGAAAATAAAAAGTAAGCTGGTGGATATTATTTAAAAACAAAAAAAGAAAAGGGTGAAAGAAAAGAGGGGAAAAAAAATAAAAAAATCAGGAAGCATGACTCCTCCTAGAGATCTATTTAACTGGAGTCCAGTATAACCTCTAAGAAGATGTCAATACCTTATGTTAAAGAAACCTGTTAAGGAATTCAAAAGGCTTACATGAGGGCTACAGGTTTTGGTTAGAAGGCTGGACCAGAATTTAGTAGATCAGGATTAAATCCTGATTGTGCCACAAGTTCCTGTGGTGCTTGAGTAAGGTTCCAAAATTCCCTTGCCTAGACCCTATCTTGTGCCTGTCTTGTGCATTTAAAAACTAAGTTTTCCTGAGCTGGGAATGTCTTCACAGTAGAGCAGAGTATAGAACAGTGGATTTTCGGTGCTCATTTGGGCTTCTTAATGCTAATGCAGCACAAACCAAAATGACAGTAGTAATAATAATAATTATCTCTCAGCCTTTATTTTCAAGGTAATGTCTGCCAAAAATGTTATAGAAGTTTCTCATTGTGGCAACTACTATATTTACGTGCCTAATTTACAAGCAGTTCATCTGAATAATTTGAATTTTTTATTAAGATTATTTTCTCATTTTCCATTGAGAAGCCTTCTTAGATACTGACTCACTTTCAGCCTTGCAGGGAAAAGTGCCAAGCATTTGTTTTTCTTCTGTCTGCAGTAGTTATTTGACTCCTGCATTAAACTCAGCAAAGCCAAAACTGAATAGGAACAATCTTAATTTAATTATTAAATATATTTCAAGCTTCACTGTGATTTTAAAAAGAACTTTCATGTGGGGTAGTGGAAATGTGCCAGGGAAATCTAAAAGAACTGTATGTAATCCTCAGTCCCCACCCCTTCTTTCTTTCAGCCTCTTTCAAAAGGAGGTTAGGTGAACCCAAATCTAGCAGAGTTAGGGTAAGCTAGCTTCACTTCAGGATTGCTTGGCAAAAAGTTACCGGGGCATCATGCCAAGCCTACCACTTTTGAGATAAATATGACTTTCTTTCAGGGCAGTTTTATGAGGGCCACAGCAAGAGGCTCATATACTCTGGCAATTCAATTGCAGATTTAGCTATGCAGCAGCTGCCGCTGCTTCATTATAAACAACAGCTCACTCTGAAGTTCTCTTAAGAAGTTTACAAAAGGGACAGTGTATTTATCTGACGTCTGTTACAGTGGTGTGGAGATACACAGATGGCCTTTGACTCTCACCTTCTGCATCACACCAAGCCAAACTTGGTTCCACAGAAAGGGTTAGACCTTAGATTTGCCTGCTCTTTTCCCAATGACACTCCCTTCATCTATCTGGCAATCAGAGCCAGCTTACTTTCCTTGGGAGGGTCAGATTGGCAGATGAACTACAGTGAGGAGAGGAAACATGTTAAGTATGAAAACATTCTCATAAGCTCTCACAGGAAAAGGATGTAGCTAACAATAAAAGAGAATACTGCATCTTTCTGCCAAACTTTATCATACAAGATTATGCATTTCCAAAACTTACATTTATACCAGTTAAATTTCTGTAGTGCTACATCTACAGGTGGCATGTTCCAAAATACCCTTCCTATATTCCCCATAGTAAGTCAGTTCAGAAGGTTTCTTATTGAGGTGAGCAATAGGCGAATGTATCTGTACCTGACTTAACCCATGACACTTCAAGCTTGCTGGGAGTTACCAAGTGAAGTGCTCCGCCACTGTCCGAGCAGTGCTGCGAGTGATCTGTCAGGGAACACCTCCAAGAGCCACTCAGGCAAGGCTGTCAGGGACTGCTTGAAGCAGCTTCCTTCACCAGGTCCTCACCCGCAGTATTGATGGCCTGGCCTCATGCCAGGCACAAATACTCTTTGCTGTGCAGTTGGAAGGCTAATTACTTAAGGTTCATCCTTCCTCCTCTGGGGTTCCCTGCACTTCTTCAGCTTTGCAAAGCTGGAACAGTAAAGCCAAAGAGCTGATAAAAGTATGGCCTGGGCATGGCTCTGAACCGCTTGCCTTCTCTTGGCTTAGCAACCATATCATTTGTGGTTTCACTGAAAAGCTTCAGCTCTGACTGTCCTGGCCAAGTTTCGTGGCTTTCAATACCTTTCCAGGGAGCAATCAGAATGAGTTTTTGATGGCCCATCCCTAGTCCAAGCCTTATTCCCACAAACACACCAGCCAGCACACACCTATTGACCTTTGCTTGGTTTTCTCAGTCCCACCAGGGCAGCTCATTTTGTCTCATTGTTCATTTTGTTCACCTGTGGACAAATCTGCCAAACAGGCAGCACAAGTAGTTTTTCCTACACATAGCTTGATGGACAGACATTTGCAGGCAACTCTCAGTTTACATTCAGTGTCTAATCAGTGAATTCCCAGGTCAACACCTGCACTCAATCCTACAAATGCAAAAGAAAAAAGAAGAGCTGCTGGTGGGTCATTCTCAGAAGGGATCCAGAGGTTCTGTAACTTCCCTTGTTCTCATGGATCTGAAATTACTGCACGCGATGAAAGCGGTCTATTAACAGTTCATCATAAAATACGCTCTGAGATTTTATGTCCTAAATTATGTACATGATAGTTCGGCCTGTTTGGTGACTTAGTGTAGTGGGAAGTCTAAATCACTATTATTACACCACTAAGGATTTTTTAAACTATTATTTTAATTAAAATAAGGGGGAAAAAGGGAAAGGAAGGGGGAAAAAATACAAATTCTCAGAAAAAAATTATTTCAAAGAAGCTGTGATCATTCTTTGAGCAGCCTTAAATATGAACTTGCTATTTCCTCTGGTCCTGAGATACACCAGTTTCAGCATGTTACTTCAGAGGAGAATCTGCTTGCCTGCAAGGACTGAGACCTATGTATTCATTTCTCCCCTTAAAAATCGTGTTTCACATACATTTTCATAACAAAGCACTTTATAACTGTTACCCAATTATTGCTTAGAGCATTAAGTAACAAGGCATTATTACTCTGATTTTACAGAAGGGAACAAATCATGGAATCCAAAATACTTATTCTGCTTTTGTGTAGGCTTTCTCACATTAATTAATTATGAGACTTAATTACACTCAGTCTCACCACTCCAAGCCAATTACAGAAAATTGGGTAAAGTAAAGAAGTAGGGAAATCTCTGTCTTGGAGACAACCACTTACACTGACAGCACTTTCCACATAGGTATGTGAAAGGACTTTGCAAATATTAACTTGCTCTCTTAACGTTGCAGGATAGATTTTTCCCTGATTTCTCCCAACTGCCCCTACACCAGGAATCTGAGCAATGAATGTTTCTTCCAGCTTCCTCTCTCAACTCTGCCCCAGAAACCAAATGCAAATCTCTTCTCCCTGACTTGTGCCTTAATCACATGATCACTTTCCTGCCCAGAAGCAGTAAAAAAATCCCCAGGCATGTTAAAATCACCAGATTAGAAGAGCTTTAGTCCATTGATTTTGAACATGGGTTGGGTTGGTTAGAATTGGTATATGAGATAGATAGATAGATAGATAGATAGATAGATAGATAGATAGATAGATAGATAGATAGACAGACAGACAGATGTTGCAAACTTTTTTTAGCTTTCTATTTATTTTGAATCTACAGCAATTTTATTTACTGAAGTTTAGCCCACAAGGGGAATGGTAAATCCCCTAAAACATCACTTTAAAAGTTTTTGTTCCACTGAAGTATCTATGAACACCCTCTGTTGAAACATTAATTCATGATTTCCCACACCACTTAGCTACAGGGATTCACAACACGTTTCAATGCCTTCAACAGCAGCAGCATTCCACAGGGAACCATTCTCCAATTTCCGAGTCATGGCTCTTACAAAGATGGACTAAGCCAAGGCAAACTGGCCTTTTTATATTAATACCAACTGATCCTCCTATAAAATGTGCACATTTAAAACCAGAGGAGAAACAAGCAATTATCATCTTTTGCAGTTTGTCTAAAGAGGCCTATGAGTTTAATTAAGTCTATTTGATTAAAACTGGAGAGAGACACTGAACTGACAAATATTAGAATTTTCCTTAATTTCTTTACTTTGCTTGCCAGTGAGTGAAGGCTTCTATAAAAGACTGTGAATAAAGGCGTAAAACTAAGTGGAGGGGACTCCATTCATTTATGACTTTGACTTCTTTGGAGCCAAGATTTCCCCCCAGTCTTCACAGTTGTGACATCTTGTGTTCAATCTGGACTATTCCAGAAGAATATTCAGTCTGTGCTCCTTGCAATTATGCCTTGTTTGCATCACACCCTAACACACATGCTACAAGAGTTTCATGCACCACAATCTACCAGAATTTATTTTAAATGCTCTCCAGTTCCCCAAGTGAGCCTCATGGCATGGCAGCAGAATTAAATACAATGGGATCGGGCAGGCTGCTTTCACGGGACTACATTGTGAGAAAGGGGGAAATAAACATTAACATTTTGATTCTTTCTTATAGTTTTTCCAAACGCTTTTAAGTAAAACAGAAAATACTTTGCTGAGCCTGAAAAACCAAAGAACTTGCAGGTGCAGTTAAATTAGGCAGCTTTCAAATGCAGGTTCTTCCTTACTCTGCAAAGGTTTCTCCCTTTTGTCCAACGATACTTTCATCAGGCCAGCAAAGGGCAGCTACAGTATAAAACAGGCAGAGATAACCTGGGCACACAAAAGACTGACATGTTCAAATCTACACCTGAATTCCTATATCTACACCTGAATTCCTATACCTAACAACAACCTCACCCAAGGAAACCAGATGCCGTCCACCTTAATTCAGGTACAGAGGGTGGATGGCCAGGATCTCCCTCAGGAAGCCTTCAAAGGCACCCAGCTCTCTCATCTGAATATACAGATAACCAGAAACTTTCGTTAGTGTTACTGGCTTACCATGCACCAAAAATTTCACAACAAATTCAGTACACAGCTCTCCTACTTTGGCTCCATACTCCAAGCTTCAGAACAGACAATTTCCTCAAAGATGCAAGCTATAAATTGCAAGCATAACATTGAGGCATGAATCTATATTACCATAGTATTGTTAAAACAAATATCAGCACAAATTCTGTGCTAATGAGAGTCATGTCTCTTCCATGCTTTTAATACTAGCTCCTGAGCTTAATTATTATATTTAGTGTCTAGGGCAGCATCACTTCCTACCCAGCACCTGTCAGCAGTCCAGCAATTAATTGCATACCACTGACCTTCATAGAACACCATGGAAATGTTATTCCTGTACGACTCAGTTGCATTCATACAACACTGCTCCAGAGCCATGTCTTATTACAAAAAAAATCATGTGCTTACAAAAGGGATAGATGAGCCAACTGAACTATTTATAATTTGCAAGAATAAAAAACATTTCACAAGGTTTGCAACATACACACACAAAAAAACCAACTTTTCAGCCTTAATACAAGACAAATGTTACTAAGATTCACATTATAGACAAAAGCAGAATGGAAAATATTCCCTGAAGTCATAATGGCAGGGTTATGCAGTATGCTATTTAAAAGCTATTCACCAATGTCCTCTTCCTTTTAGCCAGAACTCTATAGTAGAAATTCAATTGAAGAAAGTCAATTAATTGAAATTGTGGTTCTGCAACTGAGGGAATGGATGTATAAGGTGAAGCAGCTATAGGAAAGGACTATACTTGCACATACTGCTCAGTACTCGCACAGAGGGCTAGTAGTCATGGCCTGTGTCTGCTACCTTGGAACTACCTCTCTGCAAGCTTGCTGCTTTGAGAGGTCTATATCCTGCTTATGTCCTGCTGCTGTGGTTTAACCCCAGCCAACAAATTCAAAACATAGCCCCATACCAGCTACTATAAAGAAAATTAACTCTATCCCAGCCAAAAGCAACACACCTGCCTTACTCTCTTCTCTCTTTTTTTAAGAAAATGCTGTGACTCAGCATATTTCTTCTAAGCTCAAGAGTCTCCTTGCTCTTTTCCAGAGCAAGGGGTTCACAAAAAAAAACAATTATGTGACTACTCTAATTTCAAATTGGCACACTAATGTAAGAGCTAATGTAAGTCAGAGCAAGACGACTTTCTCCCTGGTTTCAAGGGCTGCGTCCAGGATGAAACAACTTGTCACGCCCAGAATTTCAATGCTAGCTTCCAAGTTCCCAGGCTCAAGTGACCCAGCAGGACACAGCCACAAACCTCCACACTTACACATCTGCATCCACCACAGACTCAGAGAAGGAAAGAAGCAGTGCAGGAGCCATCACAGGTCCTGTGGAAGGTGTACACATGCACCAAGGAGCACCAAAAGCTGCTGTTTAGATAGTTTGCACTCTCCTTGGGCACATCAAAGTTGTTCTCCAGATTTCTTGCACGAGTCATTAGTAGGCAACAGACTGGCAACATGCCCACATGCATAGTGAGACAAGTCACCCATCCTCTAAAGCCAAAACCCAAAGAATACCAGAAGATAACTATGGAGCAAACTGGAGGTCACTGCCCAGCTTTTTTGCAGTATTTTAAAGTAAGAGTAATACTTTATTTGATTTGCATCTCCCAAACCGCTTGTTTGATTTTCCACAAGCAATGAAAAAATCCTTTTACCATGGTAGAAAAAAGCCTCCTACCATGGCAAACTCCTCATAATGCATTTAATTTCACCAAAATGCAGTTCCAACTGGGTTTATCATGTTAATGTAGTTTCAAACCTATTTTGATTAAGGATATGCAATCTATACTGCCAAAGACCGTAAGATTCTCTAACAAACAAAGCTCATCAACAATGCTTTGCTTTAAAGAATTTCTTGCACATCGAATGGATGATGTCTCCAAGGCAATTCAGGGCTTTATGATAGTTGTGATTTTGTTTTGGGGGTTTTTTGTTTTGTTAAGAAGTTCATTACAATTTTTCAGTTGCTATAATAGATTCTTCCATTTCTTCAATACAGCAGAGAAAATGAAGTGAAACTAAATTCATTGAAATGGAAAAGTGATTTTGTAATTTAATTCATTTTGCTCCCTAATCATAAATGCACAGGGAGCACAAACTAGGGAAGAAAGGTGTAAAGTGATGCCACACACAATTAAAATTCTTCATTCCTGTAGAAATCTGAGTTACAAATCAAAATAGAGCGTACAAGTTATCGAGAATACTGAAAAGTTGTGGGCAATGCTATGCTTTGGAGGCAACAACCCTGTCCTGTTTGAAACCAAATTCAAAATTCCCATTGATTTTACTGACACCTTGGCTTAGGTGTTCTTGAGGACTGACCACAGAGCCTAATAATACACATATAGATGTCTGCAATGACTTGCTATACCTCTTGGTGTAAAAAGAAGTTGCAAAACAAATGCAAAGATGACAGACAAGCTTCCCTTCTCTCAGCCAGAAAAGCTTTTATTGCCACCTCTTCAACACTTTCACTTCTGCCAGAACTCCCCTCTACCCGCCTGGCCCCTCCAGCTGTCCAAAGTGTCTCCTCCAGACAGCACTGCAGAGCAGAAGCGCGGATTAAACAGCATTAGATGTTCTTTCTGTCATTTTGTTTTCAGTAATTTAGAAAATTATTTTCCCTGTTGTGGATATTTTTGAATAGGGTCAGGGAGGTGTTACAGAAAAAAAAAAAAAAAAAAATCTCCAAAACCAGAATATATCAGAAATTCAGCAATACTTAATGTGTCACTGTGACCATGAATATGTACAGAAACACACACACATGCAATTAAAGTCAAGTCTATTGGAGCAGGCTCAAAAAGTTAAAAAAAACATGTTCAACAGGAAGAGTCTGTTTAATGTAGGATTTAAGCAAGGCTCTCCCATTTGCATAGATCACTTACAGCAACAGCAATTCATTAAATTCTCCCATAAAATCGTGCTCTATTTTGTCTGAAGCGACACATTCCTTGCAGATCACAGTGCCTTTCTCATGCTGTTAATAAGATAATCTGTTACATGAGGCTTACAAATCCATTTAAATTGATTTTAATTAATGAATCAATCACTAGCCACTGATGACTTGGTCTACAGACAGCAAGCAATTCAAAGCCCCAGGCCTCTAATCCCAAACCAAAATCCACATTAGAGCAACAGAACATCTCTCTGATCGATAGCAACACAAAGATGTTCAGTTCATACACATTTAAAGTGTATGAACTTGATCAAAATGTATCTCCAGATCTTATGCATTACAATTCCCATATTCAGGACTGTTCAACTAGAAAAGCAATATTAAATCATTTACATTTCTTTGCAAGGGGAAAAAAAATTAAACCAAACACAACTATAACCTGCTTCTAAACTTTCGATGCTTATTCCACTTGAAGGTTTTTTTCCTTTGTTCTTAAACAATCTGTTGTTTAACATTAATTAATAGAAAATTGCACTTCATATGATCACAAACAGGAACAATGCCTTTTACATATGCTTTGATCCTGTGAAATGCCACTGCTATTCTCCACTGCTCAAGTGCTTACATTTTCCCTTAAACAGAAAACAAGAAAGAAGAAAGATTTCTGTCCCAGAACCAGCATGCAGAAGCAGCATGAAGAACATCCTTGTTTTTTTAATAAGTTAATTATTATAATTATTGTTATTACAAGAAGTTAATTACAGTGTTGTAAGTTAAATCCACAATAGGTGGTGTGATGCCGAACACTGCAATCCCTAAAGCATCAGCATCTGGCTTCCCATAGCAGAGGGAACACACCTGAGTGAGGCTTCTCCTGTGTGCATAAACAGCTGGTGCTCCAGCACAGCATCTGTGAATCAAGCACTAGTTAAACTAGCCAAGAGAAAGGAAGAAATAATGCATGCCTTCCCGGGAGCCTCCTGAGCATCCAGCTCTTCTTCCAAAGGAAAAGATGCTCCTTCTTCAACCGTGACAGAGAAGGCAGGGTGAGACAAGCCAGCTTGCCTCCAAAACAGTCTCACTGTTTATATAGCTACACTGTGCTAAGCCCAAGCCACTCTGCTCACATGATGCTCTGCACTGTACAAGCTTGATGGCACAGATCTCTGATTGTCTGGGATGTGACTCTGCACTGAGCTCCACAGCCTGATACAGACTTGCCCTCAGAAGCAGAGCAGGAGGTACCTGGAGATCTCAAAAAACTTCCTCTACTAGAGCAGCTGGTGCTGTGAGAACTGCAGTAATGGACCAGTTATGGTGGGTTTGATTTTTTTTAAATGCTATCTGCACCTTTATGCTCCACTACCATCCCGTTAAATATTGTAAGAGAAATCCTACAGAATTGACAAAGCAGCTTGCTTGGATGCTCACTGCCAGGCCAAAAGTCTCAGCAACCCACTTCAGGCACAGTGCCATTATGATAAAACACATCCAGTGACCTGTCCCTGGATGGATGTTACCAGCACTACTGTGGGGAAAAAGAGCAGTTGGCATGGGCCCTCAGAAAAGCGCCCACGGAAACTGTGCTGACACAAACCTGACAATCAGGAGGGGAGAGCCTCTTATCTCCCTTAAGGGCAACCTCACCCACAACTCAAAACAGTCCCTCAAAAGCTCCAGTGTCATTGCTTAAGCAAGGCACTGACCCTGTCCAGGTCTTTGCCATGGGCATGGAGTTGCACAGAAAGGGGGAGGATGTGGCAAAAGTCTCTGTTATGGATATTGGTCTCCACATGAAAAGGGTCTCAGCACACAGCTGTCTGTGTTCCCTTCTTTTTCCTCTTCTGTCCTGCCTAACGAACACAAGATTCCAGAAGCAACCCACAGGACACCAGCATGGGATCACCTGCACTACCCCCTTGATTCCAGAACTCTGTAGGTACAGACCACTACACTGAGGTCAACTCACCAACACTGAAGTGCACCAGCTAAGGAAGAATCCTACTTGTAGCTTGCTGTATTAAAGCAATTTCACATGTTATCTAATATAAAAAGTGTTGTTGCCTAATGTGCAGTAATCATTTTGCCTGTTTGAATGAAGAGCTCTGTATTTGATTTTAATCAATACTTCATATACAGTGTAACTAATGCTGTCAAAATATATATATATTTTTTTAAATGCAGTGTCTACTAATTTATTGCTCTTGGTATTCCTGTTCTACCCAGTTTGTCAAAACCAAGTGATGTTATGGAGAGAAGAATAAAAAGAATTTCAATTAAATAACTAAAGAAGATGGGTTTGCCTTTTATGTGCTGCTAATTAATTAGAGAGTTAAATTAACCAAATAATAAGATACCAAACTATCTTTCATAATATTTAAGAAAAACAAAGGGTTGAATACTTTCCAGGTGTAAACACATTAAGATCAACATTGTGCCAAGCCTGAATCTGCCCCCGTTAGCTCAAAAAGGTAAATAGTGCATCCTCTTGCACAGATGTCATAATGTACAGGCACTCCACAATTAAAGGACAGATCCTGCAGCCAACAATGCTCCACTGACATAGAGACAATCAATGTGTCCTTGATTACGAGGAGGCAAACAGTTTTCACTACAAAAAAGGAGACTGAAAAACAAATCATGTGTTTTTATTTTACAAGTTCCAAGTTTGGGTTGGGTTTTTTTCAAGCCCTTTTGGAGCACTGAAACAGAATAAAAATAGTTTGTTGCACAAGCATAAGACAAAGTAACTGCTAAATAAACATTTAAAATTTACTCCTATGTGTTCAGCTCATTCCCCTTAGTCTTTAGGATTTGGATGATTTCACTATCTTCCTGTTTTCTGGAAAACTGATTAGATGGGTTTTGTCCAAGAATTGTGCCATAATGTGTTCCCTCTATTTCATATTCTGAATATCACTGCTGGAAAATGTACTGCAGCACAGAACGTAGTATATGCCAATGTATCCTGACATTCAAATCAAGACCACAAATTATAAACAGTTTCAGCAAATTGACTTGAGTGCCTTTGTTCCTCAGACATACATCTTCCTATTGCTTACAAAAGCAGCATATACTAACCACTAAGGCTGCTATAGCCAGTACTGGGAAAGGAAGTTATTGAAGCCTGGATTTCCTGCTTTCAGCCGAAGCCAAGAACTGTGAGGCTTGTAGTGGTTTCAGGAACTGACTCATCTAATGATTCATGGATAAGATACTGGTTTTAATATATTTCTGATCATAAGACTCAAACTTCAAAAACAGTGATGCTTAATTTCTATTTTAAAGTTAAAAAAAAAAAAAAAAGCACATAAATCAAGTAAACACATATTCTCATGGGGCACACTGGCTAATAATTACAAATGTGTTTTACAGCAAAGTCTGTTTAAAAAAATTGTATGTTAAACTTCCAGGAAATTCATTTCAAGAGAATGTCGACAATGAATTAAAAATCCACTGTCAAAAACTGGAGTACTTTTGTTACAATTCTGATACAGTTGAAATTCAAGTGGAAGACAGCTGGGATTTTTTTTAAGATATACCCTTAGGTACACGTATGACTGCTATATAGTAATCAATTAATCCTAGAGCTACTATTGTTAATGCACCTG
Organism: Scytalopus superciliaris; assembly: GCA_013400415.1. NCBI lineage: Eukaryota > Metazoa > Chordata > Aves > Passeriformes > Rhinocryptidae > Scytalopus > Scytalopus superciliaris. Next base: position 443,848 of record VXBX01004892.1, on the reverse strand, counting down.
GCTTCTTTAGCTGTGTACAAAAAGTATCAAAGACTGGCTGGTAACAATACATTCAGGTGTGTGAAACAACAGGAAAGTTTTGTTTCAAGAGTGACTGAAACTGCCGAGGTCAACCGTAAAGCAATGACTAACACTGGATCTTAAGTGCTCACACACACAACACCTGCATTTTGTGCTAATTCAGAATCCAAACCCAGCCATTTTTATGCATTTAGCTTTTCCAGAGGGAAGCATGCCTTCCAGTGCATCAAAATGCTTTTTGCCCACAACACAAATCTCATCAGTATGCTGTAACTTGAACTGCCAGGCTCTTGCACCTAAAAAATAGCTTGTGAAGGAACTGAATTCTGCTAGGCTCATGTACGGAAAAGTACTGGTTTACTTTTTAATTTTTGAACTGCAAGCTGCAGCCACTCACACACTCCTCTGTACAGTGTTGTGGGGACGGAAGGGATCTTAGCAATTCTATATTTCACCGTGTGCACAACTAGCACAAGAAAAAGGAAAACAAAATGCATCTTGCTTGGAGGGGGGAAAAAAAAGGAAAAAGAAAAAACCAGCAGTTAAAACACTTGACAAGAAAAGGCCAAAGTGCGCTCAGTGGCTGGCAGTCATTTTATGGCTATAGTCCTACAGCAGATTTACTTAGATGACGTCAGTGGCTCCAATCCAGCTTTTCTTTGGTAGCATTTACCACTTGCCTCTTGAAGCCTCCACTATGCTACAGAGCAGTAGACCATAATCAAAATTCCCTTTGTGAAATAGAGTTTACCTCAGGGCACAGAGGCATTGCTAGCTGAATTGCAGGCTCTTCACCCTGTACTGCATGCCCAGAAATAAATAACCTACAATACTGTACTCTCCTTAATACAGAAGAACCATTAAAAGCAGCCTGCTACCTAAAAAAGGGTTCTTTAATTTGTTTCCAAAATCTCAGAGGCCAGAATATTAGTTAATTTTCCAAGCAACCAAGAATTATAATAATTATGCTACCCTTTGGAGTTCTTTGCATTGTTTTAAGAGATTGTGGACAATAAAGTTATTTATGGGTCATTGTTTCACCAACAAAAATTATTACTAACACTAGGGGCTAAAGCGAATCTATATAGGAAGCCACATATTTAAAACTGTTTTTCAAATGTGCCACTTCAGCTTCTTATCTACAACTGGTCAGTAAGCATATAGTAAATATGCCAAGAATCACAGCATGAAATTACTATGCATAAGTAATAGTCAATTTAAAGAGCAAAATTTGGAGCTATGGATTTCCTATGACAAAGCAATGACTAGAACCAATAAAACACTAGCAAAGCCAAGTCAAGCAGATACCAAATAAACTAAAACTTCACAGGTCCTGAAGTTTAATCAACACCCTCACCCCCACCATGGGAAAGATGTATCTTATTGTACCAAATAAACATAGATTTGTTATGTTTTAGTGGACCCATCAATCCAAAGACAACCATACTCATTATGGGTGAAAACTAGATACATTAGTGGACTGAAAATTGCCTCTCACAGTTAAGCACTTAGAAATTACTTATAAAAAAGATTCACACACGTCTCAAAGAGCTGGAAGTCTCAATACCTCTCCTTTCCCAGAGCCTTTGCTTACCTTCCCCCTAATCACACCAGAATGAGAGATTACAGGTCTAATCTGCAATGAGCCAGAAGCCAAAAAACGTTATTATCATCAAACTGTATGAGTCACACCATGGACCTGAACTCTAAATCTGAACTTAAAACAGATTTAAAGTTTGAGATGACTCCCAAACCAGCTCTAAGTGGACAGATGCTCACATTTTGTATCCCTGCAGAGAAAGCAGAAGCCCCTTAAGCAGCCTCAGATGCCAAGCCAGGTGTCAATGTAAACTCAGACAGAGCAGCAAAGTGGGAGCACCACCTCTCATTTCACTGCCCACCTGGCTGGCCTGGGTGCCCTATCAGCTCCTCTTTTTTACCATGCAGTTCATCTGGGTGGACTTCAGTGGGATGTTAAAGAATCACCAATGTTCAGACTGTCATATTTCTCTGTTCCAAACAGACAGGAGAAAAATTTACTTCTCTTTGACCTCTTTTCATTGCTAAAAAAGTGGTGTCAGCAAGCAGATTTAGAAGATGACTGTAAATTTCTTTGAGAGAGAATCTGGTCCTTTTATTGGTCATTAAGGATCCTGGACATGAAAGGCATGACAAGCACAAGTGGTCCTTTCTTTTCAATAGCCAGGGCAAGGAAGCAGCAGGAAACTGCGATGGGCAAAGGGACCCAACAGTGACACCAAATCCGTGAGCAGCAGCACGAGAGATAGGATAAGGAGGACCTGGCAGCATGGATTGCAAAAGGAGGAAAACAAAAAGACACCATGATCCAAAGGAAGGAGAGACTGATCAAGTGCTGCCCAAGAGCAACTGTGTGCATACCCACGGAAAGAGGAGTGTCCAGCCAACCAGGGGCAGCGGCAGTGCCCTGTAAGGAACAGCAAGGCAGAGCCTGTAGGGCAGAAGACACAGAAGAATGTGCTGCAAGGTCAGAGAGCAACATGGGCAGATCCAACCCTAAGGACACCACTGAGGCATTGAATGGAAGACTGTATTTATGGCTTGAGACTTTTCCTGAAAGTAATTACAAACAGAGAAAGGCAGGGGTAGCGGGAAGATCAAGAAACTTCCACTGAGTCTTCAAGTCTTCTACAAGGCTTTCGATTGATTGTGGAAAAAGCAGGAAAAAAAAATCTTGAAAGATCAGCTAACAGAAGATACAGGGATACAACTGTTTTTAAAGGTTAATTTTTTGAAAGAATAAAGGTAAAACCGAGGATGTGGAAAATGAAACTGCTTACAGAGTTTTGCTTTTTATTTTAAATTGTAAACCAGCTTTAGGACAAAAAGGTACATACACATGGTGGTGATAGATTAAGTGTGAATTAAATTTCCTTTCTCTCATTAATTAGTGTCGCCAATCACCATATTTTTTAAATTGAGATACACATAGAGGCTTTAATCCACTAAACCTCTATGAATTTACCTTTCCTTCCAAAGTCGGTTCTGACATTTTCTCCCCTCAAAACCAAAATGTCATTCCTGAATTATAATCCCCCAACAGAAAGGCAACCATGTAAAAAAACATGCCAGCTAATTCCAAAAATAAGCACTATTTTCACAGCCCCATGAGGTGACTGAATGGTGAGAGATTCCACCAAGGGAATAATTGTGATGTCTATAATGTTAAGGAATAATTTGGCACCAAAAATACCCAAGGCCATACCGGTTGGCGATTCAAACATGAAGCATATCAAAATGCTACTGATAAGCTAAATTAACAGATAGCTTATCTGAAGCATATACTAGCCATATGGTGCCACAACTTCTGTTGCCTGTTGCTGCCATAACAATAGGCTACCGCAGTCTTAGACTGGAAGCACTATTTGACAAACTGTCAACAGCATTTTTATTTTTTTGCAGAGCTCTAGGGCAATGGCACACTCGCCTATTTGCATTTTTTTTTTTTAAACAGGTGAACAAAGAGTAAACCAGATGTCAACTTTAGAAATCGAGCTGTCTGGATCAGGAGATTTAACAGAGGCAGGCATACTGCTACAGCTCAAATCTAGACAATGAGCTTTTCTAAAAACACTCTGGCCTAGGGGAGTGGCTATTTAAAACACTTGGCTTCTTTTATTTCAGCACTATGGAAGTGAATTCTGCTCTTAAGTGCCAGCTCAAATGAAGTCATTTTGTTTCACTGGGGCTTTCTTTGCATTTCAGAAATGTAGCATGTACTGTAGTAATGGAAAAGGCAAAAAAATTGTGGGGGGTGTGATGTGGAAACTAGCAATTTGATCACATACAAAAAAAAAAAACTGTGGAAGGATAAATCAAGTGCAAGTTAAATGAAATATTTTTCCCTCAAAAAGAAAAAAATAAAAATAAAATAAAATAAAAAACAATTAACAAAATATAAAACCCAAACCACTTTTGAGAGCTTTAGAAAGACCTCATAGTTACAACCCCCTCAAGCTCCACAAAGACAAGGTGTGAATCCTGACCAGTAAGGACCATTTAGAATGGGGCTTGAATACATTACAGAAACAGGGCTGGTTAATTCCAAAAAGAAAGTTGTCTTCCTGATTTACTTAAGAAAATGAAATTCTTTTTACTTACTAATTGAGGGAAAAAAAAATCTTTTCATAACAACACAGTAATTCAGTCAATCATTTCAAAAATTGACAAAATAAAAAGTACTGTCAATCAATATACAGTAGATCTGTCTATGGTATTCAATTATGAAAATGTGCTTTTGGCTGTGTTCTGTAGGAGTGTGAAAGACATAATAAGAAAAACAGATAACTTTCTGTTCTAATAATCTGTTCTCCTTTGATAGGCAGTTATGGGAACATATTTATTTTCTGACTTATACCCAGCTAAGTATGTAGCATTTTTAGATTATCTTCTGAAATTCTTCTTGAACATTCTCAGTTAAAAAAAAAAAAAAAAAAAAAAAAAAAACACCAAAAAACAAACTCCTTTCATGTTAAGTTGAGATTGCACTTGAACTCTTTCCAAAAGCCAGAGCTGTACTGAATTATGATAATTAGAAAGCTGTGCGCATAAAAGGCAGCACAGTTGATGCATTTAAAAAAGTTCATGCCAGAGAATATAAGTTCAATATGTTCTCACATAATTAACATTTCCCATCATTAGCAGCAGTTTTCAGTTCATGTATCTGTAAAAACAACAGCACTCGTCATTGTTTTAGATTCCCAGTCAATAGCATTTTAATAGTTTTACACATAATCCGAGACTTTCCTTCCCTTCCCCCTCCCAGCACACTGAGATTTCACACTCTACCTCCTGACCCTCTAGCAAATAAACTCGCACTCTGTGCTCGCATGCTCCTGCTGCCACTCAGACTAACTCCGACCCCAGAGTTTAGTGAGAAGCTAAGAAGAGCTGGAAACTCAAGAAGGCCACTTGCAAAGGTACAACAGGATGCTGAGGGAATTATCACGTTGTTCCAGTAAACAATGAGTAGAAGACAATGAACAAAAAGTTGTAGGTGATACCTTCGACTGGATGGGAGCCAAACTCAAAGGGGCTGGCTCTGACAAACGCGGCACAAGCTGGAGGGACGAGGAAATGGGGTCAGAGCCCGGCGCCAACCGGGCAAGTGTCTATAAACCCTTTACACACTGTGCGGATTTTCCTCGCGTTCTCGACGCATGTACAAAAATCCGTCTAACAAATAAGGGCATGTAGCACATGATGCGTTACTCTTTGAGGCATTCAGAGACTTCCCATGTAGAATATCTCAAATCAGCTGTCACCATCCAGATTTTGACTTCAATCCCTGTATTTTAAAATTAATACAATTCTGGTGGAACAATAATTACCTGATACAGTATAGAAGTTGCTGAATCTGCATCAACGCAGAAAGAAATTTTGGCTTTACCGGTAACATGATAAAACTCAGAGTGACTGCAGTGGGATCAGGATTTCATACAAAAACAGGAGAGGTTTGGTGCATTGAATCAGAAAATTTGTGGCTGAATTTTATGTGACAGATCTGAGGACCGGATTTAAAGATGCTGCCTCAAAGGAGTGAAGTCTGCAACTTTTTACTCTCTTCTGTTTTGGAAATGAGCAATCTTTAAAAGCAAACACAAAATTATTCCAGGAAATACTATTCCATCCTTGTTCCACTTTCAAAACTCAAAAGGAGTTTTGTGCAAGAACAGAGAGCAAGATATGGTCATAAAGTGAGAATTTATTGCAGAGATTTTTCTTCTGAAAATGTGTCTTCAGCATGGCTTAGAGTCAGTTGGCTTTACAATAAATAATGCCATTAATCTGTTCATATATCACAGAACGCAATTTAAATTATACAGTACTTGCATAAACTGTCACAAACCCTCTAACAGCTCTTGCTTTCACGGAGATGATTTACCCCTTGAAAGTTCTAAAATTTTGTTGAGACTCATTTAAATTGTTTTTTAATAGTAAATGACTGTAGTTTAGGAATATAAAACATTCCGACTCCGAAGCACTAATGGCAAAGTGCAACATCGTGGCAAAACAGTAACTAAATCTCCAATCCCAGAAATAAGTACTGCTTCTCTTGTGAAAAAGCAGGTCCCTCTGATGAACTGGGGACTTCAAAATCATTTCAAAAGGGCCAATTTGCACCCTCATTACAGGCAACAAAATACAGCAACAGGCCATATGAAGCTGATGGAATCAACCTGAATTTAGACCAGATTTCTAAAGTCAGCTCTCACTTCATATTTGCACATGCTATGAATAAGAGCACAAATGGAGTGAGTGATGAACTGTTAAGAGAAATTTGCCTTCCAGTTTTAGACAGATTACAAGCAAATCAGAACATAAGCCCCATGCAATAATTTGAAAAAGTATGTGTGTCAAATTGATAATCTTTTTAATCAAAGATGTCCTTCTTTAGAAATGAAATATCATACTAACCATGTACATAAAGCATATGCTGTAAATATCTTAGTATTTGATCCAGCAAATATTTACTCCTATGAGTCATCCCGGTCACTTTAACCTAAGCAAGGATTGGATCCAAAACATTTTCTCCTTAAATAAATGGAATCACTACAGAAAGACAGATTTTAAACCATCTCTGGAAAGATATAGCATTAATATTTGTGCCACAAGGAAATACCAGATAGAAAGAGCCATGTATGCGTGCACATACACAGACAAGAAGCCATGAGTTCATAACATGTTTGAAGGTAACTTTCTCCCGAACACACAGGTGCAGAACTGTACACAAAATCTTCATGTTTTCAAAACAGTGTTAGGCACCTTTTAATAAAATCAGATTACTTCTAGTGAAATCCTTCCAACAGTGTAACCATCCTACTTTATAGACTGGAAACTGACAGCTAAATTATAATACACAACTACATATTTTTACCTTTCACTTTTTTTGAAGTGAAAGAAACTAGAATTTCTCTATAGCTCCAGAAGTTTTTTATTACAGTATTGCCTGTACTGTATCTTAAAAGTTTGCTTACAATATTATCTACAACAGAAAGAGAGAAGGAATCTTTTTTTTCCTCTGCATGTGACCCAGCTGAGCTTAACTTTTTCAGGCATGGACAAACAAAGCCTGAAAACCACTCTATGATATCCAAAACCACTACACCGTCCAGCAGCAGCAACAACAAAAAAAACCACTAGTTACAAATTACACCAAACATGCGACACACATGCTCACACATCTCCACACATCACAATACACTATCATTTCTCAGCTGGAAACTCACGGCAGGTCTAGTTCATAATTAAGTTTCTGTTGTTCTTTTCTAGCTGTTTAATTAAAACTCCTTTAAGCACAGTCTGTCTTTACTAAGACTCCTGTCAAATCAAAACTTTTCCTCTGCTTCACTGCTCCTGTACACCCCACTCAGCACTGACTAAGAAACAGAATATAAAACCATAATTTGAATCTCAAGAGCTGTTGTTACACTCTCCTGGGTTAAAAGGCTAATAATATTTACTTCACCAAAGCAGCATGCACAAAATTGATGCTCAAAATACACCTAACGGGTTTAATGATAAAGTACTTTCCAAAGGTATTTCTAGATTAGTAACAAGAAAAATTGAAATAAATCGTTTGCATCCAATATTTCTGCTTGGTCAGCTGATAAAAACCTGGAGCAAACAAAATGCAGAATTATCCCTACTGGTATAGAAAATGCCTTATGACCTAATTAGAAACCAGTGCACTGCTAAAAAGACATGTTTTACCATGAAGGTGAAAAACAAATGCACCTCAAAAAAGTTTACCCTTAATGAAAATAATTTCAAAAAGTTGATTTTAAAAACTTGCAAGTTCAGAACATGACCCAAATATAAAATCTTCAGTTTTGTGTTTTACGAGCATCCACTGTATTAATTCCTGTATTTCTATCCCAAATAAAGGATGCATATATGTGTGTATACACAAAAAACATATATATACACATATACAAACATGCAAGCTTCTCACCCACACCCAGAAGTAATTTAATATACAGGTCTGTATCATTTTCAATAGCACCATCTTACCATCAGTACAATCTAATATCCTGTAATGGTATTCCCCAACTATTTATAGATATAGAATACATCATACATTACAGACACACAGTCCCAATCTAGGGTTGTAAGAAGAATCCTACATAATTTTAAATTAAGTCCTAATGTAATTACAATCATTTTTGTTTTCATATTCAATTGCAGGTAGCACTTAGTTATTTACATAAGTTTTCCTAAGAGGCATTCCCACAGAGATTTCCATATTAGATGTGCTGCATAATAACTGCACATGCAGGTAGAGAAAACTGTATGTTATCCATACAGCTCCAAACTTTGCCATTATCCAGGTTAGACAGCTCTGTAAAACCGCTAACTGGCAATACTGTGTTTCTAAACTTTATCAGCACGAAGGGAAAGCAAACATGCTTCTGTTAATACAGGCATACAGCTGCAGAGGTACTTTTTTTCCCTGAGGCACTGCCATTTCAGCCTACATTTCTTATATATGCTATTTTACGTCAGAAAACGCCAGTGCAACCTGATGTTTCATGGCCTTTCTTTCCTAGATGGTGTTCAACAAGGAACAGTTAAAAAATACTGGGAGCCATTTACATTCAGAAAGCGCAGGGCAGAACTGCTCTCTAACTTTCCAGCACTTCTGGAGGTCACTTTTCATTTCTTCATATCAAAGGCAGGCACTTGTTTCTAATAAGTTAACAACTCTCCTGAGAAACGTGGGTGGCTGGTATTTCATTGTTTCATAAATATTTTTATACTGGTAACACCATTCAACTTAAAACAGATTTCAAGAGGAGAAAAATCACGACCAGGACTATGTTCAGCAGAGGCAGGAGCGCAAACTTTTTTTTACTTGGTGAAAATAGGAGATTTTCCCCCCCCCCCGTCCTCTCGCTTTATTCCTCCTCGCTGTTTCTGTTTGGCTGTGTGGAGGGGGGCCGCTTTGTTTTAATTTGGGTACAAAAGCCGCACTGTATAAGTTTTCCCTCCCCCTTGGAAGTGTACTTCCTTTGAAAGCGCTCCTCCGCGAACAAAGGCTGCCACCGGCCCTCCGCACCAGCGCCGGGGACAGCTGTGCCATACAGCTCTTCAAAACCTCGCCGAGAAATGAAAAAAAAACCAAAAACCAAAAAAACAAAAAAACCTCTGCGGTTCCTACCGAAAGGAAGTTTTCCAGGGACAATCTCCTCGGTGTTGCTGTAACTGCGACTTTGTCTTTTTTTGGATACAATGTTTCTGCTGACTCCCGAAAATTTTCCACTTGAATGTGCAATTAACCAGCAGCGGCGGCAGCAGCAGCAGCTCTGGAGAAGGAGAAGAAGCAACGAAAAAGGACATTCCTTCTTTCATCTTTTAGAGGAAAATAAAAGCAGGGGAGGGAGGCGAAAACTCGGGGCAGCGCGGCGAGCGGAGCTCCGCGCCAGGCCGGGGGTGGCTGTGAGGGCTGCGAGCCTCTGCGCCCAGCGCGGGGCTGCTCCCGGCTCCGCTTCCCGCGGGGAAAAATGTGGGAAATGCCAGGGATCGGTGCGTGCGGGTGAGAGAGGAGGGGAGGGAGAGAGGGAATGTGTGTGTGTGTGTGTGAGTGCGCGTGTGTGCGCGCCCGGCTGCCGAGCGGTGACTCAGGCAACTAAGTGCGAGCGGCGGCGCGGGGGAGCGGAGCGGAGCGGGGCGGCAGCCGCCTGTTGCAGCTCCGGCCGCGGCCCCGCAGCGCCACGAACTCCGCG
>VXBX01004892.1:336770-428748 GCA_013400415.1 Scytalopus superciliaris | reverse complement strand
ATAATAATAATAATAAAAAAAGATACCTTAATGTTTATCTTAAACACCCAAGTACTGTTAGAGGCTTCCTTTGGATCACGCTCAAAATCTATATCCAAGGAATATTTCAAACCACTTAAAAGCACCATCTGCTGCAAGATATGTTGTACAAGGTCGTTCACAAGCATCCACTTATCTCACCAAAATGACTCCGCAGGTGACTTCTGCAGGGAGAGGCAGAGGCCAGACTTCCTGCTTTCCAAAATTAATTATTTCTAAGGAGGCCTTTTCCAGTCACCAAGAAGAACACACAAACACCATTCCTCATGTCAGTTTGTCTGAGCACACCCCTGTGGCAGCCCATCCAGCTCTGCCACGGAGGCTGCGGTGTGTCCTTTCATGCTTTTGTTCCCCTTAACACTGCTGCTTCCAAATTAGCCCAAACTGGCCACCTTCACGCCACCACTAAGGCAGTGGCTCCCAGAGACCCATCTCTCTGCCTGATCTGGGCACCTGTCCACACCATTTGTATGGAAAGAAGCCTGTTGTGGGATGGGGATCATAAAGTCAATAATCAACCAAATTTCCAAGCGCAGCAGCAAACACAGGAGTGGTTCTACCCTCTTAACACAAGAAACAGAAGATAGCTCACTAGATATACGATCGAGGCAGGTAGGACATACTGCACACTGAGGCTCAGCTAGAATACAATTATTCTTATATTACACTGATTTTTCCATTTCTCCATTCATAATGTAGGTAGAGTTGTACACAATAAATAAAACTGGGACAAAACAGAAAAACTCTGAGCTCTGCAGAAGTGTTAAGGACAACATTGCTCAGAAAAAGGGAAAAGTCAGAAGAGATATGTCCTCTTGTCACATGCTCTGCTATGCAATCTGCATAATGAGACTTGCAAAAAGTACCTGAGTTCCTCTTGCTTCATCATTTTTCTCTGTGCATATTCTTCTGGGATAACATAGTAACTTGTTCCAGCCACCTGCAAAGCTCAGGGCTTGTTCAGAACACAACAGGGGAGCTGAGAGAGGACAGCACAAATTCTAAGGCAATTCAAAACTAGAAGGATTCAGTCTTTCTGCTTTTGACAGGGGAAAGTGGGAAAGGAGAGGCGAAGGAAAGGGACTCTTAGAAGAATATATTCCTATTTCCTGTTAAACTTTACTATTTGGATGTTCAAATGAGTCTAACAGGAAATCTAAAGAGAGGTAATGCATTCCTTACTGCGACTAATCCTTGAAGGCCAGGTTTATATGGCTTTTCAGTAGGAAAATTACAAAGAGTAATTTGCAGTTGATTGGGTAATGAAAGAAGAAAAAATTACCTAAAGCTGCTGGGAAATCATAATGGTGTATGGGTATGTAGTTAGATGGACTCAGTTCACAGGGATGAGAACTACTGAATCAAGTTTCTGGAATGGCCATTACAGTTTGTAGTAGTAAATATCACCATGTAAATCCTGACCTTTCCTCATCCTTCCCAGGGGGGAACCACAAATGCTTTTCATCTTGCCTGTATTTAGGAAGACAGTTTAGAAACAGGGGTAAAAAAAAAATCAGCCAAAGAGGCAGATGCCACTGAGATAAGCTGGTGCTCTAGCCATCAGAATAGGATCCTCACTTTTAATTTTAATATTGGACTGTCTCTTCTCTTACTGCTCTTCCTGTCATGTTCCAGAAATAACAAACAGTAAGTGAACTGACAGTGCTACTTTCTTAAAATGAAAACAACTTTTTAATGTGTTTAAAATTCAGAGTTTTGCAGTTTTGCAAGCTCCAGTGGATGGACTGGCTGCTATGAAGCTTAATCCTGATTGCAAATGCTCTCTTTGTTCTGGTTTTTCTGCTCATGTGCTCACGATGTGTTACAGCCCATGGAGAGCCAGTCAGGACACATTGCCAGTGCTTGAAGTGGTCCATGGAAATGGCAGACATCTCAAACTGGTATCTTGCAGGAAGAACAATGTCTCCCAGACTGGGGAGGAATAGCTGCACAGTCTTAATGAGCAGATTTTGATAGAAGGAAGACAGGGCTGGCTGCAAGCCCTACTGGTCAGTAAGTGTTCCCAGCTCAGGGCTGTGTGACACAGCACACAAGGCAAAGTGCTCTGCCCACAGTGGGTGTCACAGGTAAGGGACACATTCACACCTGTGAATCACAGGGCCTGTAAATGGTCATTAAATAGTTGGGTAGAAGAGTGTCAAACAATGAGATGAGGTAATAGACAAATGTTTATTATAAACATCGAGAATCCTGACCTCATTTCACAGATGATTTCATCTTAGGTGATCTCACAAGCCCAGTTACTCTACCACCTGCACAGCCTGGTATGTTTTATGCTTCTTTTACCCTCTAGATCCTGAAGAAATGAGTTAATTTCTTATTTTTCACAAGCAGTCCCAGACTGTCAGCATTTCCCAATATATAAAACATTTAACATTTTCGAAGCACTTTATAAACACTACGCAGTTAATCCTCACACCAGCCTGTGCCCTAAGCATTAGTATTTCCTTTTTACCAACTAGAAATTATAATGGGAAGTCAAAGAATCCTCACAGTAGTTAGGGTAACAACAAAATTCAGTGCCATCCAAATACACCTGTAGCACATCAGAACTTCCTAATGCAAACGCACATACCACACTGCCCTCCAGTAGTTCTTTTTTCTTTCTTATTTACATATAAAAATCCTCTCCTCAGCTCTGTTAGTTCTTGCAGCTTTTTGGTCTCTGATATAGCTGAAGAACCAAACTCCCAACTTATCAAGAAGTCAACTTCCAAAATACCCTAAAAACAAAAGAGTGCAACTTTTGTGCCTTATGATATTTTATCCCAAACATCTGTCAGGCACAATCAATAGTTTTAAAAAATCATCTTTCTGATTTATTCACTTAATATGAGGTCACAGAGTCATCTAAATTCCTGTGGGTACAGAACTGAGGTTCACTGAAAATCAGACCTTTGGTGAATTTTTAAAGTAAGCAATTAAATGGCTTGTAAGATAGAGGTCTTTAAAAACTGACATCAGTAACTCTTGGAAAGAACTGAAATTCAGAAGGGCTGCGTTCTCAGCTGCACTAGAGCATTCAGCAATGTTAAACTCCTTCCAAGCACATACAAAGGGAAATAGTTTGGTTTATTAATAATAATGGCCTTACATACATAGTTGTAGGCAGGTGAAGACTTTTGAGTCACTTCTAACAGCCAAAGGCAAGTAAAGAAGAACCACTGGGTAGTAGTTAGACAAATTAGAAGCCTGTAACCCCTTCCCTGGGCAGTGTTTCCTCCTCTAATCTTGTCCATACTAGCAAAGAGAAGTGGTATACAGCTGAACTCTGCTAAAACGCCAACACCTGCCAGCCCCTCAGCACAAAAACACTCCATGAGCCCTCTGCTCATTTGAGTCCTACCATTCACACGAAAAATTACCTGAATAAAACCTCAGCAAAAGCACTTTTGTTCGTGATAATGTCTTTTCCTCGATAAATGTTTTCCCTGTACTGGCATACATAGGTGACCCCAGAGCCAATGCTTTTAAGGATAAACCTCCCCAGCAGTCAGTGATGCCACTCATGACTTAGATGTTTGCTTTCGCCTTAGATGCAGTGGGCAATGCATGGGAAAAGAGAGGTGTCTGAGAACAAAACTCAGCACAGGTAACTCAGAGGTAAAAGTACTAACTAAAAGGGAAATCCTTAGGAAAGCAGTTAGAGGTCTGACTTCTGTCGGCAAAAAGATCCCTTGTTTGACATAACAGGAGATGTTCTCCTCTTGCAATTTAGGCCTCTGCTGAGGGTGGGTGTCTCTGCTCTTGCTTTTCAAACTAACAGCTGCCCTCTGTGCTCTACAGCCAGATCACATTGCAATTCACTCTCTTGTAGCAAAGTAGTTAAGCTTTGGTTCACTCAGGAAACTTAAGTTTAGTGTCACTCTCTGCCTGAGATAAATCTGCTCCCTCAAGCCCCATGGAGAGAGTGCTGTCTAGCAGGAGGGAGCTCTGTTGCAGAATGCTAGGTTCTTCTTCAGAGCTATTAACTGCATTTTACTGTGTTCCTTGCAGAAGAAAGCAGTGGGTCTCTTCCAGCATCTCTGGGCAAGCCATTAATGGATATTCCCTTCCAAACAGGGAACTGAAATGGCATATAATCTCTTTCCATGAGACCAGGAGCATGACTATTCAAATACCTTCTCAAACAGGTAAGGGGGCTTCATTGATTGTGTGGCCTCAGTGTAATCTGGGCAAAATTTACTTATTGGCTTCATCTGTAATGCAATTAGGTATTAAGATATCTCTGTATTGTAACTTCTGCTCACTCTGCTCCCCTTTGCAATAAAAGAGGCAACAGGAAATCTAAAGCCAGTTGGAAGGGACAACTGCTCAGAAGGAGCATTCATTGATTTTACATTGTAAATCACGAGCTGGGCATGCATGCTCCTTCTGACCATGCGTTATGGCAAACCAACAGGGAAAAGAAACTTGTGTGGGATCAAGTTGTTTTAGTAACATATCAATATTAACATTCTACATGTATAAAACATTGTCCATACCTCTTTGTTCTGTCTTCTTTTCTCTAGGTGACTCTTGTTTGACCTGTGTGTGTCTCATTAATTCAGGCCAGTGGAAAACAGTAAACAAAAACTGTTTGTTTGAGACATGGGTTTGTTCTGCTGGCCAGGATTGAAGGGTTTGTAGCTATTTACCTCCGTCTCATGAGAGCTGGCTCAAATATACAAGCCAGTTGCAGTGGCTTAGCAAGGTAATGCATATCAGCTGAACTATGGCTGCTCAGTTTGTCAGAGCTTCATGTGTGCGAATCCTACAGACAGGGTATGAGTTTGGCATCCAGGCTGCAGCACCGGGGAGGACTTTTATTTCTGCCTAGTTTTTAATCTCCAAAGCCATGAAAAAATCCATTACAGTGTGGCAAAGGAGTGATCAGATGGCACGTGCTGTGCTTCTTCTATGACACGACTGTTAACAACTGGTGGCTTATGTTATTAGCGAGAAGGAGAGTTAAACTATTAAAAACCTAATTTATGTCTCTTTCTTCAGCGTGTGAGTCAAACCAGTTTTGCAATCTGTTACAGGTTAACTAGCCAGGGTTAGGCAGGGTGGGGCCTGTAGCAGATTGCAAAACTGGTTTATTTAATTCACAGAGCGAGAAAACATCCTTAAAAATAGGCATTCTAGAAGAAGACCAGATACCTCGCTGTCAATTATGGCACGTCATGCAACAAAACAGATTTTGAGGCCACTCAGCTCTCACTGCCGCGTTGAGTGAGACACTGCGTGGGAGTCACGTGCGGAGGAGGCCACCGAGCGCTGTGCTGTGGCTCAAGGGCTGCCCTGCTGCCAGCCCAGGGCTACGCTCAGGGGCACACCCTCACCTGCAGCCTCCCTGCACCTCCAGAACGCTGCCTGCCAAATGCAGCTGGTTAATAGATCACAGATCACACTGACCAGCTGCCTCCAGCACGCGGGGTCACGGAAGAGGGGAAGCTGCTCTGCAGACGCGCGAGATGCAGGTCTGGAGCTGTCTGGAGATCAACAGGTGATTTCAAGCAGGGAAAGAAATGGAGAAAAGCTGTACTGGTTTTAGCAAAAGAGAGAGGGAAGGCAGTCTGTTGTCTCCTGCAGGGTTTTGCTCTTTTTGAGGGGGCAGGCAGAAATGCAGATGATGAGAGTTGCAGGCTTACCTTGGGAGGTATCCTGTAAAGTTTCATCCGGATGTGGGATGTACCACACAATAGGTATATCTGAAAGGTCTCCTTCGATATTAAACTAAGGAAGATGGAACACAGAAAGCATAGGAAAAAACCCCTATTATATTGCATAAAAAGTCTATTGTGAATATGTTAAAATATATGACAGGTGGTTTCAGAATCTTGTACCATCTCTTGTTATCAACTTTTTTTTTGTTATCAACTTTTTTATTACTTCCAGACAATTCAAATTTTGACACAGTACAACACTATTGTGGAAAAGATGAAATATATGATCTACTTCTCTTTATGCAGCCAATACCACCATTGTCCTAGGGAGTTTTTCTAGTCTATAGCCGTAGAAAGGCCATCAGAAACTGAGAGCCCTGCTTCCACTTACATTTGTGGGCCTTCCATGTTGCTCCAGCCATGTAAAATGGTCCTAAAGTTTAAGTTAAAAACTCACTTTAGTCAATTTCACTGGTATCACAGAATGAGCTAGAAGGGGCTCACAAGGATCATTGAGTCCAATTCTTAAGTGTTACACTGTCATGTCAGTGAATATCTGTCCCTACTATGAACATAACACAGCCATGCTCTGAATCTCTGCTATGTTATATTGTAGTGGTGAGACACCAACACAGATCAGCTGGCAGGCCAGGAGAGCTTCCTTTGTGGAAGCTTTTGGGAAGTTAGGATTTGTGTGTGCCAGGGTGGTCTGGGAGTGTTTGATCCCACCTCAGAACAGGGTGAACAGACTCAGAACAGACTGATTTTCTGAAATCCCTCCAATTCTAAAGGTTTCTGTTTTCTTAAGAGACAATTTCTTTATGTGACAGTCAGTGTGGTCTGGTTATTCCATACCTCTCTGCAAAGGCTATCAGTTTACCCACTGTAGTAGTGAAAATTAAAAGCTGCATTCCTGAAATTGGCCCATTTCCTAACAACAAGAAAAGCAAACAGAAAAGGTATCGCACATGATTTGGTGAAGATAGCTTCTTCTGTGTTTGCTACAGTGTAAACATATTTTCTCTTCCTGCTCCCCTAGACTGTCGGCTCAGCTGAGTTCTGAACTATGATTCTAAGGACATCCCACTGTTGGCTTTTTAAAAAAATATAATTCAAGCTTCCGCCTTTCACTTATAAATTCCCCAAAACTGCATGAAGCCCAGCTCTGTCTACATGGCAGACTTTTTTTTTTTCTCTCAAAAGATGTCAGTTTTAAACTGAGACTATTACTTTTGTTTCTGAGCACAGTAGCCCCTATTTGTTCCACACCCCTACTTGATACACAGCAACAACTGCTGGGAAGGGGCTGCCACGATGCTTCTCAGTGAAGCTCCAGATTTAACATCTATAACATCTAGAACTAGAATCAGAGGTCATGTCAAGTGTTAATCCACTGCTCTCCTGTCCCTTCCCCATGGACGTGGCCAGTTCAAATGTCCCACAGAAGAGGCAAGAGAATGCCCTCGTTGCAACCTCCAGTGCAGCAGAGAGAGCCAGGCACGCAAAGTGCTTCACTGGTGCCCCACACAGCTGCTTTGCAGAGTAACTAGCCCACATAGTGGTTTGGA
Organism: Scytalopus superciliaris; assembly: GCA_013400415.1. Taxonomy (NCBI): domain Eukaryota; kingdom Metazoa; phylum Chordata; class Aves; order Passeriformes; family Rhinocryptidae; genus Scytalopus; species Scytalopus superciliaris. Next base: position 421,472 of record VXBX01004892.1, on the reverse strand, counting down.
TTGCTGTGGCTGGGCTACCCGTAGTGCTCAAACAAGCTCTGTTATCCCCTGCAGTATCAGGGACCTCTCCAGTGCCAGTGTAGCCCAGCTCCCAGGATTCTATGATGAAAGAGAAACTTCAGTTTGCATACGCATTGGTGTCAGCCTTTTGTAGCGTCACATCCGTGCTAGAGACAACAGTCCCAAAGGAATCAGAGTAGAGCTGGCATTTCCCTTCCCTGCAGTCAGCAGAGCAGCCCTTGGTCAGAGCTGCACTCTGGGTGACTGAAGTAATGAGCTTCTGCAGTCCATAACTTTTCACTGTGCACTTCCTCCCTAAGGAGTCACACGGCTGGTTTTTTGAAATCACACACAAATAGATCTTAGTGCATTTCTTAGTGGTAGATATCAGAAAAAAACCTCAGCCTAATTGTGAAATACACTGGTGGAACCTGCAGAAACATGGGCTTTATTCCTGGCTTTGGGACTAGCTGGAGGGCTGACTTCAAACAAATCTTTTAACCCCTTTGTGTTTCAATTCCCCTCAGCTGTAGAAGGATACTCACCCCCTCCGTGCTACTGCCGTGCTGGCATGGGCTGAGCTCATCCTGGGAGCAAGGCTGGCCAAGCCCACTGCTGACCTCCAACACCTGTTCCCTGGATAACTGGAGAGTGTCAGCTCCAATGGCAGCCTGTACAAGACCTTTACAGGCACTCTATTCACTAAACTAACATGTCTTTATTGTTGTTATGATTGCAGCTGGTTGACAGAAATCCTGTAAAACTTGAGGTTGTAAAAAATAATAAAAACATTTAATGTTACCAAAAAAGCTACTTTGATATTAAGTGCCAAGTTGGCATGGCCAAAAGTGTAGTGTCACAAATAGCAAAGTTACTAGTGCTCTTTCCAGTCATGGAGAGGCTTAGTCCACTTTAGACAGATCCCTTGTGTCCCAACGCCCCCTCAGCACACACCTTCCAGGAGAAATTCTCAGCCAGCCCTTCTTCCACTCCCAACTGAGGCTACTTCAGTAGCTGTAAAAGTGGCTCTGTGTTGTGCTGCTCAACTCCAGTTCAGAAATTGTACTTGATAAGGCAAAAGACAAGTTACTCTTTGCAATGACTTCCTGCTCTGGATACTCTGTCCATGTAATGGCCAGATCTGGTCACTTGGTATAAGCCAAGATAGTACTTTTTAAACTGCTGCTCTGCAGGTCAGTCATTAGATTTGACCTGCAGTTATGTCTATTATATTGGGATCATCTATTATAGCATCTGAAGTATTATGGAAGTTAGCATTTTTCTAGGACAATAAAATTTGTATTTCAGAAAATTTGGAATAAATATTTAAGAAAAAATAAATCTGTTAGTTAAAGCTTAGTTTAGTTTACTTTAACTTTTATGACTCCTCTGGATGGCAGGACAGCTGTATTGGCTGCATAACATATTTTTTAGAGTTAGAAATATATAGCCATCTGTTCAGCTCGTAACATGTGTTAATAGGTATCTCAAATTTCAATTCAAGAAATAACCATCTTAATAAATAACGTAACAGCAGGAAACTTGGGTTAACTCATGGAGGCCTAGCTGCAGTAGTAGTGCATCTGCTTAAGTTAGTCATTACAGAAATATTCAGGTACAAAGTACTTGGCTAAACGAGACCTTTAGATGAAAAGCATTAGAAAACTGCATTTCCTGGAAGTTTGTGACTGAGACTGGAAAGAAGACACTGTCCGAAGGATTTCCAGGTTTCTGTTGACACTTGGATACATTTTACAGAGATAAGAGATCTTTACTACCCGTTTACTTAACCAAACTTCATAAATTTCTCCTAGGACTCGGTGACCCTTTAGATAACTTCAGACCTACCTGGATTTGAAATTCAGACCCCTAACTCTACAGAAAGAAATAAAACCCATGCAAAATGCCTGAGTTAAGATCACCATTAAACTAATCTTAAACTGTGCAGGCCCTGTAGGACAATGTGCTGCTCAAGTGGTCTCGGTGCAGATAATGGTCAGTTCTGAATTTATTCTGAAAAATGAGTTAGGACTGGATTATGGCACTGGCTAGATATCCTTGCACAGGTAAGTATGAAGCAAGACACAGTAAAGGAAAAGTATGGTTGGGGGTTTTTCTGCTCCGAGAGGCTCTTTCTGCTGCACAGTAACAGGAAGTGTAAAGAGCAGTAACTCCAGGTCTTTGGTTGCCAAGATGAGGAAAATGTCACTCTCAAGCAGATGGCACTGCTAATGCAGAAGGTCATAGACTTGGAAATTCATTTAAACAGCCCAAAACAAAGCAAAGGAATTATAGCAATAGTGCATTATTATCTTGAACATTGAAAAGATGCTTGAGGAAGCACAGCAGAAAATGAAGGCCAGTTTATCCTTGGATTAGCTGTAGAAAATTTGATTTCCTTAATAAGAACAAGAGAGAAACATAAGCCACCAAAAGAAACCATGGTCATATTCTTGGGCCTCTACAGACATGGATCTTACCTGAGTATGGGGAACAACAGAAGATACTGTGCCAACATAATTAATGGTCTTTATGCCATTTTTCACTGCAGGGATGCATTCCACTTCCCCACCAGTCAACTGGGTGCTGAAGGGGCCTAAGTGCCCTGGTTGATGCTGTTCCTGGCTCAATCCTTTTCAGGATCCAGTTTTAGGACTGAGAAGAACAGAGAGCAGTTGACATCTTCTTCTCCCATCTCCAGACATCTTCCAGCTCTAGCTCAGCAGACTGGTGAATTCCAGTCCTTTGTGGCTAGCATAGGGCAGATGCGATACTGGAGAAGTTACAAGAATATGACTTTATGATTTCATAAAGTACCTTCACAGGAACTAATTAGGGGGTAAGTTATTAACGGAGAAACCACCAAGTTATGAATGAACTGTCAGTTGCTGTGCCAAGTAACTTGCATCAGCAATTACAGTCATAAGTGTTCTGGGTAAAAGCACACTTAATAGGACCCTTTCACGGGCAATGCAGTCTCTGTCACAGGAACAATTTAGTGGTTCCTTTGTTTGTGCCAGCTACAGAAGGGCCTGGAAGATCTGTGATCTCTATTCAACTTCGATGACATGAATTTGCACCCATCTTTGCTATTCATTAACCACTTCCCTCCCCTCCCCCAACTTTTTAGCTCTTATGCCTGGGGAGAAAATGTGATTCAAACATATTCTGAAACAGCAAGATCTTCCAGAGTCTGTGGAGACCCTAATAAGAGACTTGTGAATATGAACTGCCCCATTCATATTGATCTGTACCTTCGTTGGTCTTGCAGCCATGGAACTGCTAATTTCTCAACAATAAACCAAAATTAAGTGAATTTTCCACATAGGCTTTTCCACAGGCACAGGACATTACACTTTGTTTCTTTACTCTGCTGCAATCTCACAGCAGCTCTTTCTATCTCAGCGGTCTTCCCAGAAGCAGGAATCTGTGGGATTGTGGTACATCACTCCCAGCCCCTCCATTCAGTTAGGCAGCTGTACAACCCACCTCTGGCTCAGCCTCTGGTGGTGTGGCCACACTGAAGTGACACCAATAACCTGAAACCCACACCAGTTACAGCTCCTGGCACCCACATCAGGCCTTTGTATCTTCAAGCTCACCTACAGATTGGTACTATCACGTGACAAACTGCCAAGTCACCTACCTAGAAGAGGCAAAATCAAGCAGTGTGTTGTATTTTTTCATGCTTTCTTTACCACCAGAACGACTTGCAAAACTCTGAGCAGCTTTTAACAGTTGCCCGCTGGAGCACACGCATCGACAAGCTTTTGCAAACGCACGGCTCCAAACAGAAATACTTCCCACTCAAACAGCCTGCCATAGCCCAGCAGGAGATGCGGAGCTTGAAGACTCCTGCAAACAGAAAGAGATGTGGCATCTGACTGGAAAGGGAAACTTTCTACTTCAAATTTAAAATAGATCAAAAAAAAAAAAAAAAGTTATTATCTTCTGTTTTTATTTGCTCCTTATTAAGAATCACATCAAAAAAAAGAAATATTCATCTGAAAGTTTCCTAAGTAAGAAACTAGCTGTTGGTACAATATTTCCTATGTGTTAGCATTCAAGTACTTCCAGATTATGATTCAAATATTATGAGCTGCTTTTATGAGACCTTGAAGTCATGTAAGGAGATTTATATAGGCTATTGCAACCTTCCTATCAACTGTAACTTTGCTTAAGGCTACTGTTTATGCTTTCAGAAAATACTGGAGATATCTGAGGTCTAAGGCACCAGAAAAAAGGAAAGGGAGACAAGCATCTGTCATGGTACATAGAAAATGAATCCTTCTGGCAACTCCTGCCCAGCCCTAGATTAATATGGATTTACAATTAACATCATCAGTGAATCAAGCAGCGTTGTAATTGTTTTTGCAGCTATTCCAAAACTTTCTTCTGCACAGACATAACCTAATTCTAACTTAGTGAGACAGAACAGCTTGACACATTTGTTATCTAAAGACCACTTCAGCCAAAGAACATAATGAAAAAGCATGGGAACTTGACTCAGAAGCAAAGACTCTTCTTTAATATTTGTTCCAAAAATAAAAAAGCCTCTCCCCCTTACAACTCTCATTATTTCTTAGTCTCTAAGCTCTAATTTTGCCCTAAGGACTGCTTCAAAAATACATTCTCTTTGATAGGATTGCTTAATACTGCTTAGTCAAGTGGGATTAGAGCCTTCTGAGGGAAAGAACATATTTCTTATTCATTTTCTTGACTAATTAGTAAAAATGACTTTGGGAAGCCTTGGTTGTATAAGTATCACCCACCTCTTCTTCACAGTGGGGATTAATAACCAGTGCACCATTGCTCGAGAGTGGTGGTGGGCAGTTCTGTGGCAGCAGCCCCGGAGCCTCGAGGAGCTGGTGCTGTGTCTGCTGTTCTCCTGCAGCAACTCAGGTCTCCTCCACGCCAGGAGCAAACCTGTTATTTCTTCTCACAGGCACCGTCTTACCTACTTCACCACCGCAGTATCTAAGGGCTGCTTCAAAGGGGGTCTAAACCAGCACAAGCCCATTCTGCAGCTGTGCTTTCAACTAGTCTGCAGGGAGAATTGAGTGAACACTCTCCTTGTGCACCATGGAGGGCATGGAATATACCAGTGCCCCAACTTCAAGAAGTAAAGTGACAGAAAGATCAGCTGGAAAATACCAAACACGATGATGGAATCAGTTTCATGTCCTTCCTTCTCCAGATACAGCCAGTTTGCTGAGAATTAATTAGCTCATATACCTCTAAACCCCCCTAGGTTTATTTCCTTAAACTCAATGAATTTGCACAGACACACAGAGTAAATCAACAGAATGTGCCTGAATCTTGCAAACACTGAAAGCTTGATCCATAGTTTGTTCAGCTATGAAGTTCAAGGAGGAAACTATCACTATGTGTGGTACTATGTTTTCACTATGCATTACACCATCAGTACACTAAGGTATTGACACTTGAAATTATTTCCAGTAAGGCTGAGACAAGACAAAATCAAACCCAGGGATCTGAATCTACAGTTCTCAGTAAATCAAAAGCAGGGTTGTTGTTGACGTGTATGCAAAATCATGACTCAGACCTTAAAAATGTATGATGTTGACTTACATTTGTGATTTTTTTTTTTTATACTTCAGACTGTATTTAGAGTTCTTTCCATGCGTCCAAGAATAAGGCTTGGCCACTGCATATCCTACAGTTGATTTGCTGGAGTGTTTTTATATTCCAGTAGGTAAAACCGCCAGGGTGTGGGGCAGAAAAACAGGCTTTATTAAAAAGCATGAGACAAAGCTGAAATGAACTTCCCAGCACAAGGAGAAAGGGGTTTTTCTTGTTCCTCAGCACCACTGCCCACTGGCTGAGCTCGGCTGGAATGGCCACACTACAAACAAACACCTCAGATGTTTGGTTCAGCTGTGGGGCTACGGAGGTCTCCTGACTTCCTTGGAAGGCTGAAGCTCTAAGCTTTGCTCTCTGGCTTTCTGGTCTGACTGTAGATGTCAGAGCAATGCTCAGAAAGAAGAAGAAAACACAGATCCTGCAAGAGGTATTAATCCTTTTTCTGAGACGCAGAAGTATTCCAGAACAAAACTCCCATGCTTTGGGGCACATTTCCACTCTGAAGTTACTGAAGAAAGAAGGATTTCTTCCTTTGACAAAGTGTCTAGTCATTAGTAGCACACTGAAAAGTGTGTGTGGGGGGGTTGCATAGCCAATGTGCACCAATCTAGGTAATATCAGGGTAACATGTTGGGAATTGCCATTTTCTCATGGCCAAACAGCATCTTTCACTTGCCATCAGAGGTCAAGAGATGCAAAAAACCACAATAAAAGAAGAACCAAAAGAATCCAGCCACACCATTCTTAAAGCACTGCCAGAGCTTCCACTTAGACAAGAGCAGTTGGATCTATCACAGCAGTAACAAAACCCATTTCTTTACACATGACAAAATAGGACCTGATCATGCAATTTAATTGATAGTTTCTCTTTCCTGAAAAAGTTGTGTCTCTGAACTTGACCACATTAATAATATTAGTTCTGCTTGATGGTATTTTGGGGCTTTTGCAAAGATGCCTCAACCAGAGCTGAGCTGTAAAAAAAATCCTATTTTTTCCTAAATATATCAGAATATGATGCTTTGCCATGTCCACCAACTGTGGACATGATTTTTCATCAGCTATAAGGATTGATGTAATACAGCTGTAACCATGAAGCTTCTGAAAAGCACAATGGGACCTCCGGGACTCTACAAGCCTCCCTGACCCTTCGAGAGAGGGATTCTGTGTCCAGATTTCTCTCTTAGGACTAAAACCACCACACCAGGCAAAAAGGAACCTGTGAAGAGCCTCCAAGTCTGAAAGATTCCAGTGTAGCATTTTACCCTTCCCCAAAATACCAGAGCTAGTCTGAAGAGGCTGCTATGTAACCCTTTGCTAATACACTTGCACAGAGCAAAAGAACATCCATCAGGACCAATACAGGAAACACAGCAGCACGGGGCTTTCCCGGTGAGAATGTGCCATGGTTTGCTCTGTTTGGTTGCACACTCACCATGGATCGTGTGAATGGCTCTGAGTTCACTGCTGTGGAAGCCCAACTGGCATCATCTTCAGAGCTTGCTGCTGAACTCCTCTGTACCAAGGAAGGGGGCAGCCCCTTTTCTTGACAGACACCCCATTGCTGTGAGGCTGCTGTGGTGTCTTGCAGGCTGTTGGCAGCCTCTGGGTATCCCTGTGTGTATTTACCAGACTAACAGGGCTGTGTGGTTGGGACGGGGATGAAATGACAAGGCTTTTGCTGAGCATCCTATGAGACTTGTGAGGAGTTAAATGCGAGAAGATGTGGATATCCATAGGGTTTGACCTCCAAAGATGCTAAAGTAACAATCTAGAGGGTTATGAACAAAAAACCCTCTATTTCTTCATGATATTTGGGCACCTAAATGCTATCTGTATTGGCAGGCACTAGGCCTTTAAGGATGTAGGACAGCAGTTCAGATTTACTTAGACCAATGACCACCACAGCCGTATTGCTTCAAGTTCCTGCTTGACTATGACTTGAAGCCAGACAGTAAGGAATGGTTGACATTGGCAGTGAGGTGGACATATCTGACAAGTCCAGGTAAATTAGCCATGGCCTTGGTGGAAAGAGGGTTGCAGAGTAAGGAAAGGAAATCATCTTCTTGCCAGAGACATGATTCAATGCCTAAACTGCAATACCGTACTTCATTTCAGAAGTCATAAGCAGTCATAATGGAAGAACTAAACCAATCAAAACCTTCTCAAAATGTTTCACTAACAACAATGTGACTGGCTGGTTCCTTGCTGCAACCAGAAACAGATGTAAATAAGAATAGTAACATGATGAATTGCTGGTACAAAATGAAGTTACAAGAGTAATTAAATATAAAACTCTGTAGCAATGCAGGTTTGGTTATCAATCTTACTGGGATAATATTTTGGCTAGGAGGCAGTTAAACTTTTGTATTTTGAATTTGATCTTGTTTTGTCATGAAATTAATTTGAAAGTTCTGTAGGTGGTATCTATTAAAAACCTTTCAATCTGAAGCACATGATTAGCATAGGACAAATGTTCTACATTGATATGCATTTGTGATCACATCAAAGATTTTCCTGAAGCCAAAACACTTTAATATGCACAAGTTCTCTATCTAGCCATGGGAAAGCAGGTCCTGTGAGGTCAGGTAGACCACTCTGGGCTATTTCATAACAAAATGGTTAATCCCCATCAAAACAAACTGTCACACATTAGGAAAAAGCACTTCTGCCATGCTGTGTTCTGAATTACAGGCAGGCCTCAAATGGTGTCCAGATGCCAACTCACCAGCAGCCTGGTCCCGATATCCCATCTGTCCGAATGTCTGTTGCGTTTCTTCAGATCTTTGGGTGCATTAAAAAAGTGGGTTTTGTTGCCTCTCCTCTCCTTCTCATCCTCCTCCTTCCATATTACTCCTTTAGGATGTTAAGCCTCCAAATAGCATTGGGGGCAGCTTTTTCAAAGAAGTGCCATTTTGGATGTTGTTCTGGCTAACCACAGAAAAGAATAGTCTTTTCTCCTCCTCACACAGTAGTGTGCACTCTTAATTTTGTAATACAAAATCCCTGAACCAAACACATCCTTAATGCAACTCTTCTGAAGTCAATGAAATGACTTCAAGAATCAGTTTGTCTGTGGGGTTTAATACCATAAAAGTGCCTCATCCAGCAATAAAGTAGAAACTTAACACAAACTTCAGTGTGTTAGACAGCCTCTTCATCACAGAACTGTATCTGCTTTGGAATAGGCTTTTTATCCATATCCGTTACTTCTAAATTGGGATATTGCATTTGTTACGCAAACAAGAAAATTAGTTTTACTACTTGAGACAGGCACTGCTGAGACAGCTGAGCTTCAGCATATGTTAATAGCCCAACTGTCTTCATTTAAAGAGGTATTCAAACCTCTAAGAAAATTTTCGGTTTTAAGGGTTTCCTGTACTAAAGTACACATAACTACCATGTACCATTGCCATCTAGTGGAAAGGTAAGTAAGAACACAGGTTTTCTTCACTTTAATAGCTATCCATGATAATCATCGAAGATTATTTCAGCTAATTTGGAAAACCTCTAGAAAGCATACTTGTTAGAGTCCCCACATCTCTCAGTGCCTGCCCTGCTCTCAGGGAAATCGATAGCTTCCTGTGTAACTTATCTTTTGGTATGATAAAGAGAGGTGTTTGACTGCTGTTAGCAATCTACTGAAAAGAGGGGGTTTTTTTCTGAAATAGAAGAAACTTAGTTTGTTTTCTTATCTTTGATTAAAAGTAACATTAAATAACTTAATGCAAATAAATCATGTTAGTGGATACACATGGTCAATAAGGACATATTTCAGAGACAACTGCTGTGAAAGGGGAGGTCATGGTACAACAGAAATAGAAATAACACTGTAGCAGTGCAGCTTCTCCTTGGCTTGTCTAAAAGAATGAAATTAACACAGCTTTTTGCAATTAAAAGCGGATGGAAGTTTTGGGAACGCTGGCAGATTAAGCATTAAATTGAGGAGCTTCCATACAAAAACTCTAGTCAGGCTAAAAGACTTACTTTTTCTAGCCATTTGTTTAATGAATTTACATCTGCTGTAACATTCAAAGAAGTCAGCAGAGCTCAAGTGTTTGACAGCTGCTCTTAAAAAACCCAAGGAGGGTGCACTTTGCTCATCTTCCTCACAGACTTTAGATAAGGATGAGAAATGTTGCAGAGGTCCACTGGAAAGTCTCAAAGGCAAAATACATGATATCTAGTTTTACTAGATTCTTATCATTTACAGTTCACCCTAAAACTCCCACACATTTGGTTCTTAATGTCCCTCATGCTCCGTTAAACCTCACTACAGCAATGTTCCCATAGGAATGTGGCCCCTTGCCAGACTCTCTCATGAACATTTCATTAATCTTCTTGGCTCTCATACAAACTACAAAACATTATTTGTTAGCAATTTAACTGTTTTGCTCCCAAATGTGCCAGAAATGTGATCTTTGCTATGCTTTCATTCAAGAATACACAAGGATAATTATAGAGTAAATGAAAAGGTTTTTTTTTTACATTTAGCATGATACAGTGCCAAGAAAGGTAAACTGATTATATCTTGTCTCTGGAATTAATTCTTATGCTATCCTAAAGGCCAAATCACTCTCAAATGTTAAGATCTAACTAAAATTTAGCAAAGTACATATTTTAATACACTTTTATTTCATTACACTACACAAATATCTCTGATTTTTTTTAATAATTCAGACCATACCATATAATCTACTTACTTCACAGGATAACTTAACAGAAAATACTATTTCTGGAAGCCTGGCCTGACCCATGTCCAGTGATGTTGAGAAAGGACAATCACTGTCTTTGCAGTAAGGATGAAGAGTCTGTTACTCTGCAAAGCTTTAAAGCACACATGACTTGCAAGAGAAAAGGAAAATGATTTAGAGAAAAGCAGTTTCATTTTCTGCAGAGGGAGAATTAATTCCAGATATACAGATACACAACTTTTATTTCACAAAGCAGGAAGCTTCAGCATGGTACCAGGGGATAAAGCTGCCCTTAGGTGCATATAACACTAATAGTAAAGAAGCAGGTTTTATCACTCAGTTTCATCTGGGCTAAAGATCCAACAGTATCACATAGACAGATATGCAGATGCAACTCAACTTCACATGAGAAATGTATTATTTCGTTTCCTAACTTGCAAGTAAGAACCTTCATATGGGTCAACTTCATGTGTTTTGTGGGTTTTTTTGTTTGTTTTGGTTTGGTTTTTTGTTTGTTGTTTTAAACTAATATATAAGAAATTCAGTTAATTCCTCAAATTCCATATTCACAACATGCAGCATTAGCAATGGAGGGGTCAAGAGTAAAGAGTAAGTAAAGACTGCAGTCATTTGCAAGGACAGGATCAGAGAATTAAGGGATGGGAATGAACAATAGTGCATTTATAGGTTTTCTGTTTTCTCTTCTGACTTCTGTAAGTGCACACAAGAAACAAAAACATTTGGGATGTATCCAAACTCAGGCACTTTTGAGTGCATTTCTGGCTTAATATTGCTCTGCAGTGTAATGGGCAGAGACGTGGAGCCATATTCTTCATGTTGCACGGTCACTAAACTGCAGCCTGTGTGAGCAGACATGTATTTGACCAGCCATGAAAGGGGAAAGGGCCACAGGCTGTTTGCTGTGTCAGAATTTGGGGGTTTTTTTATTTGTTTGTTTGGGTTTTTTTTCCTTAGAATAATTCTTAGGATAAAAGAAGAAGGTATTGCAGATTTTGTTGCAGAATGTTCTAGGCTGTGGCAAGAAGTGATTGGTTCAATTCTTTCTATCCTACTTTTTAAAATTATGGCAGGAGGATGAGTGAGAGATTGTTTAGAATGTGCCCATAGAACATGAGAGGTTAATGACAGAAATAAGAACCTCTATTGGTTGTTACTTAGCCAGATAAAGAAACCACTCAAAGCCATTGATTGTGGCTTGGAGAAAAGAAGCAAGAATAACACAGTGTTTAAGAACAGTTTGGAAAGAATGGGGTTTTGGTGAAACAATGGCATGGTCAGCTGCGTGATTTCGATTGTTTGGATGTTGGGTGAAGCAGCTGCCTCACCAGGGAGGAGGGACAGCTAGAAAATGAGGTGGGTCATATGGTACGATCAGATGAAGGGGGTTTGGGAGTTGGGAATTTCTGAAGGGCTACAGTAGTGAAGAAAAATTTGGTACAAAAGCTACAAGATCTCAGGAGAGTCAGCCAAGAAGGAAACCACCGATGGAGGGGACAAGACACTCAGGAAAGCATCTGTTGGTCTTAGATGGTGATGGGAGAGCTGATGCAGCTCTTTTAGCTCTGGTCTGAGAGTACTCGCCTGCAGTGCTGCAAGGATTAAAACCACAGGCAAGTCTGTACGACTTTGTCCACATGTACAAGTCCAGAGACAAGCACGTATGTAATCTGCCGTTTGCAATGTGCGCTCCCAGTTTAGCTTTCAAGTGGTGGCAAAGCCTAGTCATGGCAGTGAGATGCCAAATATAAATTCAGGCAAAACTATGCTGCTATATACTCTTGAAAGCTGTATGACTAGAATAGAGTATAACTGACCTAATTTCTTATTTTTATTTCATAACTAAGAACAACTCAAGGGAGCCCTGAACACAGAGTCTTGCTCAACCCACAATAATTGGACTGGCTGATTGAACAGGCCGGTTGGCTAAAATTGTATTCTGATTAAATTGTAAGACCTTTTCTCCAAATGGCAAAGCTCTCCTCCTTGTAATTCCTGAGAGACCTATCCGAGAATCACAATGCAAAGAAGAGAGTGCACAGTGTCAGGCAGCCTCTGTTGTTCCCCTCAACAAGTTATAAATAAATATAGAATACTTACAGCGCTCTGCACTAGAGAGAGCCAAGATCAAGGCCAAGTGTCACAGTCCTCCCTGAAAATAATTGCAGCATGCAATATAATCCTGCATACTCTAGCAATATGTGGTCTAAATAGAAACGAACAGGATAGAACAGGATTGTGGGTGGTGGAATTGTACCAGACCCTGGGAATTTTATGTTAATTAAGAAATGCTGATTAATAGAGAATGGTAAGTTTTAATAAGCCACTAATAAAAGAGAAATTGCGTTTAAATAACAGGCGTGTCTTGATTCCTTGGAACAAATCTTCTGATTTTTAATTGGGGGAATTCACCTAGTGGAAAATTTTGTCTGACTTAAGACAGCAGTTTTCTGTTGATGTTACTCACTGTGGTTTCATTCCCTATCCCAGAGGTCTGCCTGGGTAGCTGAGCAATTGGGAAAGAAGCTTCAGAAGCAGCAAAAGTTAACGGTCTTGATACCAAAATTACTGGGTGAGGCTGTGTCATACTAGGGCAGAGGACAGAGGATCACAAGACTTCTGGGGTTAAAGTGCTGAGGTGCAAACAAAACACTCAGCAGCACAAGACAGTTCAGCTAATTTCCTGAAAGTGCTCAGAATGCAAGTTACAGGTTTGCTAGGAAGGATTTTAATAAAGGTGCTGGGACTTTACTGGCCAGCAACATCCATCCTCTGTCTCACATCAGAGTACAAATGCTTCTTTCCCCTTCTAGGAGTACAACTACACATAACCTCCTTAAGAGAACCCTGGATCTTTTCCACGCCTGAGCATGCATGGTAACGGGGACATTCTGGGGTTTGATGCAGGTTTCCCTGTACATGCATCCCAAAGGAGACAGACCTGACTCAGAGAAATGTGCCCATTAGTATCCTATCTTCACATCATCCTCCACACCTCTACTATGCTTTGTAGATTATTATATAAAGGAGCTCTGTCCAATGGAGGGACATTATTCTAAGTGTAAAACAGGGATCCAGACAGGTTTAGTACTGCAACCTCAATCAATGAGGACATAAAAAAATCGCCTATGGCAGAGGTAAAATGAAAAGCAAGGTCTAGTTATCAGCAATGGAATTTCAGAAGTTAATGCTCAAAACTTCCAACTGAGAAATACACATGTTCCTGAAAAGCAGCATAACTGGTCTAAATATCAGCAGATAAAACTTTGCCCTAAATTTGCTTCCCACCAACTGGATAACTTTCTACAATGATTTGGAAGTGTGTATTGTAACAACTTATTGCCACACTACCTTTCTTGCATGGGAAGACAGTGACCCTCCAAGACAGAAAAATCTCTGAATCTGGACATGGAGCTCTGGCTAAATGAAGCAGAGTCTGCTACGTGCCTTTAATTTCTTTGCCTTGATGAAAGTCCTAATGTCACCACTTAGGCAATGAGAAGGCGAGTTAGGGCTTTATCAGGACTAACTGGCAGCAGGCAGAGCTGAAGGCAGAGCTCAATTAACTGCTCTAAGCCACTGGAATTAAACTGTGGGACTGCAGACTCTGGGAAGTAGTGGTCCACATGCAAGTTTTCATTTCAGAGCCCCTCAAACTAAGCCTCTTTTAAAACCTGATCTTTATCCTCTAGCTCTCCTCTTCATGCTACAAGTAACCTGGAACCTGCCAAAGTAGAAAACTAACTTATTAGTCATCAGACAGTTGGTGGCACACAGAACATACTCCTGATTAATTTATAAGTCTAGGTCATTTTACGGCCAGCTGGCCCACCCTCCCTGTGTTATTTGAGCACGCTGCAAACTATAGTGTTCACAGAAAGATACATTTCTCTCTTTCCCTTACCCTCTCTGCTTTTATTCCATGCCTGTTTCTTTAGAGATCATGGTGTTGTGGGAAGGCTCTGAATGCCTGCTTCCGATTTGCATCAAGAGTCCCTGAGGTGCCATGAAAAAAGTTTAGTGTTAAGTAAGATTTAGGCTTTGATTTCTATGAGGGTCAGAGAGGGGTGGTTTTGTTTTCTTGCTTTTCTTCTGATTCTTTTAAAATTGTGTAAATACAATTAGTATGGCTTCTGTTTTGACAGGCTACCCTAAGTAGTGGCTCAGATTATCCTCTCTGCAATTTATATTTGAGGAGTTTATTTTAATTTAGTATTGCTCTACTAAGAGAAGGCACAATTACACTATTAGAAATACTGATAGGGATCCTGACCAACTCATTGCTTACATTTTATAGAAAGAAGCAGCAGAGGGGAAGGGAGGGGCAAAGAGAGGAGAGGGTACCAAAATTATGAAGATCACAATGGGAAGACTGTACTTCTATTGAAATTCTAACCCCACAAACTTGTTTTCCATTTATCTGAATCAATACTGGGACTATTTTCCCAAGGTATTAGAACTGTGCATTTCCTTTTTTTTTTTTTTTTCTTTTTTAATCTCTTATAGTTTGCAAGCCAAACAAACCAACCAGATTAATTACATTACTTTAACAGCCTGTCAAATAAGGCAGTCTAGTTGCTTACCTTTTAAACTAGTGCATTCATGGGAATCTTTTTTTTTTTTTTTGGTAGGATTATCTTATAAAAATACACATGTAAATTTAGCACAAACCATAAAAATGTGTTGCAGACTTCAGCTAATCTAGTATTTTTCATTTCTAAGGAGGATTTGGGTGGAGGTCAAGTTAATTAAAACCAGAATAGAAATGTGTTCTATTCATATGAGTCATATACCTCTGACTCACAATAGAGTCTGTGCAGCTAATGGGTTAATTTGTCCTGATAACACAGAAAAAATGAAGCTAGAGGTTATGACACTGTTTGAACTGAGTGCTGGTTTCAGACAGTGGATGTACAAGGTTTTTATGCAATTAAGAATAGAGATCTGCTCTAATGATGTCCTTTCTGTCTATTCAAGTGCTGTTACAAACAGTTCAGAAAGATCTGGAGGTACAGAAGGCTTAGAAATCCAGGACTGACACCTTCAATAATATATTATTGTAACAATATGTACATAAAAATGTTTAAACTACTGTCACATAGAGGAAAGTCTAAATCAACTGTGTGTAACTTGTAACGGTGGCAATTTCCCCAAAGCTGGCGGCCCTGCAGGACTTCAGCAGGAAGAATTCCTCCCTCAGCCACCTAACAAACCTCCCCACTTGCTTGCCTGCATGGCCTGATGCTGAGCACCTACATCTTTACCACAGGAAGTGTGGGAATCTTTGAAGCTAATAACCTTTCTAACTCCCCTGGTCCCTTTGCCCTACCATCCACACCAGCCCCATTGGTAACTTTTTAGCTCCCTGTTTTATACCACAACTTAAAGGCACAGATAGGGAGGGTACAGAAAAGGAAACTGTTTCTAGTCCATACTATCGTTCCCAGTCCATAACCATCATGAAGTTCTGTGCAAAGGCAGAGAAGTTCACAGCTTTTTTCCCCCTGCACTCCTGCAGGGCTGTGAGGAAGACAAGGACTGTATCACAGCATGCACTCATGGAACTGCTAGTGCAACAAAACCTGGAGGCACAGACATAAACCAGGCACACCTGAGCTGGATTTGCCTAAAACGTAGAGCTGAGGTTGAAAGCAGACAGCAGCATTCTGCTGCTCTGCAGTTGATTTAGTCATCTGATCTCCAAGGGCCTTGCAAGAGAAGACACAAACCATCCTGGGTTTGCAGCACTTCATACAGGTGAAACTCTTAGTGAACGCCAGAGTGGACATGAAGGTTTTTATGAGCTATTTCACAAAGCAGCTATAAGGGATCCTTTGAGGAAAGCAGACCTTAAAAGTAATGGTTTTGTGGGTGTAATTATATAGGATTGTGCCGGGATGTGAAGACAATACAACACAGGCCTCAGTGTAAATGTGACTGAGGCTTCCCACGACGATATGAGTATTTACCCATTTCTAGGTAAAAGAGATTTAAAGAAACCACAAGGACTTTTCTCACATATTTAAAGCTAATGCAGTGGTCCAGTGTTTTGCTGAATTGAGGTTACAGTCCTCAGCACTTTGCAACTTATAGACTGTGCAGGGTTGCCCCCTTACCTAAGCACTGCCACCCAACATCGACAAAAAATCCCGACCAAACAAAATACAAAGTTCTGGTCACAACAATTTCCCTTCACCCCCCTGCATGTAATTTAATAGCCCTCATCTGTTCATCTAATATAACAGTTATAAATTTGGCATGTGATCCAATGGACTAATCATTCAGAGACATGACTACAGTCAGCACCATTCATTCCTCCCAGCATCAAAAGCCCTGAGAAGTGGAAGGTGCTGATTAGTCACAGCTGAAGACTGTAGAGCCTCAACATGCTAGTTTAGTATTAATTTTCACCTAACTGGAACAGTGCAAACATCCAGGAGAAGGAAGAATAGTTAAAACATGTTTTCAGGCTTATTCGCAATAAAATTAAACTGAGGCAAGTAGGAAAGAGTCTGTGCAGTCTGCCACAACTTGGAGATGTGGGAAGAAGAAGATGCTCTTCCTGTTTTCCCTCTCCAGCCCATGTAAGGAATATGGCCCCAGGCTGATTTTCTGCTCTTTGCACAGAATGCAGGCACCAAGGCTGCACCACCTCCCCCTGAAGCCACCTAAATTTCACCCTTGATTTTCAGCTGTAAAGTCCCTTGCACGTTATGCCTGCACATGTTCAAAGCTGACTCAGTCCCAATGGGACTGAGTAGTTCTATTGTAAACTGGCTGGGATCCAAAAATGAGATGTAGCACTCCATCCAGTACTTGAGCTCAGAGAACTCCCAAGAAACCTCACCTGGCTTTACAAACAAAATGCAGTGGTGTCTGTAATCTTCCTAAAACACAGCCTGTAGCTGAGGTGGTGCTCACCCTCCAACATGAGCTCACCTAATGCCTCCAGAACAGGTGGGAGGTGGGGAGGAAACTATTTGCTCTGCCTGAGGAAATGCAAACCTAACTCAGGCTGCAAGCTGTGTGGGGTAGGAATACCTTCTCTTGGGGCTGTTTTGACAGCGCAGTCCTGGGAGAGAGGAGTGAAAGTGACCGAAGTTCAGCAGGAACTTCACACTGAAACAGAGGTGATCTTACTCTGTTTCCTCTTCAAACTATGTTTTGGAATTTTAGCACCTTTTGATTGACTAAAATACAGCCAGCCTTACAGGAGGCCCAGAAGAAAGGTCCTTCCCCCACATCCCTTCGCACCTTTTCAAAGGCTTAATCACCAGCTATGCTCCCTCCTCGGCTGTCTTTTTATCTCAGTCAGTTAATGTGGAATTACTTTATATATACAGAGTTGCAACTTCAGCTTAGATGTCAACCAAGGGGTCCCTCCAACAATACTAAAAAAAGCTTATCACCTTAAATTCATACTGCAGGGTTTAAAAAAGGCAGAGAAGTAACTCCCACAGGTGCAGGAGGGCATTAAACCCAGATCTTGTACTTTCTGTGTGAATAGCAATGAAAAAATTGAGGTAGCCAGGCTGTGACCTTTTTGTTGTACTGCAATGTTTGAAGAAGAGCAAGTCTACTTGCTTTTCAGAACAAAATCCATAAAATTCAGGACAAAAGCTCTAAGTGCATATGGTGGGGGTTATGAATGTGGATCCTAAGCAGACAGAGGTACTTCTTTCCAGTCCTGAATAACAGACTGGGATTGAAGACTGGCATTACAACTCACCCTGTCTTTAGTGTTCCCTGATGATTAGGCAGCTCTGCTTGGGGGTTTCAGCTCTACAAGCAGACCTAAAGATCAAACACCTGCTTCTGGATTCATTCCAGTAATTCAGTAGCTAAATATGTCGATCTGTAGCACTTCAGAGGCCTACATTTTGCACTGGTTCCGAGTCCTGCACTGGAGCTCCTGCATTAAGGGGTCACAACAAAAACAAGTTTATTAAAGAACAGATCTCAAAATCTTCCTAAATGCAGTTATTTTCTGAAATGGGCAGTTCAATTTCAATAATTTTAACGTTTCACAAACATTTCGGTAGATTTCAAATCAATGAAATTACTCTGAAGAAAACTGCATTATACTCAGCTGCAGTATCACCACTGAAGTGTTCAGCACAGTAATGTTAAAGCAAAGGTACACTTTGCCATTTTGAGTCAAAGACAGCGTTTTCCTGACCTGCTGCTGTTAATCATTTGGAACATATGTTTACATGACTGTTTTTGCCAACCCACTTCCAGCTGTCACCAGCCCCCACAGAACATAATAATAAACACCTTGTACGCCCACAAAGAGGTAACTGGCAATGGGTTAAATGCATAGAGAAGTCTGGAAGCTCTGTCTGAGAACATAAACCATACAACTTCCCTCGTTTTTTGTCAGACATCTCATGCTTTGACCCAACAACAACATGCAGTGTTGATTTTCAGGTGCAAATTTTATTGTGGATCATAACAAAGGTTTCAGAAAAAGCACAGGGAAAAAAATCAGGAAGACTGTATCTTTTACTTACAGAGTACATAGAATCTGTGAAAGCCACTAACTTTGCAGCTGAAGGCAAAGCAGCTTAATTTAAACTAGTAATTATTTTTCAGATACTTGTTAAGCAAATTTTGCAAATATTCTTTTTTCTCAATTAGTTTGATAGTGAAAGCGAGAACCAAATATTTCAAGGGCTTGTTGCAGAGTGCAGAGTATTAAACTGTTAGACAAAAAAGAAAAAAATAGCCACACAAAATATTGTCAACACACATAATGCTAGCCCTTGTAAATGTTAAATGACTCAAAACCTCTTTGGAAAATCTGTGGATGCTGAGTTATGCCTAATTTTAGAATTTTGGTGATGTGATCTCAATTTTTCATATGATAAATCAAAATAAAATATCTTAATTCAAATTATCACTTTTTACAAAGGATTTCTTCAGTCTGTCATTGTATTTTGACTGTAAAGACAAAACCCACACTAATTCTTGAAGTTGAAAAAAGTCTATTAGGTAACAGTGTAGAAAATCTTGCAAGAGGTCTTCAAGGCACTGTTTTCTCTTTGGGTGCTTGACCATTCATGAAGGCTGTTTTGATAGGAAGACAAGAATAACAAAAACTAGACCTAAAGCTGGTATCTATTAAATATCATATATATCTTTCTCTAATGAAATAAACCCCATTACTTCTAAAACCCATTCTGCTTTACAACACTGTCACTTGCAGTAAGATGTCTGCTAAATTAACCTGAAACATGAATTTAAAAACATACTTTCAGAAAAAAAACTAAGAACAAAAGTCCACCAGGTAGTGTTTACCTCAATCAACACAGTCTGCCTGAACGTAAACCAGTCCCAAGTCCTGCTACCTTCTGTAAAACAGAGGCGCTGTTGATTTAGTGCCACCAGTTTACATGGAGATACACCAGTCAGCAGCTTGGTCCACAGTTAATTGAAGCAGATTAGGACCTTCACCAGCTCTCACTGGTCCACTTGAATTCCTGAGCTATGTGGCTGCAAGGACTGCTTTCCCCTGTAACAGGAAGACACCTACTGACTAAGACATGCAAAGAACTACATATTCTGCAGTCAGCTCACTTAGTAGGAAAGTCATTGTGTCCATACTCCATCAGAAACATAGAACAATCCAGTTCTGGACTTTGTGAGTGTGTCTTGGGTAAAATTATGCAAAGGTTCCTTCAATAGCTTCTTCACAGAGCCTGTTCTTTATGGCAACTAAATGCCAGTCAGCTGGGAAAGAAACCTGAAACTAGCCAACCTCAAGTCATTAGGATTTTTGGTAATTATTCTGACAACATCTTATTAACATGCTATGAAAAATCTGTAGTTCCTCTTTGAAAAAAAAAAAAAAAAGTAAGTTTTGTGTGGCTGGGAGAGCATGCCAGGATCCATCAATGGGAAAACGATGCCTATCTCCAACCACAGAGTAAATCTGGATACCATATTGCTGGATGCAATGGATGGATTAGAAGTCAGAGAAGCACAGAAAGCTGTTCTTTTGGCAGTTTCATGCTGCCCCAGCAGCAGAAATATTTACTGTTTCGTTACTCAAGGCAGGTTAATAGTTTGCCAGGTTTTGGTGGACTCAGCTTCCTGTGGGCCTCCGTGTGATAGAGCACAACAGACAAGCACATTGGTGTGGTGGATGAGATCCAAATACCACTATGAGATCTTCAGGCAGTGGCTTGGATTTACACTGCCTGCCTTTAGAAATCCAGCTAAAGTGCTGAGATGGCAGCCTTGAGACTAGGGGCTCTCTCTGGGACCAGTAGAGAAACTGGCCTCTCCAGGTGGCTGCTGACGTCTCACATGAGCTAAATCAATTGATTTTGATCCATTTAATCACTTAAAGTATTTATAAATAAACCTGGGATTGACCTAAAATTTAAACAATTTCTATCTTAATATAAACAATGAAGAAAACTCCGCATTCAGCAGTACATCACTATATACTGCTGTGTATTAAGAATAAAAGCAATGTAGTGTTGGCAGAATTTGGCCCAGCTAACTTAGTAATTCCCCTTCCCTGAAGGAAGGGGCTGGCCTACACCAATGGCTGAAGAGCAAACTGTCTATAGTAGTATTCTATATTTCTATAGTATTCTGTATAAAAGCAATAAATATTAGATATATAATCTGTATATTAGATTTCATATTTATCTGATAGCTATTTAAATCTACACTGTCAAAAATATTAGCAGTGACCCACTTCTACATGGTAGCATATACTATTTGTGTGAATGTGTTAAAACTATCACATGGATTTATATTTACATAGGATACTCTCGTTTATATAGCAGATTTTAATTTACAGAAATTCTTACCATAGGATAGATTATTGTGTAAAAGTTGGATATTGTTTAAATGTTTCTCTGGTTCTGCATAACTGCATTTCAGCATGAGGATTTCAACATTCTGTCTCAGTATTATGTTCTTTAAGGATGGAAAATAGAGTCTGACAGGCTTCAAAATCTCCAAATGTTATACTAGTATAGCACAAGATACGCATTTTCAAGTTCAGCCAAAAAAACAGTTTCACTGTTAACTTTACATATATAAATCTTTCCTTTAAAGCAAGTGCACTCCTGAAATCAAAGGCAATCAAAATATTTTGTCACTGTTGAAATGTGAAAGTGTTTCAGCTGAGCATGATCTGCAGAAAAACATACAGTTTTTTAATTAACTATTAGAATTACTAAAATCTAGGTGTGCAAATGAAAAAACTTACATGTTAAACATTTTAAGTAGCTGAAATTGCTGCTGGTATGTACATGAAAATTCTGTCCCTGTTTGCTCACATAGTGTTTGGTTAATTCCTATTGTTTCTCAGATATTAAAGCTGTAATGAAATCATGTTCATTTTCACTGAGGTCAAAATGAGAAGTTATTTCTCTCTGTAAAAGGCAAATAATTGTTATTTTCTATACTTCTAATTTCAGAACATTAGAAATACAGAGGTAAGAAAATAATTTACTAAAGATATTTAGAATGCCTATAACAATCAGATAACAATTTCTGAGTTCAGAGAACATCCAGGTGTTGTCCTTTGAATTGAATACTGATTTGCCTCTGAATAAGTTCATAATTACTTCTCAGAAGAATAATTTTGTAGGCCCACAACAGAAGTCAGTATCACCTTATTACTGAACATCAGCCGGCCTTTATCAAAGATAGAAAGTAATTGCTTGAGTTCTCTTTATGTCAATGTTGTACTGAAAGGTCTACATAACAAGAAAAGAAAAAAGCCTTGGAAAATTGAAAACTATGTCATGCTTTACATAATAAGTAACATACAGCTGCTAATGACTGTTCTTGCCAGCACTGCCTTTCTCCCGAGGAACTGACTCAAGGGCTGACAGATCACTTTTCCTTTTGCCTAAACAAGTTCTGCCAGAACTGGATCAATGTTAAGTCTGCTTCCTGCACTAAGCAGTCCAAAGATTTCTGAATAGTTGTTTAGTAATTTCAACCTAAGGATTTTTTTCCTTACTGTGTAACCCAGGACCCCAAGAATCTTTGGCTGCAGTGGAACACTTTGTTTAGAAAGAGATTCAGACAGTCTCTATCAGCTTCTTTATGAAAACATAACTGCTTGGTATGAGTCTAAGGGAAGAATAGACTCCCATTTCTATTTTTGTGCCTTTGTCAAAACTAAAAACAAGCAGAAATCCCCTTATACTTGGTGATTATTAGATAAAAGAAACCTTTATAGCCATGTAAAATCACCAAAAAACCTTACACTGTAATGGAATCTTTGAAGATTGTAGTAGTTTTGACCAAAAAGCAGTGCTTTTGTATCTGAAACACTATGAGAATATTTGTAGAAAACGAATCTTAATTTTTTTTTTTGGTGTTGGACATTATGCAGCAAAATACATTTATCATAAAATAAACAAAGGGACAATTCTAAATCCTATTTAGCAATAAATCTAAGCCTGATAATCTTGTGATTAAACTGCCAAAACAAAACCAAGTGATTCTTCTACTTTCTAATACTATGTAATAATACAAATATTATAGAAAAACTGTATTATACAGGTATGTCTTCCTGAAATGTGTTCTTTGCAAAAAAAGTCTCTGCCTTGAACAAAACTAAGTTACAAGCTGCCAAGTGTGCTGCTGTGGAATGCTCAATAACACAGATTTAAAGCAGAATATCACATTATAATAAGTATGAAGGAATGAGTAGCCATTTCAGTTTGTACCCAAAAAATTAAAGCCCAGTAATAGCGCTGGAAATATATATTAATCAGCTTAAGTCTTTTCTTTCTAGCTGTCATGTGTATTTATCTGTATTTAACTGTTTCCCGCCATGCACATCTGTCACAACTAGAACAGAACCATCATCTTATCATGGATAGAAAATATTCTTCCCCTTCCCAGAGTAAAAAAAGATGTATGTAAAAAATATTAAAGTACTCAGTACAGAATCCTATGATTGGCTTCAAAGGCCGACTTGAATCAAAGTTACTAAATCTTATTTTTCATTGTTGCTTCACCTACTAAAAACAATGTGAAGACAATTATTATTGAGACATGGAGATACCCAAACACCTTCCTCCAATCCTTTTTTCTTTATAAGTTACATCAGCTTTAAATCTACTATGAAAATTGTAGTGCAAGAATAATGAATTAAAAGTTCTTCAGATAAATGGTTTAGCTCCTTTCAGGATAAAGATGCAGAGGAATACCGATGAGAGATATGCTAGTTATGATACTTTCTTTGTTAACACTCCTTTACAACCAGAATCTTCACTCCACATTCCTGTATTTGGTAAACAAATTGTACAGTACTCTCAGTGTAGACTTCAAGTCACAATTTACAATATCTAGAAAAAAGAGAAGGAAAAACAAATTAATAATTTCAGAAGCTCAAAATATTTTCAGAAGAAAAGTTCTTATTCTCTGCTCCCACCCCTTGCTTGGATCAATATCCATGGCCATTAGATCACAAAGACAGTAAGAAAGAGTAGAAATATCAATAAAGCACAGTTTTCAAACTGGCAACTCAAGAATTGGTGTTTTAACCACTTTTAGTCAGGGATACCAACAGCTAGTGCTACTGATGTTGAAATGCAACCAAGGTTTAGTTGCCCCTGAGACAAATTGTGCCTAGGGTTACATATATTTATATGACTTCACTGTCAGCCAGTTGCGGCTGAAAAGTGACAACTTTGAAAGAATCATCAGGCAGGAACCAACAGAACTCTACTCTTACATAAGAATTGTAGGACTTAGCACATTCTGAGCTGCAATACCCTTTATTAGGCCCAATTTCAGCAAGGTAGCTAGAGGTAAGTTTAAACGACCCAAAGGATCTAAAGAAGCTGGGTATGCAAGTGCTCCTTGAAGACACTTCTGAAAATTCTTTGAGCTAGCTGACATACATGGCTGAATCAGTCCTCAGAAAATCAACATCTAAAGTAAGGGACTTAAAAGAAACACAAAGCTAATGAATACCTTCTGTTTCAAAGAGAAGTTCTTGAGAAAGTCAATATTATTTCACAAGAAATCTATAAAACAAACTGACAAGCACTACTGCAGCAGTCTATGCTACTGCTTCAAGGAACAGTCAATCGAAAAC
The DNA here is from genome assembly GCA_013400415.1 of Scytalopus superciliaris. NCBI lineage: Eukaryota > Metazoa > Chordata > Aves > Passeriformes > Rhinocryptidae > Scytalopus > Scytalopus superciliaris. Next base: position 397,073 of record VXBX01004892.1, on the reverse strand, counting down.
AGGGATTTAGAACTGCCCTCAGAAAGAGCAGAGTAGAATTAGAATTGTCCTATCTCTTTCTGTTGACTGTATAGGAACTTGGAACTCATGACTTTGGTTCTTGGAATTGGCCATGAAGGTGTAAAGCAGATGGTGTTCATACTCCCATTATCTTCAAAACTTCCAAGTAAGACTAGTAAATGGTACATGTAATCATTAGAGAGTTTTGTCATTGTATTTATCTACACTGATATTTCTCATAGACTGTGAAGGGGTCACCTTTTGAAGAATGAATCCAATCAAAATTACACATGGTTTCCCAAAGTATGCAAACTTTGAAGGGCTAAAGACACTGGCTACATGGCAAACAGATATCCATGGACAAAGGGTGAAAACACTCAAACCTAGATTGGTGCACAGCCGTGAAACCACAGCCACCATGGTTTTGTGGCTTTCAGTAAAACAGATCAAAAATGCTTGGTATAAAATGAAGAGGAAATGCCAAAAGCTACAGGAAGGGTATATTGCTCCCACAACATCCTGTTACAATCTGCAATACAGTTTGCATGCAACATTGGAAGTTTCCTCTTTCAGGCCAGCAGCAAGGTGCATAACACCTTTTTTTCCCTAATACAACTTCAAATTAATAAAGAGATAACTATGTTATTGCAAATACACCAGGAGACTCCACCACCACCACAGAATTCCACAGAAAGGCCCGAACTAAAAAGAAGCATGTTCCCAAAGAAAGATGAGCTGTTTCCATTGCTTCATTTGTTTGACCAACATGTATAACATTTTACCAGTTGTAAGTTTCAAAAAGAGAAACTTGAGTTTGGCTTTGATGTACACATTTCAAGAACTAATCTGAAAAAGTTCAAACTGCAAATGAATTCGTTATAGACTCACTAGATTAATGTTCCAGCCATTTTTAAAGTAAAAGGTCACGGAAGGCTTTTTAAGACCTTTTCAATTATATTGCAAATAACCCAAATAAACTGTTGACCCCATAAAAATCACTGGTTTTCATACTCATTTATTTAACTGCATTCTTTTTTCCACTAAATATGTTTTTCATATTCTAAAGCACTTTTCAGCATATTTTTTCCTCAAGAACCTCAAAGAAACAGTGTAGGAATTTAAAGAGTATTTAGTGTACACATTTAGGGTAAGATCCTTTTCAATACTCTTTTGCTCACTGGAAATTTTAAGTACGGGCATTGTGCCCAATGTAACAACACATAAAACAGATGTGTTTTTCCATTCACGTTGGGCAGGAAGTTTCATATTAAGCATTTCAATAATTGCACAAGAAATGTCTTATATATGCTGAAATATCCTTATGGCTTGATTTATACTGGAAAAATTAGCTGTCCCCTAGAGCAATAAATACCTGAAAAATTAAATGCCATAAGAATTTTAAACCTCCATGGGGAGTAAGGGATCACAGATACTCTCTGTTTTACTTGGATCCCTAGATTTCACTGTTTCCCCCTTTTCTCTGACTATTTCAAACATAAAGGTTTGTGATATACTCACCACTGGTTTATTTAAGCATGAATGTGGACAAGAGTTCAGGCAACCAAAAGAAGGGAAGGAAAATAGGCTGGGTAGGTCCAGATTTAATGCACAGGTAGCACAGGCTTGATACTGAGATGTATTATTTTGTGTGTGTGAATATGTCTGCTGCTGTTATGAACTAGAAGTTGGGAGGGATGGAAAATAAGGAGAATGGAGCAGAACCTAATTCAGCAATGTGTGTCTGAATCTCCAGAGAGTTCTTACTGTTAGACATAACACTCTGACAATAGCTCGTATCAACTCCTCAGGGAATGACAATCCAACGTTATGGCAGGAACAAACTGAAAGCACTATATTATGTGGATCTGCAACTGATCGTGAAAACACACATCTATGTATTGGTGATTATGGTGGGTAACCAGCAGAAGCCCAGCTATCATCCTGTTAGGAGGAGTGGAGCAGAAGCTGCATGTCCAGCTTCTGCATGGTAGGAAGTGGTAGCTTTTCATGGGAGGAGCCACAAGAGCACCCTGTAACAGGGTGAATCAAAGGTTCTATATCCAGATTGAAAAATTGGATTTAAACACAAGCAAAGAGGAGTGGAACCCTGGGACTCCTAAAGTCTGCAGCAAAACCTTTATCCTCCCTAAAGACACACTTTACTTTCAGTCTCTAACTCTCTAATTTAAATATGCATGATTAGTTCCTGCATTCAAAGGCAGTTATGTGAACATTTGAAATTCTTTTTCCACAACATCTACCTCCTTTGTGAAAATCTTCTAAATTACACTGCAATACTTGAGGTTTAGTATGAAGATGTGGGATGGGGGAAAATGGAGCAATTGGAGCAATTCACATCTTCCAGTGACACCATTCACAACTGTGCTCTTTTTCTTCCAGTGAATATTTGAATATTACTGCATATGTTTGGTCACACAAGTTTTACCCAGGCCTCCGAATAAAGGAAACGTTGCAAAATTTGAAAAATTGTATCTATCAGCCATTTAAAATACAGAGTTACTTGAGCACTTCAAAATGTATCTTGCCTTTTGCTCTTGGATTAATGTTTTAACCTTCATTTAGCTATCCCATGGTGCTGTAAGCTCTGGATCCAATGCAAATTTTTAAGGAGATACAAAAAAAGTAAAATAAATACCTTCTGGTCTTGGCTTTGGTTTTTCCAATCCACCATCTTGCATTAGCTCAAATGCAAAGGATACATTGACGACCTAGCAATATAATGAAGGTAGTCACTACTGTGAACTTCATATTTTATAGGACAAATGTACAAAACAAGATGTATTTAAAGACACAGATTCAGATTTTCAGAAGGAAAGAATAGTCAGGGCTCCATATACCAGTAGAAGATTTGGTCCATGGAATCCAGACAATCCACTGTTTTGGTGTTTCTGGCTGATGGTGATTTCAGAGATACAAAAGTAATTGAAAGATTACATGTAAACTAACATTACCCATAGAAAAAATACTCACAAGTAAGAATTGCCCACCTCCTGCAAGTTTAAAAATTGGAATATGATGGCCCATGAAGTGCTCCTGTCTTGAACAGACAGCTGAACTGCCTGGATAGCAACAGACACTGAGGTAATGGTTGGTCTTAAATTGACACATAGTACATATATGCCTTTAGGCTTCCAAAACCCATTAAACCTTTTAAATGTTAAATGTGTCTTGGATTTTGGAAACAAGAAAAAAAAAAAATCAGTTCTGTCATCAATTCTTGTATGTAATCCTATATGTACTTAATGAACAGTAAGTCTCATTCAATGACAGCATCATACAGTGGCTGCCAAAATCTGTTAATACTTGCTAACCACACCATCATTAATATAATTTTCTCTTTTATTCCAGATAAGTATTAATACTGCAATTTTTTAAATGCTTGGAAATGGTTACCAGTACAGTCCTTTCTTTCAGCTACTCACATCAAACTTATGTGTAAAAGCTTATGTCATCCTTGAAAACTAGACATGTTTATATCTCTTGTTTGTTTTTAACAGAAAACTGAAACGTAATTACCTTTTGCTCAAAACTATCAGGAGTCAAGAAAAAGCTGTGCAGGGGAACAAAATAGCCTTCTAGGAGACCCATTAGCAGGACTAAGTACACACCATCTGCAAACTGTAAAAAAGACATTGCTCAGTACATGTCCTGAAAAATGTATCACTGCTTTTCCTGATGAACAAGATATATATTGTCTAATGCAGAACTGTCAACAAACCACTAAAACAAATAATTTAAATTGCAACTGAAAGACGTCATCTCCCTTCTTTGATTCTATTTAGTTAGTTAGTTCTGTTACGTCTAATTTTAAGTGTCTGTAATTACAGTGGAAGATATCTAATTGTTATGAGATATGCTCATTTCTATATAAAAAAACCAAACAACATCCATAAGAAGGAGGGGACCCATTGGAGAGAGTCCAGAGGAGGTCACAAAGAGCACCTCTGCTATGAAGACAGGCTGAGACATTGGGGATTGTTCAGCCTGGAGAAGAGGAGGCTCCAGGGAGACCTTTGGAGCACCTTCCAGTACCTAAAGGGGCTACAGGAGAGGAACTTTTCAACAAGGACAAGGAGGACTTGCTTTAAGCTGAGGGAGGGCAGGTTTAAATTAGATATTATGAAGAAATTCTTTACTGTGAGGGCAGTGAGGCACTGGAATAGGTTGCCCAGACAAGTTGTGGATGCCCCATCCCTGGAATTGATCCAAGGTTGCATGGGCCCTTGAGCAGCCTGGTCTTGTGGAAGGTGTCCCTGCCTGTGGCAAGGGCATTGGAGCTAGATGGTCTTTAAGGTCCCTTCCAAACCAAACCATTCTATGCTTCTATGGTTTTGTCAAAGGTCTCTTGCTTCTACCCCTGTGGCACCAGGTCTGTTAGTGCACTGGTATCTCCAGAATCAAACGGAGTTATCTGAAGCAATCCAACACCTTCCTGTGGTAGGTAATTTTCTTTCAATTGATAGAAATACAATCTCTCAACTTAGGGAAGGCTTTTGGAGAAATGCTTAAGGAGTTTCTAGGTATATTTGAATAAAACACTTCTCCCCAAAGTAAATGCAATAAGCAGAAAGAGGCAATATCCTTTTGAAAACCTTTACACATTATTTCCAGCTAAATTTTAATTTTGCCATTGAATAATCTCTGTCAGATTTATAGCTATTTGAATAAAGCAGAGATTCTTAATAACATGAATCAAGACATAAAATAAAGCCTGACCTGAAGACGCCTGGGGTTTTTTGATAGTGCAGATACCATCCCTTCCTGCCTGACCCCGTAATTTTCTTATGATAACCGCTGCAATTGTTCACATGGAGAGGTATTAATACAGCAGGATTAAGCTTTTCTTTTAGCTTCTTTTCAGCCAATTTAGCAGCTGAGGACAAGAAAGTAGACCATGTTCCACATTATTTCTGTGGTGCAATCAAGCCTGCAGCCCAGCTGTACAGCTGCCTATACACTTGAGTAGCTTTACTCTGGAGAATGTCTCTCACTGAATAGAGCCATTGTAATCCCATGTGACTGTGTGCTTGTGGAAAGGTAGGCAGGAAACAACTGCTCAGCCTGACGTTGGATCAAACCGAGCAGACAGAGTTCTTTCCTGACCAAAACAAGCAGGTTCTCCTTACAGCACTCGGCAGCACCCAAAGGTAGCATTTGTTAATTCATTTTTATGCTAATGAAAGTACAAAGCTGTTTTAGATACTTAACTGGTGAGGGTCTTCCTCATATAAACATATTTAGAAATGAAGGGTTTCATGCTGAAATAACATCATAGAGTTCCATCAATGAAATGAAATTTCAATGCAATGAAATTTCTGGATAAAGTTGGGGGCACAGCACAAAATAAAAAGGCTCTAAAATTCTACCTGCGTGTCCAGTTCAGTCACCTCCAAATTCAATTTATTCAGATGCTTGTTCACAAAGGTGATGAGAGTCTGAAATATGAAGACAGTGCAGTGAAGGCCTATTCAGTAGGGCAGCAGTCCAACATAAGCAGTATAAACTCCACGCAGAAGAGAGAATCTGCATGAGTGAAGAGACTGCAACACAATCTGTAAGTTTAAAAACTGAAATGTGACATTAAAAAGAAAATATTCTTTTTCCAAGAATGAAGAACAGAAATAAAATGAATGTGATAATAAAAAATAAAAAAATACACTGTTAAAACATAGGGAAAAAAACCCCTTGTAGCTGATTATAGGGAAGTAGGTAATCAAAGTCCACTCAAACCCAACAGCAGCCAAAACACTCTAGGTCAGACCTCTGGTTGTTGTAAATCGGATTGTTTATAAACTGGCATCAGTACAGTCAATGTACCAGTTGGATTCTTCTCAACATACACTGTGTGAGAACTTTTTTGAAGGAAACTTTGATAACTATATGTTGTTGTGTGTTTCAAAGTTAAGTTCATGCTGCTAAACATTAAATAAAAAGTAATATCATAATCATGAATTTGTACATCTAAGTATAAATTGTATTGAATGCATGCAAACTATGTCCATTATATACTATATCCACACACACTCACCACATACATACAGAGACACACAAACATGCACATGCACACATTATGTATTTCAGAAATAAAAACCTTCCAACCTTTTTCACTACATTGAGCTTGTCTGGAGCATGGTCAAATAAAGTGTCGAATGCATCTCTTTCTGAAAAACATTCAGTGATATTAATATACTGAGCAGCACTTGTTCCAATTTAGAAAAAATACTTACTGAGACACATACTCATTTGAGACAACACAGCCAGCAAAATGTTTCAATATAGTCTCTGTATTCCAAATACCATGTATTTTGCATACTGCTCTCTCGCTATAAGCTGCTAGCAACTTATTCTCTATTATTTACAAACCGCATCATTTTCAAGTAGGATTTGGATTACCTAATGACCCTGTTTCCCAAAAATGAACAAAGAACAATACCTTTATGCACAAAACCTTAAATATCCAGATAAAGGTAGCTGAGTAACTAAATAATTTTGTGCAGAAGAACATGAATTTAACGTTAGAGTCCCTACACCTACAGAGGAGGAGTTCCCCTGTGGGCCACCAACTGCACTGCGATATTAAGCATTTCAAGCAGGCCTGTGATTACACATCTGCAATACAATCCTTTGCATAGATGTTTTGGGCCATTTTGATATGCAATTTAGGGCATTATCAGCAGTACAGGCAACCTAAGGTAGCATGACAGGAGTGCTACTGTAGTGACCTTCTGAAGAAAACAGAAACACCCCTCCCTGAAAAAGCCACCAGAGCCTTTTCTGAGCAACTTCCAATTTGACAATCACCTGAATGATAGCAATGACTCCACAGTTACATTCATATTCCTCAATTAAAAAAAAAAAAAAAAGGTAAAGTAGATCCAAAGGCAGTTGTAGAAGGCAGATTTTATTTAAGGCAAGACTGCTCAGGGATGTCATTGGGAAAAGAGGTCATCCATGTAGCCTTTTAAATCAGCTCTAGGGCAGCCATTGAAATAATACAAGAAGCAAAATCTAAATTCTTGGTGGCAAAAAAAAAAATAAAGAAGTAAAAGCTAAATTCTCCGCATAAGCTCCTCACATGAGTGTTTTCTGCTGGCCAGGAATGTGGCCAGTCTCAATCCTGGCAGTAATACATAGTAGGCACAGGACATTGCATGGTGTGTAGGCCTGCTGAATAATGACTCAAAAGTCTTTAATGTGTAAGTAGGTAATGGATGCAAGAATATCAACACATTGACCAGCTGGTTCATGATAAGCCACCATTTTACATTATGCTGGGAACTTACGACCATTAATACTATTACAGTAATGGTCTGCAGGTTAAACCACAAGGCACCTGCAAATTAACATGTGCTGAAAAGCAGTGAAATGTGTTTTAAAGATGGTCAGACTAATTTTGATGCTTTTTCCCCTTTTGTTAACTGCCACAATAGCCTGTGGTGCATGTATTTGTCAGGGCAACTTGAAATCCTCTACTTCCTTGCAGTTTGATCAAAGTGACCACCCACTGCACAACTAATGTATACTTTGGCTGCCTCAAGAAAAACATAATAATCAAATAACTTACCATGCCTTCCTGATAATGCCCTATAGCAAAAAAAAAAAAAAAAGAACAAAACACAGTTATATATAATTTACTAGCAGATGAGCTGTAAAGAAAAACAGTATACATGGTCACATCTTCAACCTGGAATTAAGAAAACCTTCATCAAGTTACTCCAACTGAGAATCTGGATCAGTCTGGAGTCTATCAGTGCAATATCTCTTGGCTTCACTAAAGTCTCACAGGAGGCCAGATCTCACATTTTCTACTTTGAAACAAATCAACACACCTTGCCTGAGCAAAGAAGGCTTTTTCACATTGACTTTGTGAAAACTTGTGCCTCTGACTTAAAGATGAATTTACTACACCAACTACAAGACAATTGCAGACAAAACAAGGCTTGGGCTGGGTTCTTAAGGACTGAAGCATTTTGCTCCAGCTGATCCCTTATATAACTATCACATATAAACAAATCCATACAGATTAATAATAAACCAATAGTACAGCTTCCCGCCATTCAATTAGAAACCAAGATATTCTACTATTGTTCTCTGTTGGTTTGAAATAACTTTTCTCTTATAAATTGTTCAGTGAGATGACACATACAGGGCTTAATACTGTCATTTTTCATTCCCAAAGTCAAAACACCTAAAAATAACCATAACACATCCCTTTTTGAACGAATCTCATTCTTTATCAAGTAAAAACCAACAGAAAAGAATGAGGCATATCTTTCTTTTTTGTTTGAAAGACTTTTGAATAAAAAAATAATAAATATAATAAGTACATAAATAAATAAATAGTAGAAAAATATGGAAATTTTCTGTATCTTCAATCTGTCTTCTCTTCTACCCTGGTCTCCTGTTTTTAGTTTCCCCACTCTCTATTTCCTTCCCTTCTGTATTTTTAGATGCATGTTTGCAGCTCCTGAAAAGGCTAAAATACAGTCACTGGCTAATGCATCATCTTCCCTGGAACCCCAATACTGAAATCTAAATATCAGCAAATGTTTGAATTCTGAGACGCATCTGTGTTCAATTACTGAATTGCTGGCAAAAGTGGTGTTGACATACTCAGTGTTACCAGTTATTTCCTCTTGGATTTGTCGAGACTGGAGGATTCCTTCTCGTTTCTGGAAAAAATAAAAAAGTGACATTTTTCTCAGTAAAGTTTAATGCTTAGGGTACAGTAAAAATTTATTTGTGATCCCCCAAAGTAATTAGATAAAAAACCTGCAAAATAAGAACTTTTCTTAAGCAAACTTACAGTAATATATTATTTTACCTTACAAATATTTCAGAAAACTCTTTTGTACATTAACGAGAAACTTGAAACTCCACCTGTAGAAGGAAGTATTTCTTTTCCTTTCTCCATTGTTCCTAATTCACTTTTCTTTTAAAGGCCCCAATTCAGCAAGACATTTGAAACACCTAGACACATATGTAAGTATTTTAGTAGAGCTATGCCTAGGTGAGCTGAATTAAACCTTGTATTTCAATGAACAGCTTGGCAGATGGTGCCCATGCTTCTCTTTTGCAAAAATCCTGTTCCCAGGCTGTTCTTTCTGCCCTGTTCATACTCTTTCCTTTTTTTGCCTCAGTGCTTCCCTTTTCTGACTTCTCTCCAGACAAAGAGCTCTCTTTGCCTCTGCTGGAAAACCAAAATGGAGCTTCCATTCACACTCCCAGCCTGCCTCAGACCCCAGTCACCTTGTGTTAGTATGAGCATGGACTCCAACGTTCCTGACATGCGAGAAGCCATTCGTACGTGGTGTTGAGTGGCCTTTGTCTAGAGGCTGTACACAGCATGGCAGAACCCAACTCAAATGGTTGCTCTTTGAGTCAGTTGGAAAATAAAGAAGTTGAGAGGCTTGACATTGTTTCCAGTGTGCTGATCACAGTCATCTGGTGGTGGTATAAATACCGCGCATATGTTTTGCCTCTCTTTGTGTTCTCTCTGTTAATTCTATTCACTGGTATTACTGAAATTTTGCAATGCAGAAAGAATAGTCAGGCAAATGCTGACGACTGCATGTAAAGTCTAGACATTAGGCAATTATTCACGATTCTTCACTCCCTGTCATAAAAGGAAATGAGAAAAATAAATTTGTGCTGGTACTAGCCTTGCCTTCTCTGTGGAAAAGTTTGGAAAAGTCCTTCCTGGCATGTGAACTGGGACTGCTGCTCTTCCCTGCCTTGGAAAAGATAGCACATCCCTACCTGAGCCAATCCTCAGTGGACAATGTGCTGAGGATTTAGCCAGCTTGAGTCTACTAGTTCTATACAGCATTAATAAAATATATGAAGAAATATACTTCTTTCTGAAAGAAAGCTGAACATGGCATCTTCTGGGTCACTCCAGACTGGGGCCTCTGGTAATCTGTACCGTCCTATAAGCTATATGACAGTTTCAGGGCGTTTCCATGGTATTTTTTAAAGTCCTGTTACTAAGTATCTTGCACACAGTCAGGTGCATTCAGGAAGGACCTCTGAACATTAAAAAGACAGAGTGGAGTTCAGTGTGTTACATACTGAAAGAAGGGGCACAGAACAGCTGCTGAGACATCTTCTGTCACATTCCTTGAAAGTCTGAAGAAAAATTACATAATTTAGGGCTGTCTTCACTTCCACCTTGTGCAGACAGCACTAACTGCTAGCACCTCAAGTTACAATATAGTTCATGCTTGCTCAAGTTAGAATTCCTCCCTGAGATTTTTGTTTATTTTTCCCTTTGCTGCAGGGTGAAAGAAAACTTCTATTTCCTCCTCGTGATGACTCTGACATGCCAATGATGCCTTCTGCAGCAAAAGCTCTATTGCTTTTGTCTCTTAGAGGAGGTGAGCATCATAGCAATGGCATCTGTAGCTACCAGTCTGCTAGTACAGGAGCAGAAAAATGTTTCTAATGCTCTATTTTCTCTCTGTAAGCACGCAAAAATTGCCTAAAACATACTTCAGCACAATATAAAACATATTCCATTTTTTGATACACTACAACTGATATAAAAAAATATTTCTGCACCTTAAGCCTGTTATGACCACAACAAACAAACAAACACACAAACAAAAAAAACAAACAAAAAGGTACAAACCAAAACGTTACCAACCTCTAGTTTTGTGTCTGGTACTTGATGACCAACATTAATGGGATTTCCACAACTGCCCAAATATAACATCCATCCACTGGACACTTATTTGTCCAGCACATATAAAGACAGACTTTCCTATCTTTTGATTGTAGAAAGACTGGTGAAGTCCCAATGGCAACAAAGAGAATGGACCTTAAAACACTAATGTAAGTACCTTCTCTGTAAAGGCTGCTTCTCATACATCTTTTGCACTCTAAAAACTCTTCACCTCAAAACTGACCCTAAGACTGCTGTCACCTATTGTGAAGTTTGTCTTAGACCAGATAGAGAATGACACAATACTCCTAAAAATACAGAGGTCCTATTGAGAACTGAAAGACTTTCCAGCATGTTCCTTAAAGGCAACAGTGGCTACAACTGAAATAACAAACTATAAAAATCAACTATTTGAAAGTCACTGAGAAATGAGGCATGAATTAAGATTTCCCATTAAAAAGAAAAAGCTGGGTGCTCTTTCCAGTGACAACAGGAGACTTCAGTGGACAAGCTCGGCATTTTCTTCCCTTTCCCTGAAAGACTCCGCAAAAAGCCATGAAGATCTTCCTAATCACTTACCATTTTAAATTGTCAACTACCCCTAGAACAAAAAAGTACATCTAATTTGGGTACTATGTCTGGAAATGGAAAAGGTTTCTTCTTCATCTCCCTCCAACTGTGTCAGCAGTTTTATGTAACTGAGGGCCAGCTGCCTAATTTCCCCCACAAAATCCCACTCTGAAAACCTTCCCACTATTTGGATAGCTTTTTGACTATGCATTGTTGCTATCCACTTCATCTGGAGGATAATGTTTTATAATTGCCCCAAATGAAATGCAGAATTATTGTGGAGCTTGAAAGAACAAACACATTTGTCAGAGTTTCAGAGTAAGACTTCTTGGGAACCTGGAGGCAATGCTGCTCTGGAACATTTTTACCTTCCCAGGTAGTGGGACCAATGACCTCCAATTAAGCTTGTGATGTACACCTTCATCTAATCGCATTAATTTCCTAGCTCTGCCTAACAGTAGTTTATGCACCCAAGAACTGCTGGTCCGGAATATACTGAATCCATTCTGGCTGTTCTGCCAGTGCATTCTTATACTCTCTGATTTACATCTCTTGCACACAAACAATCTGTCATCTAATCATTTGTGGATGGCTAAAATAAATAAATAAATTTTAAAAACAGGCAACATGATGACAAGATCCAGCTCTCCAAAAAAGCTCTCCCTTGTTTTAGTAGATATGATCAAATAAAGCCTGGGCTTTGTTCAAAGTTATTCATTCTGGAAGGAAAAGAAAATAATATAACAGAATACTACAAAAGGTCCAACTATCACATTTTTTCACAAATCAGCTTATAACCCAGATTTCATATTACTTTCATTGCTAACAGCTTTTGTACAAACCAGCCAAAGGAAACAAGCTTTCATAAGAACCTGTTGGGCACGAGCACGTTTTTTGTTTCACAGATATCTTTGTTTCTATTTCAATGAACTGCACCCAGCCAGCATGGCAACCCTCAGATTTGATGTGTTTCCACACCTAGCAAAATCATGACATGAATTAAAGGGCCTCAACAGTGCCATGGTGCTCAGAGAGATTGAATGGCCCCTGTCCCTAAGGCAGGCTGGGGCTCACAGCTCGCAAGGGCACGGGGACACACCAGGTCATTCTGCAGCAGGCCCTCCCAGCCCAGCACTCTGCTTTCACCAGGTTTGGGGTCTGCAGGACAGAATCTTCTGCGACATTACTTGGATTTTATTCTGCTGCCAATGCTTTCCCTGCAGTTCGCTGGCGCCCGAGCTGCAGCTGCACAACTAAGAGGCAAAGCAGCGAGCCAGATTCTCCGACTACTTATTGTTTTTAAATTGGTTTATCTGTACTGACTTCAGTGGATTTGCTGTTGAACTACATTAGCCTATTAAACAAGAGGACAATTATATCCATTGATTTCAGTGGGAATTTTGTTTTCATGTACGGAGTGGCAGCAGAAGATGTGGTTCTTTATTTTAGGACTGTGCTCTTTTTCTTGGTTAGTTTCTCACCATAAAGATGCCCTTCCCACTCTACTCTCAATTTCTTACACTGGTTTTGGTGAAACTTTGAGATAAACAAGTGTAAATAATACATTTATAATAGCCAAAGGAAAGTGCTTAAAAACTGTGTTCCCCTGAAGCCTACGTGCAGAATTCTGGGGTTCTCTTTCATTATCTGTAGAGAAATCCATGAAGCAGAATCTGAGAATCAATGAGTCATTACCAGGCATCAGTGATACATTTGCCAGACTCTCCTTCAGATTTCTCCCCAAATTACAAAACTTGCCCTCTGTGAATTACGGAAAAAAGAGTGGTTACTTTCTCAGACTTGTCTCACAGATTTTGAGCCACACAAAATTTGAGCAATAACTTTCCACCAGTTACTTCAGGGTAACATTAGTTAAAAGACACAAATAAAGACAGTTACAGTGTGAAAAATGAAGGCAAAGTTAATTGGAGAGAGAGAAAAGCAGATTAAATGGGAAGAGGCCAAATAAGATAGAACAAGCACAAATCCAACTGAAAGGAAAATGATGAACAGAATAACATAAAGAGTTTGAATGGATGAGGCTCTAATAAGGAGACGGACTGACACAAAAGATTTAGTTGATGGGGTTTTTCTTGCATGCTTATGAGAAAACCAACACTGTAATCAGACTAAATTAGTATGCATAGGGCTGAAAAAGAATATTTAGTCACCTAACATGAATCCGAATGTAATAAACAGTGACAATTCATCACTCAGTGCCAAGAATGATTTGAATCTCTACACAAGCAAGAAGACCATCAAAAAATGGGAAAAATAATAATTCTAGAGATCATACTGAGTGATAAACACATTCCAACAATAATAATGCTTCATATATTTCTAATGTCACAGTCTGGCCACTTCACAATCAAAATAAGATATTCTGAGCCACAGCTCAATCTGGGAAAGCACTTCTGCCTTTTTCTGGTTGAAGCACTGTCAGCAGAGAAGATGCACGTGTGTTTCTTGCCAGCCAAAGAGACACACACATGCCCATCCAAACAAACTCTAGAGCATTTCTCAAGAAAGCCCCAGTCATTTTCACAACACTACCAACAGCTGTTTAATGCCCCTCTTACCTGCACAACAACCACCTGAATGGACACATGATCGGGGAGTCTGATTGGTGCTCGAAAATACTGAGATAACGCAACCAGAAGATGAAGTATTGCTACAAGACTTTTAGCATGAACAGCTGAAATAGATATCAAGAGCACAAATTACAAACTGCAAAGTAACTAGGGCACATATTTTTACTTCTTAGGATGTATGGATTATGGGACTCTTTTGCCCTTGCTGCCTGGAGACAAGGGGGCACTTTCAAGGCTTGTCTTTACTGGCCTTCTCCTCCTCAACAGGCTGTGTGAATATGACCCAGTCAGCAATGGGTGTCAGCACTGAAGTGCTACTCTTTGCAACATGTCTGGATGCCATAGGTTTGTGTAGATGGAAATCTAAAGCTAATCCAAAAGCCAGATTTCATGTACAGCAGTTTAAGTGCTGTCTCTGCATTCTCCTTGCCTCTCCTTTATTCCCCTTATTTCAATAAGGATTTATGGACTATCAGAAAGATATTTTTGTACTCATAACATGCACTTATTCATTTTTAAGTGTCACAATGTCTGCAGGATGATAAACGAGCCTATTTTGGCAGAAGCCTTAAGCAATAACTTACTAAACTCAATGACTCAAACATTCCTCATGAAGTTGTTACAGTTCTGTTATTGAAGCTTTTTCACAGCAGGTTTCATATGGGTAGTTAACACTAGCACAACTTACAAGATATCAAAAGCCATACTGTAGGAAATCCTTAATCAAGTATCAAACCATTGGCATGAATGATTTCTAATTCTTCTTTCTTCTTTTTCTACTTTGTTCTTGCATTCCTCAGAGTAGTATTCCTAAATGATCTTTGATAGCTACAATGCAGTGCACTTACATTTTCTGTCCTTGAACTAACCAGTAACTACTAGCTTACTTAAACTGGTAAAGCACCAAAATATACTTCTTCATTGTCTTCCAACGCAAGCGTCAACTATGCCATGGAAATACCACTTCATATAAAATGTGGCACTGCTGTCAAATTTTGCTGGAGTGCCAGTGGTCACAGATGAGGTGCTTTAGCAGAACACTACAAAGATGTCTGTCTGCCTGGCACCAGTGTGTGCTACAGCTGGGTCCAGCTGCTGCTGTCTATCTCTACTTCAGCTCTAAAACACATGTAAAACATTAAATTAAAACTAGAAGTTAAATTGCCAGGCCACTCTGAACACCATGCCTCCAGCTGCATAACAGAGAATGGAAAAAACCTGGGGGGAGGTTGAAAAGAGAAAGGGACAGAAAATTCAGCAGGACCACACAAAGGGGCAAGTCAGAATGCCTAATGTTCGTTCTTTGTCCCTCAAGATATTTCTCTCCCTCTCACTAATTTGTTGTGAATGGAAGAAGATACAAAACTGCCCAGCTCAAAACAGGCACAGGAGACAGGAAACTGCTATGTACTGGTCAAGGTATTCACCAGCATGAAATGATTCCGAAAACCAAACATAAAGCAGATTAAGAGGCCCAATTTTCTAAAACTGATAATCTGCTTTCTGCAACACAAATGCACTAAAATGTCTCATGTTGGGCACTGAAGGCATTTCTGTTAGATATTGCCATGTTCCTTCTTAATACAATCAAACAGGAAGGATGAATAACTTTGCTGAGAGTTTTGTAATGAAAACTAGTGATTCAGATTTAGCCTTAAATGACCAGAAATATTATTCATATCTATGCTGCAAATTTTACACAAAGAGTTCTAGGACCTAACCCTGCTTCTGCCTATCTACTATATTTATGCAGGTACTTGCCTGTTCCAACAAACCAGTTTGGTAACAGAAAACTTAAATTGGTATGGACTTCAGAGAAAAACCACCATACTTTGACAATGAAAACAGTTTATTGAAACTGAAGGTTGAGGACCAGTAAAGAGGGTAGAGTGTCCCATATCTGGAAATGCCCTTCAGAGCAGTTCCTACGATAAATAACAGATTTCAGCCTTCCCTTACTGTTGAGTATTTCAGAATTCCAGATAGCACCTACAGACTCCCAGCTATCAACAAAAGAGAACAGCAAAGCAAACACAACTTACAGTCAACGTTCCATTTAATGCTTCTTGGGGGGAGTTTAAGGGTTTCATTGATCTTTTCAAGCACTGTTTGTAGCTTCTGTTTCTGAGCGATTTCAGACTGAGTAACTTCTGCAACATTCAGCTTCTCACTTTCAAGCTTCTCTGAAGTGATAAAAGAAAAATACAGAGGAAAAACAACTGTCATCTCCATGAAGAACACAAAGACATTCCATACACACAGAAGTACATTCAAGAGATATCTGACTTCCTAGTTTTAAAATTATGTAAGTTTTCTTTCAGGGTTACTTTCCCCCACCCTAGTGAGCTCCTAAAGATAAGTTCATATTTTCCCCTCTGGTTACACATTGCCAAGGGAAAGGTCAAGTATTACTCTGTGCCACACTACTGGCTAATAAATATTGCTGCAACTCCCTTTAGGGAACACCAGACTTGGAGGTATGGCCCATTATTCCTATTGCTACTGGATAAAGGTTATTCTGTGTGCAAGTGGCTTGAACAGCAGACCATCAAACCTAGCAATCAGATACCAACTTTAAGATTTGCTTCATCAGTCTCAGCCTCCCAGCTTCGACCTCCGATGCAGGTGATCAAAAAATTTTCCTTGGCCCATTTGTGATAAAAGTGAAGTGATTCCATATTCATAGAGGGGGAGGATGCACCAAAGAAGTGCAGAGCAGGTCTTCTGGAGGCACGAGAACAACTAAAACCTCAGGCAATTTTTTTCTATGAAACCACAGCCCTTTTCTGCACTCAAAATTTGCACTAGAGTTTAAAATACTTTATGAATTGGTTTGTTACTAATTAGTACAAATTGCTATGTATATCATATACAGCTTAGTGTTTACCCTTAAAGGGGAAGAAAGAAAATTTAGCAGTAAGAGTTCCGTGATCACAACACCAGAAACAAAACGCTTGGTCACCTATCAGTTTACTTTTATGAAAGAATATCTCATTAAGAGATACCTTATTTGTAAGAGCTGATCTTGTTCTCATCAAAGGGAACTGTGTATCTTCCCAAAGGGAGTGAGCCTGAGCTACCAGCTTAAGAGACTGCTATATCCTAATCCTACTATATCCTAATCCTGCCTAAGAGACTACTATCTCCGTGGGTTTGCTGTGCCTCCTCAGAACCAGTCTCACTGTAAGACCAAAGCCTTTAGTTAGCATGGACCTGATCTACAAGGAATTAAGGGTAATGGAAAAGATTCCACTGAAATCAATAAATGCCAGATCATTATATGCATATTTTGAGTGAGGCTGCATCTGATACACAATTTTGGGTTTTTGGGTGAGGTCACTGGAGGTCTGTCTGCCCATGAGAATGAAATTGCTCAGTCTAGGGTATATTCAGTTCATCACAACATATTCAATAGCTTAACTATTCATAGCAGGGAATAGTCTGTGTAGTCTTTATTGCAAGTGCTCACATGATGTTTCAAGATTCATTTAAGATACTGAAAAGAAACTTACTGGAGACTTTATGAGCTGTAATAACTAAGAAAATGGCTTCCAAGCCAACAGTGTAAAAAGCACATGCCAGCTGTGCATTAGCAGTTTCTTTTCTCTATCTGTTTCTCAGCTGAAGCTCAGTTTGCAGTCCACTGGGCACCATTACCTCAGTAACATTAAAAGCCAGACATCAAATCAGAAAGAAATTCCAACTTTCCAGAGGAACTTCGCAATGTGAATAAACCATAGTATGGAATGAGCAGAGATTAAAAACATCCACCGTTGTACTGAAAATACCCTTTCCTTCAAACTTACTTTCCACTTGTAACACAGTTAAGTTTGTGCAGCACATATGCAGATAATAAATTTAATTGGGGTGAATATCGTTGCCAAGACAAGAACCCTCCCTCTCTAGCACCCCAGGTAGGCTTTATGCTGTTCTCATCAACCACAGATCACCACACATTGCACTGTAGCTATGAGGACTGTGCGTGCAGCCTATTGCTCAAGGGCCTCATAATACAATGCTATTTTTATATCACTTAGTGGCATAAATGTAAGATGATACCAAGGCTCCTAAGTAGGAATAGGAGATCTACTTATTGACAAAGTGCCTTAACAGCATGCATATATATTTTTTCCTTACCAAATAATTTCTGCAATACTTGTCCATCATACAGGTCTTCGGCCAAGTCTTTCACAATAATCCTCTCTCCCACCAACACATCATTAATCCAGTCAATTAATACCTATATGGGAAACACAAATTTGGCAGTATTACACACTATTCATTTGCAATTTAAAACACATGTCATTTTGTACAATGATGAAAATGCTTAGCAGAAAGAATACCAAAGCTGCAATGGCTCAAAATACAGTCTGAAATACCAGGAGAAGCAAACAGGAAACACTCAGGAAGGAACTTCTAAGGTGGCTGTGTCAATGCACCATAAGGTCTAGGCAAATACCAATTGATGCAGTGCCTTCTGGGGTGAAATGTTTCCCTTGCTTTCAGTAGCATTTTAACATTTTACTGTGAAGCAAAAGGTGCTGAAGTTGACTCTAATGAAGCGTCCTGCTGAAATTCTAACCCACGGAATCAAAAAGAGGGAAAGTCAGCGTGATCTTAGACTGGTGGTGGGACGGCACTGAGAATCTGGACTCAGGATTTTAATCTTCAGTCTCTCTGTGTCACATCTAGAGAAAGACGTTGCAACAAATGACCTGCCTGGTTCACTGGGATGTATGTACTACATGGTTCCATTTAATTAATATCTAACCAGTGCTTTGAAGGGTTCAAATGAAAGAGGCAGGGATAGCATTAAAAAAGTTTCACTTTCCTGAGAATGTTTACATGCTTTTCATTACCTTCATTAGTTCTTGTAATTTTGGGTCATTTCTTGAATTTGGATCAACCATTGTTCGGACTTCATTCTCCTCTGGAAGGTTTAAAATAAAGATATTAGTAACTATTACAGGCACAACACTTTATTTTACAAGAAGCTTTTTATGTTGAGATACAAAATTGTTGTGAATTACCTAGCATAGTGTCCTCGGGATCTAGTTCGAATGGAATTGGACTGAGAGGTAAGTTAATGGCATTCATTCCTTCTTCCTGTAATTCAGATACTAGGAAATAAAAAAGAAGAGCTTGGTCAAATTTCAATTTAATTTTACTTACTACTTCACTCCAGCTAAAAGTAGCATTGTCTTAATTTCTTTATAAGAACATGACTCTATTAGATAAGTCACGAGGTGTAATTACAGGCATAAAGTACAGCTAACAAAAATGGGACGCACAGCCAACAAACCTCTACTTGTTCAAGTAGATTTTTCTTGGATAATGGCACTGGAATCAATGCAATTACCTCAAACTTTTTCAGGATAAGGCCCATTGTCCTCAAATTTTAAAAGGTACACTTGCATTTTAATGGTCCTGACATTTTAACACTAATGAACCATTTTAGCTGAAGGAAATGATTCTTGCTCTCAGCTATGTCGCCCTTGCTCTGGAGATGCTTCAAGTTTATCTACTTGAGAAGAGCTGGGCCTGGAAACTCCATGCAGGAGCTTGCAGACTGAGAAACTGTTGAGGGCTGAAGGTGCAGCAGCAGCACACAGATACCTCCGTGGTTCAGGTCAGAGATAGGCTAGCTACAGCAAGCTGTGGGATGCTTCTGCCCTGTGTCCTTGGCCTTTCCTTAGCAGAATTCACAGCAGCAAGACATGGTGTAAGATGATGAACCCTCAAAAGTACTGGCTGAGTGTGGAGTCCAGACATAGGTAAAGAAAGAAGTTGAACACAGGAATAGGTGAAATAATCCAAGATGCCATAGTCTGAAGATACCTGCAGTTGTCAGGAAATACGGATGAGTTCTTACTCAGCCAAAGCCCCCAAATGCTACAAAAATCAATGTTCTTGTAATACATGCTCTGAGAACATAAGAACAGAGATCCAGAGAAGTGATGTAAAAGGAGACTTGCCACTAGTTCTGTACCTGGTACAGCTGAGAGCAACTTCATTCCTCTGGGTGCCCCAAACTTTAACAGGTTGCAAAGACAAAACCCCTCTTTCACTGCCCAAACATGCTTCCTTAATAGACAAGAATAAATACAAACAAGCCAATACACTAATTGTACTACTATGAAAGAAGACACAGCACTGTGCAGGGAGGGAACCCACAAGTTTGTATCTTGCTTTGTAACCAAGAAATCAATGCAAACCTGGCTTATTAAACCAGGAAAGAGGCTCACTGTCTTATGGATGTCAAGTAAACAATGCTGTTTTGATCACTTAGCTTCCAGTGTACAGACATTTAACAGAACTGGTTGCTAGCACATCTATTCCAGTCATAATTTAAACTTAAAGAGCTCAGTTCAAGAATCCTATATACATCCTGAAGATTCAGGTAGTTATCTACACCTTCTGACACGAACTAAAGTATTTGATTTATTTGCAGATGCAGATTCCCCATCCAATAGTTCAGATTTACCAGCCAATGCTTTCTTCAGTTTATTCTAAAAATTACAGAAACTATTTAGCTTGGGTTGAAGATCTTGTGTTTTGTTCCTGCCCTCATGGCTGCCTCACAGTTAGCTTTTGGAAATATTACATCTTTGCCTTAACTTCCTGTGTGCAGTAAGTGTAGCTAAATTTCATGTGAACACTGTGATAATCAGTCAGCTGGTGTGATAACAGGACTCAAAACTTTCCAGGTATTTTCTACACTTTCTGAAATGTTTTGTGGTCTGCCAGATGAAATGCCTGTGCATTTTTCAAGAATCTGTGGAGCTGTATCGAGGCATCTATTCACAGCAATCATGGTTGCTAGAATCCACTTCTAACTGTACAAAAATAACTTCAAAAATCCACCACCTTGAATACAGAACCTGTAACTTCACTCTATACACTCACCCTCCTTGTGTATCTGTAAAATACAAATACTGAGCAGCTCTAAAAAGTCATAAAATAATGTT
Organism: Scytalopus superciliaris; assembly: GCA_013400415.1. Taxonomy (NCBI): domain Eukaryota; kingdom Metazoa; phylum Chordata; class Aves; order Passeriformes; family Rhinocryptidae; genus Scytalopus; species Scytalopus superciliaris. The sequence goes on along the minus strand of VXBX01004892.1, from coordinate 376,260 downwards.
GACAATAATAGTTCCCTGGATTATTGTGTATTCTCTAAAACTGATGGCTACATCTAATGGACCAAATTAATCAAATTAATCCCTCATGTAACTCCACTGAGTTCTGAGGAGTTATAGCAAGGATGAATTTGGTCTAGCATGTACAATCTCAGGAACTGTTCACACTTAATGGCAATTGGTTTTATTAACCACTTTCATTTTTTAAACTTTTTTTATTTTAATTTTAGTTCAAAACTGTTATGGGCATAAAAATGACAGTGGGTAGAAAATTTCCATGTGGAGACCTTTCTGTTCTGAAATATTTAGTTCATAGAGGAGTTCTGCACAAAGGTTTCTAGGCAGAAAACACAGGGAGGGGGGGGTTCACATCAATCCCAAGAGGGAGCAGAGTAACTAAAACCTGTTCAAGCCAACTGCCTCCACTGAGCTCTCCTGTCCCAAAGGGCTGGATGCTCTGCTTGGGCAACACACACTGGAGAAAGCAGTCAGCTCATTTTCCTATTGAAGAACAGTAATGAACGCTTTTGGTTCCTCTCTCCAGGGAGTAACCCGCTGGCAGCGCTTGCTGACACTTCTCCAAGGAAACTGAGTGGACCTTTCAAGACTGAATGTTATGTAAGGAACTCTTTACAAGGCCCACTGAACCTCCCCATGTTGTGCCCTCAACGTGTACAACTGCTACATTCTACTTTTAATAACATGCCTTTCATCATATTACTGAAATTTCTGAAAATAAGAGAAGGCAAACAAAATCCTGCCATATCTTTGCATGGAAAGGGAACATAGAACACAAAATAATAATAAACATACATGGGGAACTAATATATTGATGTGTTCTAGAATTCAAGTGTTACATTCATTGTACAGCAGGGGCTAAGCCCTGTTTTCTGTAGGCTGCTGTAAGCAGCTCACCCAAACTGCATATACGTATTGCACACCTGCCAGAGCCATATGCGGAACCCACTCAACACACCTCCAGATGATCCCAAGATTCCAAATGGATCCACTTTGCAGGGAGGACAGCTCCTCCTCAGACACTGCATTCTGCAGTGCACAACCCATGCCCCAGGTGGGGACCAGTCCCATAATAAAGACTCCTCCTGCCCATCTGTTCCCTACGAGGAGAAAACACGATACAGAATCCCCGAGCCTGACAGCATCTTTTCATTTCTTTCCCAATACTGAAGAGCAAAGCTTTAACTACAGATTGGTAATAATACCAAATGGAGCAGGTGAGCACATGCATTACATCAAGTTGTTGTAAAGTGAGTGAAAATGTATTACGTAGTACAGCCTCACTTTCTAAGAACTGTCATTTAAAAAAGCCCTAATGACAAATCACTGCTATACACTTAGGTGTTTATAGAGGAACCACAAATATGTCATTGAGGTTAAGAGTTTGCATACCACAGTTTCAGCAGAGGAATCCATTTTTCAGCTGCTTTTCATTAATTTGTTTTAATTAACTTTCATGAAAATCACTTCAACTTAGTATTTTAATTAAAAAAAGAGATCACAGTATTTGGGCAATTTTTGCAGCAGCTGAAATTAAAATAAAATAATCTAATATTTTTAAGTACCTTGAGAAATTACTTTGGAGCATCAGTGAAACCTCCGCTCCAAGTCTAACAGTGAAAGCCCCCAGAAGGGAGCAGGGGACATACCTGCAGCAGTTCATCTATACCACACAAGTTGCCAGGAGCCAGATCAGTGCACTGGGACCTGTGGCAGTTCCTCTGAGAGTATCCACAGTCTGCTAGACTTGGGGCATGCTTGGCCACTGGACAACCCCCACAATTAGAATTAAGATCACCTTTCTGTCTTCATCCTCTACTGTGATCCAGATACAGCCCAGTTCATCAGCTACCACGGCGCTTCTGCTGGTAGGATTAGAGACTTGATCCCTCTGGACATGAGAGTAAAATCCAGTCCTTTGAGGCCCTTTTTTTTCAGTCACCATGTTGAGTGGACCTGGGGGCTGAATACACTCTTAGAGCAGGACCCTGAAAAGCATCAATTATATGTGGGCCAGACACATCACTGTGGATTGGAAATGTGAAAGTCCCAGTTTTAACTCTGGATAAAGAATGGACACTTCTGCCCAGACTTCTGATTCAGCTCCACATGCCAAATTTCTTATGATGTAATCAAGTGCAACTCCACTGCTATCAGCTGTCAACAGACTTCCTCCCACCATGCCAGCACCAAATTTGGCCCCAGAGCCGGGGAGCCCACAAGCCTGTATGAACAGCAGCTACAGCAGCTATTTTAAGCTGGATGGAATTCTTACTGTTTTAGATGCTCTAGGATTACAAGGTCATAAACCTATGCTATCAAATCCACGCTGGTGCTCTGAGCCAGACTCTGCCCTTTGATGCGTGCATCCCACTGCCATTGGAACTGCTGGACGCCGAGCCCATCTGAAAGTGGAGCACTGCCCATACGGTTTAAATTGGCTTAATTCCTCCAGTGCATGCAGCCTGTTGCTCCACATTGTATTTATTAGACAGTTTCATTTGGGTTTTTTACTTGTTTATTTTGTGTGCTGAAGGCTTTTTGCTGCCCTATTTAGTATTCAGGGCTTAACGTTATTCTGATTTGAATGAAACGCATCTTATTATTTAACTGAGCGCAGAAATGCCACATCACCCAATGCACCCTCTGTGGTTTAGACATATTTTAGCATATCTATCCAAAGAATCATAAAATAAATACAGCAAGATGTTGTATTAAATAGTCTCTCCTCTGAGTGCTACAGCCATGTCTTTCCATGTAATTGATTCCGTACTTCCCAAACTAAAATTACTCAAGTGCCACAACAGTAATGGATCGGTTCTGAAAGTGTGTGACTAACTAGAACTGAACCCTAATGCTGGAGGGAGCACAATGCCACAATGCTTGCAGCCTCAGTCTTTCAAAACCAGGAGATTTAAATATATGCATATACACCCACACAAATAACACTTCTGCAGTTCTTTAACTGCCTTTCTTTCTCTAGTGTAAGAGTTTTCCTTTCAAGGCCCTCTCTGCCTTTTTTAAGGTTGCATGTGCTTTGGTTGGGTTTGTTGGGTTTTCGTTGTTTTGCTTTCTTTGATTTTTTGTTTGGTTTTTTTGTGGAAGCTGAGATTTGTTGACATTCACATGAGTCCAAGAGTTTAATCTTTCTACAAGAAGTCAAAAACTACCTGATATTTTAAATTGCTATGGTAGGCAGTAGCTTTACATGTCATGTCTCTAGCTATTCTTTGGACCATTTGGAGGTCTAGCTGCATTCATATTGCCAGAATAACAGTGGATATTTGTACATATGCTCACATTCAAACATGCATGCCTATGCTACATAAATTTATATACATAGCCAGAAATTATAGCCAGTTCAGAAGAATGCTGATTTACAATAAGAAATGTCTTTACTGCTCTTTTGTAACACATATACTCAATTGTAGTTGAGCCAAATTTAGATGAATTGGTTTTTGGTTTTTGTATTCTCTTTACTGGGTGCAAATTTCTGGTAAATGTCCATGACCTTGATGGTTTGCTTTTGTGACCACTCATGCACAAGAGCAACTTTACTTCTTCTACTGATTTGATAGCCTGCAATGCAGATTTGAGTGTAAATGGCTGTGTCCTCAGGGATTTCAGTGGATTTATGCTGATTTATACCAGCTCACTGACTCAGTGTGATTCCTGTTCCTTCTCACACATTCCAGTTCTATAAACGGAGATAATTCCAGTGGAGTAATTCTGGATTTGTACTGGTAAATGTGAAAACTGATCAAAATTGCCTAAGATGGTCAGAGAATGAGAGAAAAAACAGCAAAAACAATTTCAAAAAGTCCTAATTTAAGCTTTTACAGAATGATACTATTTAGTCAAGCAAACTTACGCAATTGCTTTTTGGGCCATCCATCCAAAATGTTCATTTCTAATACTTGTGTGTGTGCATCTTGTAAGTTCACAAAGGGAAAAGAAAATATTAATCTAAAATGGTGCTCCCTAATTTTCTGGAATACATAATTCATCCAACATGGATTCTGGCAGCTAAGCTTTAACTCCAAAACAAAAGAAATCCACACAAAAGACAATAAATCTGCATTACACATGGTACTAAAATGATCCAATGGATTTATAGATGTTTACAAGTTTGCAGAGTGTGACACAGCGTCCACCAGAAATTTGATATTCACAGCACAAAACATCATAAACATATGTCTGCAACTACAAAAGGGCCTTTTTATGTGGGGATCATTGTTAAAATTGTCTTCAGAACATAAACCTTAAGTTGTAAATGCTACTCCCCATTTATTCTCCAAGACATAACAAATGAGGGAAGAAAAGCAGAGATATGTTTGTAATTGAAAATGTTTCTCAGGAAATGATCTGTACAGGAACATCATTCTCATTCCATTAACTGCTGACTCCAAGCCAACCATTTGTAAAAGTAAATAAATATGCAAACTGGCTGACAACAATGTGCCTGTCTTTAATGTTTCTGCATTAGTACTCAGTCTCCAAAAAAGAATCTATTTTCTTTTCTCATTTCTCCATTAAACCAAACATGGCATGCACACAAAAGGAACAGGAGTAACGCTGCTCACAAAAAAGATGGGAGAAATGCTATGATTTGATTTTCATGTGTTCAATACAAATTAAATGCTTATTGCTTTGAACTTTCTTTAAAATCCAAATTCACTCTGAAGTACCTCAGTGACTAGTTTGCTGTTTCTTTCTTTTTTGAAATTAACAGGGGGGAAAAAAAACCCTCCGTAGACTGACAAATGTCTGGTCTGCATAGGTAAAAAACAACAAGTCAGGGAGCAAACTCAGTCCTTTCTCAGAATTTCCCTGTAGTTTCTAAGAGGTAATAAGTGGTGCAGTGTCAAGCTAACGGAGATGCCAGTCATTCCATTCATTCCTTCTACACATCCTCTCAACACATCTTTTAAAATACATAAGCAGTATCCACAGATGTTTTGAAAAGCTTGTCACCCTACAGGAGTGTTTAAAATCCTACTGAAAAAACACAACTCAAAAGGCAGCTTTGGGAACAAATACAGACAAGAGTTCAATTGACACTGATTTTGACTCCCACTGAAGAATAAATCATGCATATGAGAAATGCTGTGACCATTCCAAGTTCTTCTCAAAATGTGCTGTGCTGAGTCTCATCCCAGATGAGATGCAAACTCCAAAGAGACTCAGATACTTGCACAGGGTCTTTGTGCAACAGATGCAGGTTGTTAGCTGGTCTGCACGTGGCATCCCTATATGCAAAGTATTTTATTGACACAAATCCTTTGACAGCAAAGATTTCCAACTTATTGGGGTAAGTGTTGATAGATCTCTAAACTGACTTACTGAGGTATCTCAGAATTACATGGAGTACTCGGGGCTATACAGAGACTGAAAGGGGAAGTGTTTTTATCCTTCTCACTGATATTGTGATATCTGGCAAGTTATAACAAATCTGCAGGTAGCAATACCCAGAGGAGAGGCAGACAGACCTCTTGGTGCAATCCTAACCCAAAGCAAGTGGAGGCAATTTTTCATCCTATATGCTCACCAGCTTGCTGCAACAGCTTTTTCCAAACATTATGGACTGGAGAAGCTGATTTTGTAGGGCTGACTTGCCTCATTTTGTGAATCACCAACCAGCTAACAGTAGTTATTCCAACATCAACATGAGGCACTCATGCAGAGAAGACAAAACCAAGGATCTGTTCCAAGAAGTCTTTCCCAGCTCAACAAGTTCTAGCTATTCCTAAGAGAAAACCCAAAAATAGTTCTTAGGAATGTGAGGACACACTAGTAGCAAGCTGAGGATTTCCTGAATTTCTTGCTCTTTTCTTCTGGTGTATATAAACTTTGTTTCTGAAGGAGAAAAAGTTAAGTCAGACCCACTGCACCTCAGCAATCTAGATGATTGCTTTTTCTTGAAAGAAATATAAAAAACTACATTTACTGGAAGGTTGAAGTTGCTTCTCAGAGACTGCAAATTGGCTTATGTATTGCACACACAGCCACTATTTTCAACCTGTAGTTCCTAGAGCTACTTGTGTTTTACGATAAGGATCTCATTATCTTCAAGGAATGACTTTGTGACAAAGCATCAGAAGATTTATAGTCAATAGCCAAGTATTTCTACATCTCAGAAGGGGAAAAAAAAAAAAAAAAAAAAAGCCAAAACCACCTTAATATCTTATGAGAGTTCCTCACACTTCAAGATCTTTCTTTAGTATCAAAGTCAACCAAGATGAAGTTTGGGGTGACACCAAAATTGGACAAGTAGCAAACAAGAAAGATGGAATAAGAGTCACCCAAAGAAATTAAAATAATTTTGAATGCAAATATGTAGATGTATTATTAATTTACACAGCTAGTGTTTGGAGTCCATTCTTTGGTACCTTCTGTGTCAATCCTGAGCATCTAACCATGGTTCTCAGACTCAGTACAACAAAGGGGAATTAATAATTGCAATATCTAATTCTGTTTTCCCTTTCCACTTTAAAGATTTTCAGATTCTTGCTATGCTTATTATTTGTGCCTAACACACAGATGGTTTCTAAAAGTCTCTGCAATATGTCCTAGGGAATTTAAGTTTCTTGTCAAGGACAGAATCAGGATTTAATTTGGGAATTGGGATCTAAAGACGGGCCTTCAACATGGAAAAACCAGGCTGTGGCTTTGGCTGGATCAACAGAAACCCAGCTACATTCTTAAAGAAAATGGGCTGGATTTGGTGAAAGGCAAAAAATGAACCCTTAAAATGGCAGGAATGTATCTTCTAGCATATTGAAGAGTAAACTGCCTTTGGGGTTCTCTTGACCAGTGTGGAGGTTAACCTACATTTGACAGCAGGAAAACTTCAGGCTTTGACTGTTACAGCAAGGACTAGAGAAAAGATCAACTTGCTTTCCTTATCTCACATGAGTGTGCACCACCAAGATGCACATCTGATGTGTGCAAGTCCTTCTGCTTTTTCCAGCCATACAGCTTGAAGGGTCATTTCAGGGACAGAAAGGAATATATTAGGGTTGTGGCAATCCCTGGCTAGAGGGAGGACTTGGGTCAGCTGGCATAAATCACAGTGTGGTGTGGTCAATAGTATGGCTGCGCTGTTCTCCTAAAACATATTTACACAAAAGTGTAAGATGATGCAAGACAGGACTTTGGTAGCACAAACTGGAAACTATGTTTGGCCTAGGAAAGCAGAGTTAGCTCTCAGTTTGCACAGGAAATAAATGAACACTTTCCAGTGTAGGCTCTCAAATTCCTTAATCAGTATTAATACATTTAACATCCCACCAACAGAAGAAAATAGCATTATTCCCATTCTGCAGCATTGAAAGTGATGCAATTCTAGATGAAGGAATACATCTACATGTTTCCTTTCTGGAGACATAAACTGCACTTGTAAAATGGAAACTTGGCACTTTAAAGTACAGCCTTACCTGTCTATAATGTTACACTTAGCCTGACGTAGAGTGGACAAGAATACTCATACCTCTTGCTTTCCAGACTCATATCACAGTAAAGAGAACACCATTCTTTCCACACAACCAGTAGTAATGATTTTCATCCAGCCCTGTGCCTTGCCCTTCACAGGCCCTGCCTGGTACCCTCCTGTGCATTCCTAATCTTGCTTATTTCCTTATAAAACTCAAACAGCTGCTCCAACTTTCAAATGCCCTAAAATAAACTACTTTATTGAACAGTTGAACAGATTATGGTGTTCACATGTTTACGTGAGGACCAGCTCTGAACTGCACATGCACTGCAACTGTCTTTTCCAAGAAATCCCAAACAAGCTGTAAGTTCAGAGCAGCACTTGCTACCACCTGTCAGGACCTGTCAGACAAGGGAAACAGCAGTGTTAAACTCCTACCTGATAAATGCATTTCACAGGTTGCTGTCGTTACCAACCTATGAATTCTGCAGGCAGAACAATCATGCCAATCGTTGCTGGGGCTGTATTTCCTACTATGCAGGTGAACATACCAAAACATGCAACTCAACAATTCAAGTAAATAATGGTTTGATTTCATTGCACTAAGGCAGTTCCTCAGAAATAATCTGCAGCCTTCTCTTTTTGATGTCATAAATGAGTTTATAATACTATTCCTATGGGAAAGTGTGTAGTACCACAAAATTTTCGTTTTAGTAAGCATGAATATTAAAACTTACCTACTGCATAACACATAGCCCATCTGAAAATTTCTATCCCAAACATGCTTTTGACTACAACTTGCTCTGAGTGAAAATTCAGCTGATTAAAGTCACTGTTTTCACACTGGAGCCGGTGTTACTTAAGGATTGAATTTGTACCAAACTGAAGCTAGTAGAAACACATACTCTCATGAAATATCACTAGGATGAAAAAGCTAATTTTATCTCACTCATATTGCAGAAACATTTATATGGAATAGCATTCAAAATTAACTTCTTTTACCCAGGAAAAACAAACTCTGACAAGGGTAAGAAGAAAATAAACTCCCATTCTTATCTTCCAAATACTACAAAACGAAAAACAACTACCATTGAAATAGACAAGGTCAGAAAACAATGCCCCTAAAATATCACAGAAACAACGACAAAAAATAACTGAACGAGTTCCTCTAGTCTCCTACCTTTAGGGCAAAATGCTCCACAGCCCATCGTAGGGTCGCTGGGCCACCCTCATAGTGCATCACAGGGGGAACTGCAGTCTTTGAGGTGTTTGAAGCCCCTCACAGGCCCCTTTGCTGCTGCTCTTCAGAGAAGCTGTATCAGCTTTAGAGCCTGTTTTCTAACAGAATGGTCCAAGCACATCACAACTCTCGGCTCAGAGCATCGCTTCAGAACAAGCGACTGACTGCCTTTATAATTTAATATGATGCCACATGAGACTCATAGACCATCTGCAAAAGAAACTAAATCTGCTTTTTGCAGCTTGGTGAGTCGCATTCTGAATGCTGGGCTGCAGTTTTGATTGTGTGCTTTTGTTATCAGTCATATAACTAAACAAAGTGCTCAAAGGGCAAGTGTAAAACACATGTTTTTAGTAATCACAGTCTGTTCCTGCTCTAGGTACGCGTACCTTTCCCCCTTATAACTGAATGCAGTCATAACTCCCCTCAAAGTGTAGGAAAGGTCTAGGCATAGACATGGCAATATTTTTTTGTTTGTTTGAGAAACACAGTCTGATCAACAAGATTTATAGAATCCTTGAATCTTGTTGCCAAAATTGAAGTGCATGTGTGATATTACCAAATTCAGGTCCTAAGCACAGTACTCTTTTCTCTAAAAATACTTCCCTACTGAAATAATTAGCAAAACTCACATGGAATGAGGATTAAGTTCTGAAACAGTAAAAAGCATACAAAAAGCTAAAAAGCAAAGAAAAGAGAGGTATGAGCCATCAAAAGAATAATAAACTACTGGTAAGAAATAAACTAGTTTTATGGTCTATAGGTCCTTCCAAAGAGGGACAGTAATGAAAAGATATTCTAAAGCAATTACTTACTTAGACTAAAACTCAAATTCCTATGAAGTTTTCTACAGACTAAAACTTTTCAGAGGCTGTAAAATGTTTAAGTGTCTGTTTCAACTTGGAGTAGGATGAGGGAAGTGACACATCCCTGGCTCATTTCTAAGTCAGGGAAAGTAGTTACCTTTCTACTTTCCAATTGAACTTCATTTTAAAATACCAATGCCAAAAGACAAGTACGGAGAACCGAGTGGTATTTATTGTTTAGGGTTATTCAGCTATGCTACACAACATTCCTCCCACAGGTGTCCTATCAGATGTGATTCCTTGCAGAAAAAGACAAAGCTCTCATCACCCTTCTGAAATTACATTCTTCTCCAGTTCTAAGGAATCTCTGATGCACACTGGTCTGCACCTAATGGGTCACTCCTAAAAGGAGCTTTCCCCCGTCAACACTTCTATTACATGCTTTACTCGCAAGTAGTAATGGGGCTCCCCATTCCGACTCCTGGAGTCCCATTGCCTTCTGGCACTGGAAAACTGGATTGCTGAACTGCTGAATAACAGCATTCAGTTAGAGGACAATACTGAGCTGGCAGTTCTTTACCCAGCTTTCCTTTGCTTGATTTCTGAATAGAGCCATAAGTGTCCCAGATACTTTATTAGGGCAATCCTGTCTGGGAGATAGGTACAACTAAAGGGAAACCACACTTCACTTGAAACATCAAGAATGATGCTGAAGATTATTATATATCATGAAAATTCATTAAGTCTGAAGCCACAAAAACCTACATCATCAATTCAAGCTGTTTTGTGATTATTTATACCTGAGTACAAAGTGGCACTTTTTTACATGCACAACAATAGCTATTTCACAAAAGTAGTAAATGAATATTTTTCTTTTACATTGAGTTTTAATACCCACAGTAGTAGACAAAAGATCATGTCCAGATAATAGGTGAGCTTGCAGCAGAGTAAGAAAGCTGTAAATTGGCTAAAGCAGAGCTGCTTTCTCTGAGGGTATAACATGGGAAGAAGTTGACAATAGCAGGTCTGAAGTTCAAAGTTTGGGGACCTAGTAAAGGAATTCCCACTCATTCTGTCTGTAATCCATTTTCACTTGCCACAGACATAAATTCAAGTGGGGCTTGATTGCTAATTCCTGTGATAAAGTAACAAAAACATCATCACTCAAAAAGCCTGTGCACTTCCCCTTTCCCTTAGCAGAGATCACTGCAGGGGAAAAAAAGCACATTGGTAAGATGCTTTGGGCCTAGAGTTTCCCAAACTGTTCCTAAGGGCTCATTTTCAACCCTGCAATTTTCAGCTTTGTAAAAACAGAAGTATAGCCAGGGAGGACTAAAGTCTTATTCAAGCCGTTTTGGCCATCAATACAGGAAACAATTCAAAGGCAACATGACACTGATAGCTTAATTTGTGAAAATGGATAAATACTGGATCTGCCACATAGCACATTAACCCATGTAACAAATAAATACAGAAATAGCACTGCAATACTTGGTTAAAAGGTTTTGGTTCACAGAGGAGGAAATTCAATTAAAGCATGTAATGTCAATTACTGTCATTTGTAATTTTATTTTGCTTCCCTAGAAATAATACAGATGCAGGATTCTAAAGTTACCTGCATGTTTGATGCAAATGGGATAAAATTATCTAGGTTCTGAGAAAATCCAGATAGTAGTAGGGAAAAAACCCACAGTTTTACCTAACCTCACTCATGGATCTTCTTCAAAGTACTGATTACATGAGGACTGACGACCTTCCAATTTAAACATATAAGCCAACAACCCAGACCTGAAACAACACTTTTATGTTTAAAACATTATGTTAAGTCATCAGAAAGATTGGGATGGAAGCAACAGCTTAATTCTCATCTACTGTAAATGGGCACAGCCTTACAAAAGCCAACAGAAGAACATTGATATCAGAAGAGAACTTGGCTTACTGTTTATACTGATCGATTTTAAATGGAAAATTACAGGATCAGGTCCTTAATGCTTCTGTCTCCTTTGCTCTGCTCTGTGCAAAAGTGACAGAGACTAGAAGCCACATGGAAGACTCCAAGCATCTCACCACCAGAGTAAGAAACACTGCCAAATCTCATCACTCCATTTTCTCCTTTGCCACACACATTGCATTGCAGTCTCAGCACCCATTTCTGCTTTCGAACAAACAGCTTTTCAGCAGTAGAGCTGAGCACTGCACAGGAGCATCCTACTCGTATCATATTCTGTTGAAGTCAGGAAACTAACACCAAAAATGAATTAATTAAACTTACTGTCAGTGAAATAAATGTCAGATGTATTTCTACCTTGTGAATTATGATCTGAGCTACCACTAGAATCAGCAGGAGAAAATCTTCTGTAAAGACCTCCAAGCTATTTTCCTTTAAATATCACCACTTCTAAATATGGAAGGCATTCTGCCTTTGAAAAACCGTACTTTCCTCAAGAGTGTCATGCTGCAGTAAAATGATGATTAGAATTATAGGAAAAAGCTAGCAAAGGGAAGACTAAATCAATCAGATGCTTTCTTATGCCTCTAAATGATACACATAAATAGTATCTATCAGGTTCCCCCAGGCTATTTCAGGAGTATGCAGAACACAAAATGATGCAGATTCATTACAAAAAGTCTAAATCTAATCTGTCTGAATATAAAATGCCAGGAATGACATGGAAGAAGAGAAGACAGACCTTGTATGTTATACATAAGCAGAAACAAGAGTCACACAAACTGGGAATCACATAAAATGTGCAGTTACCAAAAAAATATAGGTTACATCCCTGGCAGTGCCAACATCTATTGGTGTATAACTGCAGTGAGGAAAAAGGTGCCTCCAAATGCCTTTGTGCCTTCCCCAGTCCTTAAAAGGATGGCATGAGGTTGGCATCTGGGACTTCAGGGGGAGGCACCAGGGGAATGGGTGACATTTAACCTCCCCTCCCCATTCACCAGGGCTAAAATCCCAAGGTGATGGATTCCAAAACAGGCTGTTATACTTTTAGACATTCAAATTATCAGACTGTGTCCTTTCCAATAACACAGGTGAACGTTGACAAAGGACGTTCAAAAGGGGCAATTCTAATTAGATCAAAATGGCAAATGCAAAAAAATTAGACCATTGACAAAAATAAAATACCACTGACATGACACAGCTCACCTATAACATAACTGACAAATGGCTAAAAATATGTTGACAAGAACTTGAGTAATTACAGCTCCCCCCAAATGTTACTATTACTTGTAGTGCACCTTGCGTGGTCCAAATGTTAATAAACACAGGCAGGCCCATTATCTTTTTCCCTAAAAGCACAGGAGAAAGAGAATGATCTTACACCTATAAATACACACATTTTTTAATGTCTTATATCATAAACAAAATCTTTACTACAATAATACATGCACACAAAATCAGATCATTTGGAACACTCAATAACACAGCCTCTCTGTCTTAACAAGCAAGTCTCATTCCCTGCCATTAAATCAAGACACACTCAGGTCTAAAACCTTCACCTGGAGCCAGACTTGTTGTCTTATTATGTGCTGACATTTTAAACTAAATGTAGGAATAACTGTCCTCTCATTTTCTAAGTAAGCCATGCTGGATCAAAATCTAAACATCAGCAATGCTAGTGAAAGTACAGAAACAAACTGAAAGTCAGCAGAACCTCAGCAGCATAAAACTAAATTATAACTCCTGCCGATTTCTCTTGTGGCACAAAAATATTACTCAGCCCGAGTAAAGGCAGCACAACTGATTACCAAATAGTTTGCCAGTGTTATGATACTATATCTCACACGAAGAACTACAGCGTACTGACTTACAAGGACGTCCAAAACTGGCTCAAAGTTTGTGCTAGAGTAAGAGGAAAAACCCCTTGATTTATAGACCTGTACATTAACAAGTCCCTCTTTCTTGTTACTCGCCCTCTGCCTTCCATTTATTCTTCATGTTACTTGAGCTGGATTTCCTTTAGGCCCGGGCTCTATTCACTGACTGCATTACTATACCAGTTCCACTTGAGAGCTCCGTTTCCAGAATCCTGCCAAGCTGGCAATATGGTTCCTGTGAGACTACTTTCCCTGACATGCAGTAAGCTATTTATTGACACACCACTGTTCCCATTCAGTTCTGCACCTAAGCAGTGAACTGGATAGTAGTTCCATATGTTGGAGCTGTTACACTTCTCTGGAAAATTATATTACTTTGGGTAAATAAAAAGCTAAAAGCAGCAGGAAAAATATCATAAAAATGCAGCTGAATTTGTTTCATCCTGCCTCCATCAGCAAATTTGGTCTATGACCTCTGCATATGACTCATGCAAGTGCTTTAAAACTTGCAGTGATTTATATTTTCAGGATAGGAAGTTCAAGGCTTATATTTCTGTTCCCCAATCATACATTATTTTTCTCCACACACAATTTCTTGATAATTATCTATGAACTAAAGCACATAGGCATCTTTTTTTTCTACTTTGTGGTGCATATTAACCAAAACCATTCATCTCAATAACTAGTCTCTGTGTTCTTGGCAGAGTAGAGCTGGTGTGTAGGTTATTCCTGGAACCATACTAGGTTGATGCTCTCATCATAGTTTTAGTCATGGAAACTGGCTTCTAGCAAGACAGGCATTGTTTGTGAAAAAGGAAATTCCCAGCATATCTGTCAGAAACAAGAAGCAGTAAGGTACATCACTTAAAAATGTAATATTTGCATAGTGCTGCTCATCAGAAGACCTTAGTCTGCTTTAAAAATCCAGTAATGCTCTTTGGAGCTTCATGCTCACGTCCTGCTGAGAAAGCACTCCCTGCACTCACAGTCCCTCTGCAGCACAGCTTCACTCCTTAGTCTTACCTTTACAAAAGAGCAACAGGTCAAAATACCACACAGACACCAGAAAAAGAGAGATCTTCTCACCCATCACATGCACACAGACTATTTCCGATTCCACATTCAGTAACCTAAGTTTCTATTAGTTTTTCAGATGATTCTATAACATCATTAGTCTGCCCACTACTGTTTTGCTGCCATCCTGCTGATCAGAACCAGTGACTAACTCCCACTGAGGCAACTCTAAACCAAACAGAACTACTTCTGTAGGGTGCTATGGAATGGCATGAAAGCTTCAGAGAACTGGACAGCCTATTTCCAAGAGTTTACAGCACTTCTGTTCCATGGACACAATGCATAATGATGAGATAAAAGGTAACTCTACAATCCACTGTGTAAATCCGGTACTTATTCTACATATTTGAGCCCTGAATTTTAATCCCAGAAATGATAGTGCCAGGGCTCAAGGCACATGGTCCGCTCACAGAGCAATCTGATGGTCAGTGTCTGGGTGACCTAACATTTCCCTGTGTGTGTTACAGGGCCCTACTTGAATTCATTGTCTGCTTTGAAAACAACCAGCAGAAGAGGCTACTTTTCAGTTTCTCTAAACATTATTAGTTGGGCTTTTGGATCCACAAACCTTTGTTTTCTATGGTCTATTTGGCCTGTATCACAACACTTGAAAGATTACGAGGAAGGTCTAACTGACTTGAAATAGATAATTTGTTTCCTTTGTGATGAAGGCCTCTAGCCATAGATATATTGACTTTACCCTCTAGGGAGCAAGTCAGGAATTACTGTATGGGTTAGCTGCAACTGATGAAGCACTCTTTGTTTTACTCGTGTAAAATTTAACAAATAGTCCCTTCATGGAATAAAGGACTAAAAATCTGTCTCCACAGATAAGTTCTATGGGGCTCTATGTCTTTATCACTTGCCTCTGTAGGATATTTTATGACAGCAAAAGCGAAGTGTCTCGCACATCAGTCTGGAGAGTCTGGAGAGTTTGCATAGCACTGGTGTTGTTCCTGTGTGCTCTCTTGAACTGGTCCTGCCCAGACAGTGAAAACTTCTTCATCTCATTTCTCTACATACTAATGGAGAGCAATAGTTCTGCTTTATCTAATGGGAAATCTCTGGGGTCTTATGAATCATGTGTTGGCAGCTTAATCTAGATGGAAATCTGTGTTCATCCCTGGAAAGCCTTGTTTTAAAATGATTTTATGTAACATTCAGACTTTAGTTGATCTTCAAATTTATTTCTAGTCTGAATGAGTTAAAACACAGGTGATGTTTCCCTGCTGAACGATCAGCTCAAGCACAAAACCCGATCTGACAGATCTGGATCAGTTTTAGAAGTCGGCTGCAAAATGTTACATCAGTGAACAAGTTAATCCTAACCAAGGACCTGAAAGCTTCTGTTTTTCTTCAAATGTTTCCATTTTCATTAGTACTACAGGGCATGTCAGGCAAATCCTGTCCTTTGTTGCTTGTGCAGCCCAATTGCAATTAAGCTAACAAGTCTGGTGTAGTACAGGATGGTGTCCAAACCCTTTTCATAGCTGTGGTTGCTCAGGAAGAAGAAAGCAAACCCTTAATTTGTCACTGAGGTAAGCATTTATCAACTGTGGGCACAAAGGAAGGTCAACACATCTCTGCCGTTTCAGAACTACAATGGCACTTTAAGCTTCTCGACACCACTTTGATGCAGACAATGGTCATTACCACGATTTCATGAATATGACAAAAAAGAAGGAGAATTTGCATGCAGCCTCAGAACAGAACCAGGATTAGTGTTCAAGGCTGCTGGCTCCCAGGCACAGGCTTAGTGCACTTTTGCAGCAGTCCCCCATCCACAATCACTGTCCTCTTACCCACTTTCCTGACTCAAGCTGGTCACCTCTTGAATACTACTCTCTGCCTGTCCATCTCCCCCTCCAAGGCCCACATTTATTGTCACTTTTCCACTTGCCTGCTCTGGTGTTGCTGCTGCTACTTCCACCCAATGGCTTCCCCCTTCTCAACCCTACAACTGCAGGCACAGAGCCAGAGCTGCTATGTCCAAGTGATCTTGTTTTCCAGAACCTGCAGGGAGCAGAACCAGAAGGTAAATGATAAAAAACAGTGCCCCATGCTGCCAATCCAATTTATCATATTTTGAATGCAGGTACTAAAACAGGAAAATATTAACTCTCTCTTGTCTCCCTTAGTGGCACCTTAAATTGACTGTTTGAACTTTGCCTTAGAAACCTGTTTGCAGTGTTAACTGCTGATTTTACATCGCATCCTAGATTGCGCAGTTCTCACCATAATCTCCAACCTTCTCTGATCCCCATAAAACATTTTTTCTGACAATTTTTGAAAAGTCTTTAAACAATATTAGGAAGAGAATCTGATAGTCTATGCTTCTAGAAACCAGCATTGGCAGCATTAAGTTTAAAAGCACTGCATAAGCAAAAGAAAGTATTTCCTGGATCAATCAAGGCTTAGCGTAATAAAGGGAAGATGATGCCTTTAATAGTCAAAGGACTCTACCACCTTGTTAAAGAGCACCAGCCAGCCAAGTTGTGCTGATGAACAAACAGATTTTCAGTTCCTGGCCCCTCACACAGTAAACCTGTTGGTTTATAATTACAGCTCTCTTTGCCTTGCCAGGGCAGGGGGAAAGGGCAGGCGAGAGGCTGCTCCACCACAGTAGCACCTGCATGCAAATACAGCCGTATCAGCTTAGGGGCTCCGAAGGGAACCACTTGCCATAAGTAAATGCACTTTGACAGCAGCTCCTAATAAGAGGAAGGAAATGAGGGAGAGAAAGAAAAGTGATAGGAGACAAAAGGACTTTATAAAACAGGGCTTTACTGCTTTCATTTGTAGCATTTTCTCTTTGTTCTGCTGAGCCTTCCAATTCCAGATACTGCACAAAAGAGATACCTGTCTAAAAAAGTTTATTTCAATTTGAAACTGACTTGCAAGATGCTTCACAAACTCAACAGCTCATTATTAGGAGTAACAATGAGCTACTTCTAATTAATTTGGTGCAGCCTTTGCTTCTGATACCAATCAAATCAATATTAATGGGGAGTTTGTGCTCTCTCATTACAGCACAAAATGGGTACCAATCTTCTCATGAAGGTTTTTGGACCATAAACTGTGTTTGAGGTCAGCGTAGTTGGCTTCTTCCCACACCCCTTTTTTTTCAACCAGGATGGAAAAAATATATAATGATGTGCTATTTAGTACCTGGATAAAAATCTACATTCGGGCTGCCTACACTGAGAGACTGAAACCAGTTCAATATGGAGAAATCTCAGTCTAAGAAAATAAAGATTTTGGTAGCTCACAGAGCTCAAATTAAACACTTAAATAGGTAACACTAGATATTTCTCATGCTGCCTCACATTTCTCTATTTATTTTTATCTGCAGGATCAGGCGTGTTAGAGAGGGAGGCCTGGTAAGAATTGCCTCAGCCATCATTCTTGGTTACTTACATCTGTGGTCAATTTTCCACACTTTCTTCCATAAAAGGTAAACGAGGCACTGTACTTGCAACAGGATAATCTAAACAATATGAACAATGTTACTGTTAAAGACCATCTGGCTCATCAAGCACAGCTCCAGACTTTTAACTCCTTGAATAAAGTGTGGAACCCTGCAGTGTATTTTTTTTATTCGAAATTCATTTTTATAATGGTAAAAGTAGAGCTCCTGGAGACATGAGGGACTCAGACTGGGAGGAAACTCAGTTTCTGTTTTTATCCTTCTTGTATCTCACACATGTCGCAATCCAGGCTAGAGACAAACACTCAGACGTCACATTTTTCTACAAAAAAAAGCCCTCCGTGCATAACTGGTGTGTGGGGGGGTTGGTGTTCAGAGGGGAGACAAGAGGGTTAAGTATTTCATAATTCACTTCAACTTAATGGTCTGATTCTGCCACTTCTTAAAAGGTAATAAAAGTCAGAGAAGGGTCATCAGGAATTAGAAGAAAATAGGGGTGAGGGGGAGCAGTAAGGGTGAATGCAACCAAAGAAGGCTTTTGCTAATTGTACACACAATTTCTTATCTGTAGATAAATTAACAAGTGGCTGGTCTCTGGGAGAAAAAGTTTAAAGCAACATGGAAACAAAACGACCTGGAAGAGGGCAGGCTGGTAGGGAGAAAACAGAGGGATGCCTAAAGTCTGAAGAGCTGTCCGTGCTCTGCACCAGAACCACCCCACAGTCCGTGCCTCAGTTTCCCCATCCAGCCACCCACTGCCAGGGGAATCGCAGCCCAGGGAGCAGTGCCAGGATTCACCTCAGCTCTGTGGAGTGCTCTGAAACACTGAGGGGCACCAAGCTTGCACCTTGAGGATAAACCAGCTCCACAGACATACAGGAGTTAAATATTCTGACACTTTTAAGAGACTATGGACCTCAAAACACATTTGCTTTTTGAACTGAGCAAGAGACAGAATTAAATCTTGTCGTGGGTCTTTTGCCCAGAACTGTGATTTCTCCACTCTGTGATTTCTGTGCACAGAGTGGGTTAAAAAGCCCCATAAGCGCTGGCTATAACAGAGGGCAGGGTTTTGGTCCTCAAGAGGATTGTTATCCTCCAAAGAAGTTTTAATAGCATTATAAAAAACAAAACAAAACAAAAAATACAAAACTGAACAAAAAAAACCCCTGCAACCAAGTGGTTGTTGAAATACTTCAATGCTTTTTATTTAATTTCTAAAAATATTTTTGGAAGGCAAAGCAAAGAAAATGAATTAGAGCATAGTTGGATTTTTTCTTTTTGTGTAAACACAAAAATTAATTTTCACATTCAGCGGTTCCTTGCTTTAAATTCTGTGTTAACGAGAAACATCACCCTATCTGGTTTCTAGGTAGAGCACACACAGGGATGAACCTTCCCCTACCCTAAGTTCTTCCAGCCACTCCCAGAAACATGTGCCCACAACCCTTTTTTTTTCAAAGTCTACTCTAATTTAGATCTAATTTTCATTGAAGCTATTATATCATAAGCCCACTGCAATATGCACTGACACACATATGTTGAATTCTTAGCTTACAAAATCATTTTAAGATGCAAGCAGGGCTTTTTTTTTTTTTTAATTTTGCAAGAAACTGTATTTAATATATGCTCATGACTCATCAATTTGGGAAAAAAAAGCAGTTTTACAGTAAGCAAGATAGGTCAGGCAGTTTTATCATTAATGGGGTCAAAAGTTAGAATTCATACTTAAAACTGGTTGCTCACACTTGAAACAATTAACCCTATCTGTTGAGCACCAACTATACGCCAGGCCACAAAAAAACCCCAACATAACATTTCAAAAAGAAGCAATATAATGTTACAAAACACTTATTCTGGTGTGTGTTCATCCCCTTCAAAAACAGAGCAACAGATTTCGAGACTTTCTGGGTGTAACTCTTCCAAAACAAATCAAGCTTTGAAGTATAAGATGTTAGACTACAATGTGTAAACCAGGCATGCCCTAATGGCTATTTTGCTGCAAAAGCATCCTGTTTTCTGATGCACCAACTGAAAATCCCTTTCCTCCTACTTAAGCTAATATTAGGATTTGAAAAAATGAAAACAGAAACCATTCGATCAACAAGGAGTCTCTTGCCAAAACCTCCCGTATGTTAATGACAACATCAGTTACAAAAGCATCTGCCAATTGTATTGTAGCTCTGAGAAAAATCATTCCTTTAAATTTATTTTGCTGCTAACTTGACTGAGTGCTCTTGATAGTGAGCATCAAATGCTCTGCAAGCAACTACTGGATTTTAATTAGGAGCATTCCACAGGAATAATGGTAACACGTGCTGAGTGATAAGCGTATATGCACTAATACTGTTCCGTAAAGCCTTAAATTACACGCTTCGGTGCACTGGATTTAAATCCTAGAAGACACTGGCACCAATTGCTGGGATTACAACTTTCAATTAAACCTAGAACTAAATTACTGGATTTCAAACCATTTCTTTAAGCCACACCTGTCTGCTAAGCCTTTCACCACATTCACACTTAATAACCCTTAATATTTTTCATCTAGAAGGCTCAAAGGTTCTTCCAAATTTAATCCCCATCAATGCTCCACTTCACATATCTGGAAACTGAGGCACACAATAATTAAATACTCAAACCTGTGCTGTGGCTACTGCTTTTGAAAGGGGCAATTGCACCTTGTTCCCAAACTTGTTGGTCATTCTCACTCCCACATGATCATCATCTCTTAGACAAGTATTCACATGGCCTTATGATAAATTATGGCAGGAAAGACCTTCAGATTAAAACTGACCAACCAGGCAACAAAAAACCGGTTAGTTCTAACCTCTGTCAGTTCCTGATCCCATACACTCCCCAGCCATGCACACACTTGAATTGGCTCAAGGGACACCCCAGGGGTTATAATCAGAGTGAGACTCCATCTTTCAGTCAGTTTGTAAGACTAATGAAAGAGCATCGATGCTGGAACTTTGCAAAATCCCAACCATATTCAGGATCATTCAGCAGACAAGGTGAAGAGGGAATGTGCACTTAAAAAACAATATTCTAGAAAATCTAGCCAGCATTAAGGGATGGGTCTTTGGAAAGCTTATGGTAAAACTGAGAAACTCCTTATGCAGCACATTGAAGGTGTCAAAAACTTCACATGGTCAGAAGCAAAATGGGAAAGTTCACCCCAAAAAAACTATTTGAAGAGAGGTTTAGTAAATGTACATGAAAAGAGTTGCCAAACTGCTGGAGGCTGGCAGGGTATTCTGAAAAGCCATCATATGTGCCTCATTCTCCTCTACAGTCATACATCTCCAGCCAGGATGTGCTGAGCTAGTTGGGACTTCACTTGTCTGTTTTCATGTTAAGTAGCAGATATAAGACAGAGAACTGCTATTTATAAAAAAAAAAAAAATGCTTCTTAAGTGAAATATTAAATTAACAAAAGAAATCAAACCTCTAACATTCTTATTTAGATCATAAACATTAGAAAACTATCAGACAATTATACCCATGGGTGTAATTCAGCTTTTATTTCAAGACCTGAAACAGTAAGATTTCTCTGGGGCCTTCCTATGGTCTTCTGCAATGAAACCTCCAGAGGAAATAACTACCTTTTGTGGGTAAAAGTAAAAGAAATTGCTCCCAGGTCCATGCCTGGAAATTAACACAGCTGAGTCTGTAGCCATTATTTAGGAGGCATGCTCTAGGTGGGCAACTTTCTATACTTGGCAACAGAATGTTATATTGAGTCAGTGCAGCAAAATTCTAAATAATTGATTGATGGCCTGGAGCATCTCTCGTGAGGAGAGGCTGAGACAGCTGGGACTGTTTAGCCTAGAGAAGACTCAGAGGGATCACATCAGTGTGCACAAATATCTGAAGGGAGACTGTAAAAAAGGCAGAAGCAGACTCTTCTTAGTGGTGCCCAGTGACTGGACCAGAGGCAATGGGCACTAACAAAAAAACCAGGAGACTCCATCTGAACATCAGGAAAAGCACTTTTACTGTGCGGGTGACCAAACACTGGCAGAAGCTGCCCTGAGAGGTTGCAGAGTCTCCATCCTTGGATGTATTTAAAAGCCCTCTGGACTCATTAGCTCTAGGTGACCC
The DNA here is from genome assembly GCA_013400415.1 of Scytalopus superciliaris. Taxonomy (NCBI): domain Eukaryota; kingdom Metazoa; phylum Chordata; class Aves; order Passeriformes; family Rhinocryptidae; genus Scytalopus; species Scytalopus superciliaris. The sequence continues at coordinate 354,334 of VXBX01004892.1, read as the reverse complement.
TGCCTGACAGGGAGGTTGGATCAGATGACTCCCCCTTCCAACCTCAGTCATTCAGTGATTCTGTGACTCCAGGCACACAGTGATCTTTGTAGCCCAGCACTCACACTGTCCTGAGCAACTGCAAATGGATGGAGCTACACCATCTACCTCCCTTCACACTGCCTGCACGAACATAAAGTCCCAAGGCTCTGCTGCACACAGTGATTCTCCAACTCAGAAATGCTCAGAAGGTTCAACTTATTGAGGCAAATTGGCAAACAGGACCCCCACTGCAAGAGCACAGAATCAAGCAAGGAACTGACTGGGCCACGCATTTACACTGACCACTCTTTACGTGCACAGACATTAAATAACTAACTCACATTAAGGAAAACTAAGTCATGTGCATATACAGGAACACCTCATTCTTTTCTTGCATACCTACAAAGAGTTAGATTCCCTTAGTACCCTGGTAAAAAGTAGTACTGCACAAATATGCTCTGGGCATAAGATCTGTCACAAATCAAAACTATTAAGAATTATTTTGTCTTGTATCCACTGTTTGATATATTTCACAAATCCTTGTACACAACAGCAAGCAAACGACCTGTGGACTTTGTGAAGCAACATGTATCACTTCTGAGTAAAGACATGATCCTCTCCTTTTCTGGAGACTGACATTACAAAAGTAGGTAGTTCTTTCTGCAGATGAAATCCCCAAAATGCCACATTCTAGTCCATACTCTGTAGTAACTGCCTTGAAGCAAAAATAAAAATGCTTGGGTTGCTGCACCTTCTGCAAAAGTTTCCATGTCAGTAACAACAATGTATGCTAACACTTTTAAAGCCTGAGGAACTAAAAGACCAGGAGGACTCTGCTAAACATAGAATCCTTTACAGTGCCTGGATGAAACAACTGAAGAAAACTTCTGCAGCTGATTGTACCGTCTCTAGGTCTTGGCATTCATTATTTAAGTTCAGTGGAAACTGTTCAGCCTTGAAGTAGACTGACTCATGCACTTTAACTTCCAATTTCCTGCAAACAATCCATTAGTTTTTGGCAAGTTTCACACTGCACAGTACTTCCCTGAGAAGGGCAGCTCCCAAACTCTCCTGATTTCAATAGTGTTTTTTGTAACAGAGTTTAATGAAAGCAGAATTTGTACTCGTGCCCTTACAAAACGGAGTGTGATCCCCACCTCGAGATTTCTGACACACTTACCGAAGGTATATGAACGACTTTGCTGATAAAGATTCCCTCCAGATGTACTTGTTGGGACAAATCCTACTGGGCTGTACTATACTCTCCATATGAAGCAGTGGGCATTTATCAGAGAACAGGAGCTGAGTCTAGATGTGCACTGTTAAGTTTTATCTGACAAGCAAAGCAAAACCAACATTGTCATACTACCTACACTTCTCCCACTACCCACTCCTACACTTTTACGGGTTTATAACAGCTGAAATTACATTTAGTTATCAAGCTCATTTCATCATTTGCAACTACAATGGTTTTTAAATTTACCATTCCATTCAAATATTTTGTCACTAAGTGGTATCTGAAATATGTTAGCAACTCAAAATGGAAAATAATTGTGGTATCTCCAACGCCACCAGTTGGTAACTGTAGAAAAATGTGGTCTAGTAAATAGTGACTAGTCAAATAACTCTTCTTCCATCCCCAGGATGTAATTATTTCAAAATGAGAAAAGAGACGAAAGCATCAACATAAACACATGTGAATACAGCTTTCAAAGTACTCAGTGGGATTTCCAAATCTGTATGTGCTCCCATTCAGTTGATACAGTGTATCCACATTAAAATTTATTTTTTTTAATTTGTGCTCTTTGCAGAGCATGGTGATGGAATCTTGTGTTTTCCATGCTCTAAAAATGCTACAATAAACAGCAGCACAGATTTCCTCACATCAGCATATCAAATCTCCATCTACATAAGGTAATCATAAACAGGTTGTAGAGTTTTCATGTTCATTCAGGTCCCTAGCTCTCTGTCCTGGGACTGTCAGCAAGCACAGATTATTCATTGAGATTTGTAAAATACTCTACTCTTCATAAAAACTTGCCCAATCTCATTCAAATGATTTTACATGATACTACCATCAAATGGATAGTGGTCACTGTGAGAAAGTTCACATGCAAAAAACTAGGCAAGATGGTCTAGTAGCAAAAAAAAGTTTACAAAATGTAGAAGCAAGCTCCAGAATGTTTTGAAAGGCTTGTTTTCAAGTGTTTAAAAATACATTGTGACTATCACGGGATTATACATTGTGGGAACTTATGTAGCTAGCTAGGCACCTACATCCACTATGTATTTGGGTGTTCAAAAGACACCTACGAGCCTTACAGGGGTCTGCATCCCAGCTGGGAAAGTCCAACACGTGTCTAATTCCCCATTTGTGAACATTACAGGCATAAACCTGATTTAAATAACAGGTGCTTATTTCCCAGCTTTTTTTGCCAAGTTAGACTTTGCACAAGTATTTCCACTCTACATAAGATGTGGAAAGATGGCAGACCAAAGTTATAATAATTATTACCTACTGCAGAGGTAGGTAATAATTTGATGTTTCATGGCAATGCTAAGTTTGTCTTAATTTCTTGCTATGTATGTGGGTATTCCACATTTCAGAAAGATATCTCTCCTACCTTGCTGAAACCACCAGAAAGTAACCCTAAAAACTGGCTAGATGCTCAAACAACTAGCATAAACGTAATCCCTGTCTTTCTTGTGTTTTTAATGGACTTCGATTTCCTCATTTTTAAAAATGTGCAATTTCTTGCAGCTATGTTTAGGTTCAGTCTGACAGTCGTTCACTCTTTCTACTACATTTTCAAGCTTTAACAGAGTATGTGCCTGATTTAGTCCTTAAGCTCTGTGCACTCTGACTTGATCCATGTATGCACCTCTTTGAGCACATGAATGGTTTCTTGACTTGTCTACTTGACTTGTCTACTTGCATGCTTATTGTTAAGCAAGGAATTAAGTGGTTTGTCAGACTGATCCCAAGTGCTTAGCATCTGAACAGCATGACTTTTTACTCCATCGGGTAAGAAAACCTTTCCCAGAACCTCATCTCTCTATCCATGCTAACTGCCTACATATGACTCTTACTTTCCTGACAAAAGAATAAAATTTACAGGCATTCTGATCTGTCTGGGATTTATTACCAAAACTGGAGACTGATGATTTGAACTACGGAATCAAATGAAGCAGAGCCAGCATACTAGTCATCTAGGGGTTAAGCTAATTTGTTAGTGCCCTTGCTGTTTCTTGCTGTCAGACACTATGCATCCACTCTTTAAATTCTGAAAAGAACACCGACCTTTAATCTGTGGTATTAGTTCCTTTGACAAAATGGAAGATTATGTCTTTTTCCCACAAGCCTTCATGCAAAGCTTAGCCAGCTTCCATCTGGTCTGGCTAATTAAATGTAAGTTAACATTAAGTTAAGAGCCAGCTCCAGCCCACAGACCTTCTATTCTGCAACTGCAGATTTATTAATTGGCCAAACTATTTGAGTATTTAATACCAATTTTTGATTACTTCTATTTTCTTCACTCTCTTGTGAAAACAGAGAAATGTTTTTGAAGACATATTTGTATAATTTCAGTTCAAAAACCCAAAACATTAAGACGTGCTAGTAAGATCCTGAGCAGCCATAAAACTGTCAGGTTTTTTTCCTTCTCTATGTGACATGTTAATAAAGTACCATCATAACAGTGTGAAGGATCTGCCTATTATGCACAAGATCTGGAATCACTGGAGCTGTGCACTTGAGCTGGCCGTGACCCACAATCTGGCCCTATATGTACTAAAACTAGAGCCAGTTGTTGTATTCCTTATTCAGTCAAAACTTTCTTGAACCTTATGGGCGTTCTGTCTGAATGAAGAACAAAGGGATTAGATCTAATATGGGGGAGTTACTAACTAGAATCATTCCCTCAGTTAACTTTTGATAAAATTTATTTGGAAAAACTGAAAATGCAGAAAATCTACTAAGTCAAAATGGTGCTTTGCGATATTTTAACAATATGCAACTCTGGTATCTAATATATTTCACTGTATTTAACATTAGATGTTAGAGAAGAATACTATAAGCTTCAAGACTTCTAAAACAAATAATGCAGTGAAGTCAGATTTACGAATTTGTTTTAACACCTGACATTACTATGAGAAAGATTGTTATCAAGTAAAACATCTTAAATATCGTAGGCAAACCCTCCTTCTATGGTACAGCAGCTATTTATTCATATACTTATTTAATATAATGCCGGCTGCAACTGTATGTAAAGCAAATTTAAAAACTCAGACCCCAGGAAACTTCTACCTACTTCACACAAACAAAGAAATTAAACACTAGAGGAGTTGTTGTTAAAAAAAAAAAAAAAAAAGAAAAGAAAAAAAGAAAAAACACGAAACCAAATCCAATTAATTAAAAGTTCAGTTTCATTTAAGAGTCTAAACTACATCAAGCCATGCATCAGAGAACTAAAAAAACCAACAAAAACTGAATGGCACAAAGCTATCTAATGGAGCAAGACTAAACACTGAAATGAGGAGACCACTGCTCTCTTCCACTTCTTACCCTGCAGAAGATCACGTGAGTAAATCAATTCACTTTTTTCTGCCTCAGTTGTCCGAAGCAGATGGTGAGCAGAGAACAAACATTTCCCCTTTTCCGATCTCACTTTAAAATTCTCAGGTGTTTACAAACATTCAGATGAAGATGTTCCGTGTAGGGGCAGACTAATAGCAGCGAATATTATGTTGGAAATAGAAATGGACAAGCAATTCACTTATAAGTGACTCTGAAAACAAAAATGCTGTTGTTACAGAGTGCAAAAACAACGACAGATACAAGGCATTTTTTATTGTTTGGTTATAGTGTGGGATTTTTGTATCAATTTGTTTTGTTCTCTCCTCTAGCCATTAAATTTTAATGACGCGCTTGATTAAAAAAAAAATCCCAAACCTTTTTCGTGAACCTTTCAATCTCTGTTTTTTATCCTCTGCCCAGCTTACTTTACATTTGTGTTCTTACTGTACACACCAACTCTGTTTATTTCCATAGCCTGCCCTAGGAATGCTGTTCTGAACAGAGTTGTTATTTACTTGGACAAAAGCAACTTAGCTCAGAACGGCTGATAAAATCCACCGGGGAAACTCCCTCTGTAAATGAAATCCGCGACACAAAACGCAGCCTAAATTTACTGGTCCGAGTCTAAGGCTAGACACGGATTTCTCGTAAAGGCCGCTGCGATTCCGTCCCTATTGAAAGGCGCAGCCCTGCAATGCAGCGCGCTGCTGAGCCCCATTCTGACACACTGCGGGCTGATTCCTCCGAACTCATTGCTGGCACTCCCTCCGCTCCCGCCAGCTTTCCCCGTGAGCTGGAGCCACCTTGTGCCCTGCAGAGCACCTGCACCCGCCAGGAAAAACTATTTACACGCTGGCATTCTATTCTGTGCGTGAGACAACGACTCCTGAAAAACATTTATCAGGATTCTATATAAATCGTTTCATTTGTGAGTAACTGTTTCAAGTCAGTTAAAAATGAACAAACTAATAAAAGATGCAAATCAACAGGATGCTGATTATTTTTTTCCAATCCAAATCACCACTGCAATGAGGTTTTAGGAGTTATGCAAGACACCAAATCACTTTGAGCACTCGTGGCATAATGAGGAACACCAACACTATTTTCCAGTTTATTATCTGTTCTTACCTATGACTGAGAATTATAACAAAGCAGTGACAAGAATCTGAGACCACGAGCTGCTTTGCTGCGTGTTTTACTTTGCAGTAGAACAATCAAGTCTCTTCCTCTACAGTAATGAATTTGAGTGCACAGAATACGGCCTTAAAAATGTTTACAAGTGCTGCAGTTGAGATTTGGCCTCTAGCCATAAAATTCAAATCCAGCTTTGAAACATGCCCAAAATTCAGGGTTGATTTTTTTGAGGTCTTGTTATACAATAGGGATCACATGCATCAAATAGACCTGGACACAATTCCAGAGGCTACTGGGGCAAATTCTGACTTGGGGCCAAATCTACCATATTCATGGTCTTTTACTCTAATAGAATCAATATCATATGAGGCTACTGAACCAATAGGTATTTCCTTTCCTTCTCAAAGCAAGAGTGATTTTCTTTATTCCAAGAGTGGAGGACAGATGTGATCACACCTTCTAATAACATTAATATGCATCATTTAAACACATGAGACCTGACATTTCTTCTTAAGCCTGAAAGCATAGGCCATAAGGAAAAAAACAAGAAAAAAAACCAACACAAAACCCAAAACCCTGAACAAAAAGTGTTCTGACCTTTTACCATTCTTCTTCTTCATCACTCTGACGACAAGTTAGGCATATCATCTTTTGAATTCAGCACTGCAATACATTATACTGCATTTACTCTGAGCACTCTGACATTATCATTATCTTCTTTTGTGCCCGACAGCAACTGCAGCTCCTATAATGCCATTATTGTAATTAAGAACAATCTGAACCATTGACAGCATTGCCTCGTTTGCTCTAGAATCTCCTGTGCGTTAGTGTTCTTCTAAACCAATATTTCACTATTAATACTTTGCTACTTTAGAACCGCCTACGGTTAAAAGAAAAAAAAAGAAATTATTAGGCCTCAGCCTAACTCGGTGGTCAAAGAAAAAACTTGTTAAGAAAAAATAAATTAAAGGCTGTACACTGGCAAACTGTCATGCTTTTCTCTGCACATGTTGAAAATGGATTCACACCCTGCCAACCTATTCAGGCCGTTACCCAGGTGAGGAAGCTTATTTTGGCTTGCTTCAAAAGGACCACCTGTACAGATACAAAAGAAAACATCTCTTCTTCCACTAAATGTACCCAAAGTACTTCTCTGTCTAAACTCTCCCTTTCATTAATCCAGCTCGCAGTTGGATAAGTAGGGCACAGCAATTTAGACATTCTTGCCTGAGAAATTCTGACCTTAACATCCACCCTCATGGCACATTGCTCTCTGGGCTCCTGCACCCTGTCCATTAGTTTGCTGAGCATGACACCTGCCAGGAATGTGGTCAGCCTCAGCCCTGTGATCACTGAACACCCGAGCCTTTTGCTATCTGTAATTCCAGGGAAACAGTGAATTGTGAGCTAAAGTACTGCAAGTACAACTGGCAGGACAGCACTGATACATAAACATGCACATATTAGAAGTCAGGCCAGAAAGCCCATGGACAGCCCATGGGAAGCATCTTAACTTTTTGCTCTGCAGTAATGAGAAGCTGGAGTGCTAAATCCTAGCAGAAAGGAAGCCAGCAATCATTACCTGCCAGCTATCTGAAAAGGGCTGTGTTGAATCCACCTACTGAACACTGCTGGAAGCATGGAGCTTTAGGTATTTTTAGTAGACATGAACACAGGTGAGCGCTGTATGAAAATGACCACAGAAATGTGGCTAGTTGGAAAAGTTGGTATTTTCAAAGGACAATGCAGAAAAGCACAGATGAAAAAAATTATTTCATAACTCCCTTTCTCAATCCTGTTTCTAGCATATGTAACTTAGCTTCACGTGAATAATCTCCTTATGCCCTGCTGCAGCAGCCAAAGCCAAGAGGCCAGAACTAATAAGAGCACTTAAAAGTTGTCTTATTGCATGCAAAGGCAGGCAGAGTTCCACATGAGACTTCAGTACAAATACCATTGATGTGGTGACGGACTTTCCATAAAAAAATTATGAACCCTATGCTAAGGAAACATTGAGGAAATTATAATGTTTAGACTACATTTAGGATTTTTGAGTCTTTCAAAGCTTTTGCAGTATGAGAATGTATTTTCATCTCTCAGAAATCATAGCCAGCCTGGAGATGAGCAGTCAGCTGCTCCTCACTCTACACACCCTTCAGTCTCTGCTCAGAGCTTTTGAGGGGGGCAGTGGTCACTGACAATTGTTGCACTCCCTCTCCTACCACCCCAACTGAAGTTCCATTTTCCAAGTGAGATTTCATAGGTTTCACTATGAATAAAGGCTAATCTCGCCCATCACTGGGTCAGTGCCCCAGACTGCTGCATCATTCCAAAGGAAAGGCAAGTATCAAGATCAGCTCTATGTTAAACAGATACCAGAGAAGCCAGAAGGACTTAACCATGACTACAACTACAACAAATGACTCACAGAAATATATATTCCAGGTGTTTTCTTTTGCAAAAATAATTATCTAGGAAAAGTAACATATTGTCAACCATGGTACACTATGTGCTGCTTAATGCAAACAACAATGACATCAGAAAGAGAAGTTCAAAGATTAAAATAAAAGCAGTATTGCCATCTCATGACCTATGTGCTCTCTTTAATTTTGTACTAAATCCACATATAGGATAAGAACATTTCGCGATACCATGTGCAATTATTTCACAGGGACTACTACAAAATTAAAAGGAAAGCAGAACATTTGGGACACTGTAGAAGCTTGTTACTTAACCCTGCAATTCTTTAATATTTTGAGTAAGCTCATCGCTTGGTTGAACAGTGGCACAGTCTAAAGCCAGGTGCAGGATTTGGGTGAACAGATGGTGACTAATCTTCCTAATAGAGCTCTGCCAATACAACTCACTCTTTACCAGCCACATCCCTGGTTTTTTCTGGCCCTTGGTTTTCTCTGGTCTGAGCACAGCTTGTCAAGGGCTAGTTGCAGAGAAGGCTAAGGATTCACATGAGGCTGTTGATCTGATTTTGCTTTTGGTCCAAGGTATCTTTTGTTTATATTTCAGTCTGGTCACCGAATTAACTCACTGGTGCATCAATATACATCCAATTCCAACAGGGACAAGGGTATTCAAACCAAACAATGTTATCTATTAGTAAGTATAAGCACACCAACTCAGAAAATGTATGTTGAAACATGTAAAGAGCAAGGGTCTGAGTGCCTTGCTACTCAGTGCTCCGACTACAGTGACACACTCAAAAGCAGCACAGGAACTACTACTATGAGCTGGAGAAGGCACACAAAACACACAAGCAAGTTAAGCCTTCAGCCCCACCCCAGCCCTGCATCTGGAAGAGCTACAAGTGAAAATGTGAAGCACTGCAAAATATCCTGCCTTCCAGCTCATCCTCTCTCACGCAAAATGGCCTCATCACATGGCTTCCTGCACAGCACTGACTGCCCCAAGTGCAGTGTTAACTTTCCTTTCAAGGGTCATCTCCTTTTGGTTTTGGCTGCAGTTTACCTAATAAAATAGCTTATCATTAGGGATACAAGTCAACAACCACCATATTTTCTTAGGAACTAGTGTGGGGAGGAAAAGGAAGAAGCAGCAGACTGAAAAGCAACAAAAATTTATGTACACCTCAACCACTGCTTTTCTAAACTTTCACTTCACAAAAAAATGTGCCCCTACAACTTCTGATTTCACTCTCAGCAACATCAGCATTTTGTTGAAAAAGATTGTAGAACTCTGTGGATTAAGTTATTAGGAAACACTTGATCACAGATACAGTAAAGTAACAAAAGAACTGGGCCATCCTTATCTTAATCTCTGTGAGAAAGGCAGAGAGCCCAGTATTAAACTATGTGGTCTGCAGGGACGGCATTGTTTAATGGTTGTGGAAGGCATTAAAGAGAGAAAATCAAAACTAGGATACATCCCAGAGATTCTGTCTAAGACAGATTCCCAGAAACACAGACCTGTACTTTAAGCATCTGCCTTTAAGATGAATGGGTTTCAGAAGACATAGAACCCCACAAACAGTAACAAAACCCAGTGAGAACTTTTCTCCTGGCCAGAGTCTTGGTCTCTAGGTCTTCTCCTACCTTGAGGGCAGACTCACTTAAATGTCAGAGTTCTAAAACTACAGATTCTCTTGACAGCACAATCACTTCACTGAGGATGAAAGTGAGAATTTCATATTTACTCCCTTCTAAAACTTCACTTGGCTATATCCACCTTCATGTCGCAAACCTCATTTCGTAAGTCTAATATAAGGAAAAGCATATTTTAAATCTGGAGATGTAAATAAAAAAATAACACTGAAATAAAGGTACATCAGTCTGAACTGGTCTCTAGGTATTTTTTTCTTTTCCATGGCTCTGTCCTGTAATCTGGAAGCACTGGATCCTCTTCAACCATTTGTTCAATGCTGATTTTTCTCCACCACTTTAATCTTTTTTATCTTTCATCTAGATAATTGCTATGCATCCAGCCAACTACAGCAGATACTGAAAAGAACTGACAGTATGCTGTCACCATGCCTTTATCATGCCTGGCCAGTCAGAGGCACGAGCTTCATGGGCCAGACCAGTCCACCTTCCCTCAGCTGAGATCCTCAACCATCAGACACTTGAACCATCAGCCACCTGAATCTTCAGACAATCTCCAGGAGTCCCTTCCAACCGTAACTATTCAGTTATTCTGCAACCCAAGCTGTCTCTGGGACAGCACTGTCCAGCTGGCAGCTTATGGCCATCACCCCCTCCCCACGGATGAGGAACAGCTGCAGTGGCAAGAAGCTCTGCCAAACCACCAAGCACCCTCAGCCATGCCTGCTCACAGCACCCAAAAGGGCTCAGCAATGACCACTGTGACCCAGGCAGCACAAGGAGAGGGGAAAGCAGCTGCTGCTGGAGAGAGGAGAGGAGAGGAGAGGAGAGGAGAGGAAGGGATGGACACAGCCCCACGGGCAGACATCCTCCCTCTCCCTGCCCTCCAGCCCTGTCCTTCCTCCTAGCCCAGCAGCAGCTCAGAGAGCAGCTGCTTTCTGCAGCCAGACCCCTTGCTCTGCTTCTCTGCTCCCCTTCACCACCTCCCTTCCTTTAACTGATTCCATGCACATTTAGTTTTAGCCTGTATGACACCTGTGGGCTCAGACGATGAAGAAATTGCTTAAATGGGAAAAACATAGGAAATAAGAGACATACTTCTGTAGCAGCTGACTTGGCCACATAATTTAGGCTGCTTTTGGAAGTCAGATGCAAAGACAGAGTTCAGTGGCTCTATGCCCTGATGAGTGAGAGAACAACAGAATGCATGGTTGTATTGGGTAAGAACAGGAGATCGAAGCCCAGGGTTCTGGTCCCTGGTAGGAATGCCTTCTTTACAACAAACAGCAAAAAGCGAACCAAGAGAATTTGGTATAAGCTTCCTAAGAGCCATGGATTTCATAACGGGTATTTCATGATTTCTGAACGTGAACTGTGATGGCCTACATGATTCACAAGCGGGCCACTGCAGACATTGGAGTATTTTTTCCATCTAAAATCCAACCAGACCCACTTTTAGCCCCACCGCCCCCCCTTTTAAAAAATATTTCTGGCATCCAAAATACCCCATAGCAATCAATAAGTTTCAAAAATTAATCATGTATAGAGTTAAAAAAAATAAAATCTGTGTCATTTGATTTAGTTCAAAAGCAACTGGAGGTACTTAACAATTGGGGATGCTCTTGTGGGAAGAGGCAGCAAAGCCTGGCTCTGTGTATTCTTCAAGCATATCTCCTATTGTATGCATGGGTCCTCCTGCCTCTAGTGAGACACAACCACACCCCTTTGCCTCCTCTCTGGCACACAAGAGAACGACAGTGCTGTGCATTGCGTTAAGTTCAATGTTGTCAGCACATTTTACATATCTAACCCCTTTGCACATGGTAGGATACATTCAGCATAAAGCAGGCACTAATACACTCAGCTCTGCCATGATAGGATAACTCTGGGTACAGACTCAATAACATGTCTGGCAAAAAGGCTGGCATCTAGGACTCACGTGTTCCTACAGGTTTCATTGTTGTAGATGAAACACATGGACCAAGCATAATTGGACTGGGCCCTACACAAATATTTCGTTGAAACAATTAATTTTTTACAGTAGTTTTAGGATTATCTGTGACTTTTGAACTTCAGAAATGCATTTGCAATATTTTCATATCTTTCTCTGAACTAACCAGAGCCAGAACATAATTAAAAGAAAAAAAAAAAAAGAGAAAGTGCACTAGATAAAAATTCTGAATGAGATCATGAATACTAGCAAAACTGAAATGCCAGAGATAATTTTAAAATGCAGATTACAGAAGGAAAAAGACAGAAAAATATGCAAGATATATAAAGAGCTCTAGGTTGCAAATTATTGCATGCAGGGGCTCCTGGCACTTCGAAGGTATAGTGCCTGCCATAATATGACCTGGCCCTTGATTTAGCCACATATAAACAGTAATAGATGCTTAACAGTGTCATACAGATAACAGCTAACAGCACTGACTGGTTTCTGTTTATTGCACAGAGCAGCACTTGTGGGAAGAGGAGGCAGAGGCAGGAAGGCAAGAGTGGGACAGACCCCAAAGCTACCAAAGGCTACAGCGGTTACTCCTTCACCCGCACAAACCCAGCACAGCATGGCCTGAGAGATGACAAACAGCTTCAAGCACATCAGAGCTGTCATTTACATCCGTGCCTGAGAGCTGCATCTGGAGGGCAATTGCCACCACTGCCCAAGCAACAGTTGGGTGCTCATGCTGTTCATCTGTGCCTACAGAAGCATTTCACAGACAATGATAATCCTTTCTTACTGAGCAATCCCTTCAACCAGCAGAGCAGAGAGGCCTCCCCAGATAGCCCCTGATAAGGATGGAAACAAAAACCCAGTGCTGTCCTTTTCAGTAGTTTCTCTTACTCTCATGCACTGTAGATGCGCTCAGGAGGCTCACAGCAATGAAATGACAAAGCGAGTGGGTCTTCCCTCTATTTTTCCTTTTCCCTTCCACTGAATAGAAGTACTTTATATACTTAACAGAACTTGCTCCAAGGTAATTATTTCAATGGTGATGCCAGGTTTTGTCCAGCATCAGCTATGCAGCTGTCCATAAGGTCCCCGTGGCAGTACACCGGGGACATGGTAACATGCAACACAGTATACAGGGAAAATATTATAAGCACTCAGTTGCTACACAGTAAGGTTGGCAGTAAAGTGCTTTATGTCACACAGCAAAAGCAGCTGTTCAGCTATTCTGATGGCACGAGAAGGCCTACGGTTGATGTACTGATATGCTGCAGTGAAAGGCAGCAATTCAAAAGTATCGATATAAGACTGGCAATAAAGCCTTGCCCATGCCATTTCCTTTTCACAGAGGACACTATATACCTTCTACGAAGCACCAGTATGAAATTAGCATTCAGTGGTTCATTTTCACCCTTCACGCTACACATTAGCAAATACAGTGGTAGGACATAGAGCAGTTCTTCTTCCAGCTGCCTCTGCAATTTAAATACAGTATCAGGTGAGAGCAGAAGAGAAGAAAAGGTCTGAAAAGCATTTCAGCTAGCCTAGAATTTCTCACAAAAGATTCGAGAAGCACAAAAATCTACTCACCAAAAAACTAATCATTTGCACTAGGAGTGCAGTACTCAAAAATAAGTTGCAGAAACAAATCCAAAGAAAATTATTCAAATATATCAATTAAAATTCAGCAGAACACTTCTTGTATCCCAAGAAATTAATTTATTTCATAGTAAAATGCCCATAAGCAAGACCAAGGCATGATCTCTGTGTCAGTGAGTCACAGAGTAAGGCATTTTACTCACAGACTCCAGAAAGACTTCAAACACCTGAAGAGCTTTCATCACCCCACACTTACTCTTAATTCATATTCTTAGACTGTTCTAGTTTCATATTATTCCATAAGATGCATGATGGAAACAAAGTAAAGATTAAGAAGGTTACTAAAAAACCCCACCAGAATCTACAATATTTTACACTGTTAACATACTCTTCCCCTAGGCATACAGAGGATACTGCCTCCTGTGACCTTACACACCAAAATTAAATCAAAACAAGCCATGCAACACAAAAAGATGAAATATCATAAGTGGAAGGTAGCAGAAAATTCATTCCTTCTCCTGCCCATCAACACCAAATAAACTAGGCAGAAGAGCAGTCAAATTACTGAAATTGATGTCATATCAATTGGAAAACTGACTGAGCCCGTACAATTGCTCTCTACCAAATTCGTGGGTCCAAGCTGTCTGTTTCCCATCTGCTCCTCTGCAATTTAAGCAATTCTGAACTTCGCTCTCCGTTCCCAAATGTGTCACTGATTTATTAGCATGTCAGGGGCCAATTCTTTTAGACTCTCCACTAAGGTAAGCTATTAGGGGGAGTGAATTTTCTGTGTCTATAATTGACAGGCCAGGAAAATTCAAGGACAATCACACATGACCTTACCAAACCCACCATGAAAAATTCATAAGATAACACAACCTCTGCCACACATCTAAAAAAAGAGGCCATTCTGTTCTCTCCTTGCACTTGTTTAAAAATAAATACTTCGTCCACAATGCAGAGTACTACAAGAAGCTTACAAAAAAATGAATTTGTGGTTTGTTTTTGCTAATATAATGAGCTCCACCATGCATCTAAACTCCTGATATATAAGGACTGGGATCCTTCAGTAGCATATATGGGGTGGCTCAGTCTTTGAATGCCTTTCAGGAATGAAAGGAATGGAACTTTACTAAAAACTGCAAATAGTTTTTGCATACCACAGTTCAGTTTGCAAACAGGTCATCAAATATTCTAGTGTTATCTCACCATTGTCTCATTAAATCAAAGCTAATTTAATTAATTCCAAACGTATTTAATAATTTGTACTTTTTGTTACCTTAAGAGAATATACACACCATGTAAAGATGCAGCTGCACATGTTCTCACAGGAAAGACTGAAGTGCAATGTTCTCATCCTTGAATTACATCAATGGCAATGAGATATGGTAAATGAAAACCAGATAAAAGCCAACATGACAGAAGACAACATAAGTAAATTTGAACTCTGAATTCCAGATTGTATCAAATATTCTCTAATATTTAATGGCAATGTATTTGCCATATTAACATATGTCTGAGGGTATGACTAATCCCTGCTTACATCACATGTGATATCTCAAGTAACAGTATCTCGGGTTACTCTCTTTGTTTTGGTCAACAACTTGTGCTGTCACATTAGAGAATTCATTTCACTTGTCTAGACTACCCTTATCTCTATCACTGGTGGACTACTTATCATTGCCAACAACTTTGAAGTCCATCAGAAAAGACCTGCTATATATTTTTGTGTATATTTATACATATAATTAATGTTATTACAGAAAACTCTTTTTTTATTGTATTATTAACTACATTAGATGTAGCAAAAACTATATAGACTTGACTCTTCATAAATAATCTGCATTACTCATCATCATAATGACCCTTCAGATCCTAATGGATTTTCATCGGTGCAGCATTTTGGCACTGTCTTTATTGTTGCAATATATAAGAATATCATTTTGACAATAATCAAAATGCCTGTTGATGACACAGTCAAAACTCATACGTGTGTAATCATGTATCATCTACAACAGCTAACTACATATGCAGCACAGATAGTACTAAGGTGCAATTAGTATATTCCCTACAAGAGAGAAAACATTTCTGCATTATTCAAATCCACCAGTTCTTAGTCCTTGCAGCAAAATACTGGAGCAAATCCTCTGTGTAAAAGCAGAATTTACACTGACTGAAAGTCGAGGAAATTTTCAGTTGTGCCTCATTTATCATAAGCAAAGCAGGGCCCAGAGTTTCCTGACTTATCACTAAGCAGCGAGACCCAGGTATGATCCCAAGTTTTTTGATTTCAGGTTTGCACCCTGAGCATGGTCTGGCTTAACACTGAGAAGAAAAACCAAGGTGTGTGTGCAGCAGCACTCTGGTAGCCCCTAAGGGTGTGCAAGCTGGAAAAAATGCCATGGTAGCTCTAGCCAGGCCTTTAACTGAGCTGATCAGGAGACTGGGATAACAGAGGTATCTTCTGCATCTCATCAAAAAAGCAATTGTTCTACTGCTCATAGATTAAACACAGCAATAAATTGGAATGATCAGAATTGCTGCCTCATCAAGAGATACTGACACAGGTGAAATCCAGAATTTACTGGATTTTCCCTACTGGAATATTAAAATCACAAAGCACAAGACTAAGTGGGTGAAAAGGGAAATTAATACCCTATGCAGACACCCCCCCCCATCATTATTTTTAAAGAGTTACTAACAGTTCATTTATCTAGAGACCTTACAAGATTAGAGATCAACATTCACATCAAAACAGGGTAGATATAGATATCAGACTAACAAACTGGACTAGGGAATACAGAACATCCAGATCCTGATTTTTTCACTAAAAAAAATAGTGAGCAAAGAGTAAAGATGCCATCTAAGAGTACTTCATTCTACTAAAGCTGAAGGTCTAAACATGGCCAGTAGAAAAAACCATTTTTTTAAAATACCTATGACTTACACTTCAATATTTTCTAATATATTCTGTGTGTAAACAGTTGAGTAACCACGTGCATTCCTTTGACTGAGACCCAACTCTACAGGAAACCTGTCAGAGCTCTGTTAAAGCAGGAAAAGCCCAAAATGTATTTACAGAATGCATCTATTTGTAAGATTACAAGGTTGTGGATAGAAGTAACTGCTGCCTCTAACAGTTTGCTAGAGACATCTGTCACTGAGAAAAATAGCATTTACTATTAATAAAAAAATAATAACAATAAAATGGACATATTAGATCTGCTAAAATAGGCTAACTTCAATATCTCTACACATACCAACAACATGGACTCATCAAGGAAGATTGTTGCTAGTTCAATGCTGCCAATAGTCACAAATACTCTAACAGAGTAACGTAAAAAAGTAGGTAACTAATGAAGTTTGTTATTCTTTACTATTTTATCAACTTCTGGGCCATCTGCAACGACCAAAGAAAGCCAAATAGTGCGAGCACAGTTGTGCAGCATGGATTTTAATGGAAAAGCAAGCCTATGCATCACAGAAAGATGATGTGATAGCTGCAGAATGAGGGGTTGTACTGGCCAAAGTTGAGTCATCCCTGTCTACAGCACTGGTGTTACTCTGAAACACCGTGCTCCTTTCACTGCCCATGTGCACATGAGCAACTCGGGTCTGCCGAGTGTAATACTTTTCCTCGCACTTGCAAGCAATCACAGTTGCTCGAAAAACTGTTTTGAGGTGGCTGTTACTTTGTCTCTATTTGCATCACATTTAAATTAACCTCAGCTGCGAAAGCGACGTGTGAGCAGGGTTAAATTCCAATTCTCTTATCTCATGGGATTTCAAGTAGGCAAATTCAGTAGGGGGTGGGCATTAATTCGCACGTACGGACAAAGAACCAGACTGTTCCACGCACTCGGCGTTCGGCAAAGGTCCGCTCCCGTGAGGGGCAGGCTTTCTCGCTCAGCACCCCGGGACCGGCCCCCACACCGGGACCCCCGGGATGCCCCCGGGATCGGCCCCCACACCTGGACCCCCGGGATGCCCCCAGGATCGGCCCCGCACGGGGCGGCGGGGCNATGCTGGCTGCGCAGCCGGCGCTGGGGGACGGAGCAGACGGGTCCGAGGCCCCGGTGCCGTGGGAGGCTGTTCCCGGCTCTGAACGGAAGCGGAATTATTTCAAGCATTTGAGGCAGCTCCTGCTCGGCTCTCCCGGCTCTCCCGCTCCTTCCCTCCCTCCCGTCCGCCCGCCCTCCCTCCCGCCGGGGGG